>OY744520.1:140647334-141159510 GCA_963556195.1 Sepiola atlantica
TTAAACGTAGTAAATTTTATATTTTTATTGGTATTTATTGGTCTCGTCTCCTGTGGGTCCTCCCAATCGGTAGAAATGCTGAAAAACGGTCATTTACAAAACTGTCAAAACGTGCTGGGTTACACACATTAAAAATAACCTTGCATCACATTCTACTTGCATGGGACGGGTGATAAGTATTAACAGAAGAAAAAAAATTAAAATCTCACAAACGAATCTTGTAAAAACATCATGGGAAAACTGTGTCCCATGGGAGATTCTGAATGGCACGCCTAATTTTACAATGAAAATAACATTTATTCAAATGTTTTTTTGTCTTATTATTGTTTTTTCTTTCAATAATCAAATGAATAAATAAAAAACCAATCTTTCTACATTTATGTATTTATTAGCATTAATTTTCAATTTAAATATGTCAAGTAAGATTATTTAATTAATAATAGTAGGGACCTTAAACCGAAATGTTATTTTCATTATATTTAAAAACTTTTCACGTGGGTGCATAGATCTTTGCAAAACATAAACAATGGTACCAAATTTATTTTTGGTAACTCAATTAGCCACTGAATTCTGCCTATTCAAAGTTCTTTGGAAATTAAACAACTTGCAATCGTGTGTGTTATTGGTCCGATTTCCACAATGTATATCTAAAAATGCAGCTTTCAAACAAGTGAAATGTCATCTTGTGATGAATGAATCATATTAGAAGCAATAATTATTAAATTAGCCTTAATAGACGTGGTCAAAATCTCATTACACCTCGAAAAAAAAAAAAACATGCAAAAATGAAACTAAAGCACAACTTTGATCGTTCATATAAGATTCATTTTAACAGTTAACACATTGAATCTGCTTAATAAGATTCATAGCCCATTAAAGAGCAAGCTAAATTTTCTTTGGCACTTCTGCAGATTAGGGACTGGCAGAAATTTTTTTTTTTTCATTTTAGAAAAGCTCCAATAATGTAAGGGATCGACAACTCTTCTTCCCCCACTAAGGGGCAGACAATGGACGCGAATGCCCTGAATATGCGTTATTTGCTTTATTTAATCGGTACTTAACAGAAAGTGGTGGACTTTTTGCAAGCGCATAGATTACTTTCTTCCATCGAGATAGGTCCCTGCGGAGTGGAAATGCAAATGACACCCATAGACAAACAAGATGACTGTTCGTTTTGAAATGAAAAAATATACTGTTGATTTTCCTAAATTTTATTTTCTTCAATAAATGTTCTGTTAATATACTGTTGATTTTCACAAATTTTTAATTTCTTCGATAAATGTTCTATTAATTGAATTTGCATTACTCCTTACTTAAAAAATTCAGATTTTCCATTTTCGGAGAAATCATGTACTTCAAAGTGAAACAAAAAGAGTTGTCGGCCCCTTACACTATTGGAGCTCTTCTAAAATGAAAAATAAATTTTGGCCCGTCTCTAATTTGCAGAAGTGGCTTTTCTTTTAATAGTAAATCCATTAAAAAAAACTCAGATTTCAACCAAATAGACGGAAACAGAATTTGATAATCAGGCAAAAACTTATTTAGTCAACTAAAGTTTTCTTTATGAAAAACAACTAGAAACCCTATATTAAGCCGACCATATTAACGTGTGGGTCTTTTCCTTTAAGATAGCACTATCTTTATATGCATAGATACGCAAGACCGTGCAACCCAAATTTGAAAAAACAAAATTTATTTTTCACGTAAAAAAGAAATCACCCGTCACCAAACACAATAACCTAAGTTGAAATAGTCTGGAAAAGATAAAAAAAAAAAAAACTATTAATACAAGAGAAAGAATTGTACATTAGTATATTAGAAGTAATAGTATAGTTTCGGCTTCAATCAGACACATAGCAAATCTCCATTAGTAATAAATGCTAAAATTAGATCATCAAAGTTTCGATAAATAAGTATAGTAATTTTGTGTGCATAAAATCTTGTTTTTACTACATTTAAGTGCAATCTTAATATTTAAATAACCGATTCAGTTACCGTGTATTTTTTTGTTTAAAACCGAACGGAGACAAAATCGATAAAGTAATATACATTGAGAATTACTTTTTAATTTGATTTGATTAATTACTTTCCAAGCACATGAATATTATCCTTATATATATTTTTTTAAAAGGGATCAATTTTGCATATAAATTTAATGTAAAATGATTCCCTATTTCCGGTCTATTCTCGCGTTTTAAGGCGACTTAACCAAACTTGTTCTATTCTGTGAGAATTTTTTTTTGGGGGGGGGGGGTCTACTTTTTTAGACGTTTACGTATGATTTTACGACATTGCCAGTCGGACTTAGGGTTTAGTGGTAAAAAGAAATTTAATTAATAGACCTAAAAATTTAGATTTACCCGGAAATGGGGGGGGGGGGGTCATTCTACGTTAAATTTATACGAAAATAATTGTTCATTGGGTTGTTTTGTTTTTTTCCTTCTTTATGCTAAGTTTTTCAGACAAGTTCACACGTAATCGCCTGAAAAATGAGAATCTCGGGGGGGGGGGGTAAATGAGCGTGTTTAATCTACAAATTTATTTATAGTTTAAGATTTTTATAATTTGTTACGAGAGTTTCGGTGAGTTTTAATAATATCTAAGTAATGTTTACGATAATTTATAACATTATGCAACTGTCAAAATCTAATCTGTCCAAATATTAGGCCATATTTGTTTTTACATCTCTATATATTAGAAATTAATTTCTAAAAATAACGTGTGAGGGGGCGGGGATGCAAGAAGTGCGACAGCGTCAAGAAAGTCTTTTTGGAAGAAAATGAACTCGTATAAGAATCATGACAACTGATGATCGTTACAAAAAATGTCAACTATAGACTATATCTTACTTAACAAGATAATTTTTTTTTTGGGGGGGGGGTATCAAGATGCGTTCTTTCTTGTAGACCCCATCGTCGATAAGATGCACGACTTCATCGGTGAGTGTGTGTGCGTAAAGAGTGCAAAAGGTAGATAGTCTGTTGTCGAGCTACACTTGGTTTACGGAGACTTGCGACGATCATTTGACACGATTTCGTGAAAATCAAGTAGCAACCGACGATTAAGGCGGGGAGAGGGAAGGGGGTGGGGGGTAATATAAGCCATAAATAATCATTGATCAGACTTTTCTCGTATACTAGCTGTATCTATCCGGCGCTGCCCGGGAGTATTTACTTTTGTTACGCTTTTTTTTCTCTAACTGTTCTGTTTTTTTACCAAATAGTATTTCTTTCTTAAATAGGATTTTGAAAAGTTAGATTTAATTTTTCAGCATCGTGTTGTCGTTAAATTATTCATTGAACAAAATTGCTATAAAACTTAAACAAATTGTGTTATGGTAATGTTGTTTTAATCTATTTATAACATTATTAATGCAAATAGTTCCCAAAACTTTCAATAATACATGAGGATTTGCTAAGAATTTTAAAGCCTGAAATGACTTTCTAGTGTTCGACAGTTTAAAGGCTTCCAAATTCCATTCAAATTTCGAAGGGTCACCAGGTAATTAATTCTATTAACAAAAGATTAAAATGGCTAACTTGTTTGCAAAGAAACCGAAATGAATTGTGGATTTAATTTCATAATTAAATGAGTTTTAATGGGATTTTTAACAATTCGTTTTTCAATAAATTCCAATAAATAATCAATTAGCAATAAAAAATAATGCGTAAGTCACATAGAGGCGAGAAACACATGCAGACGCAATAGAAGTTGTTTTTTGATTTTATTATAGAGATTACAAAGTCTTAACTCATTGATTCCCTTACAAGCACCTGTTTTTTTTTTGTTGTTAGCTTGAAGAACGGTTATTTATATACGCCATTCACAGGCATCGTGATTTTCAAACTCTCTTAAATCAAATAGATGAACATTGAACATTCATTGAGAAATATATCTACTACTATTAATACTGAAAGGTCAGTACAACAATAACACGCGCACCTTTAAACAGATTCTTTTAGAATTGTGTGTACATAGAATTAAAAGTAGTGAAAATTACAAATTATTTCATTTCAGTTTCCCTTTTAAATAACATATACATATATATATATATATATATATATATATATATATATATATATAGTTTAAGAGATTTAATTTTAGTATTTTGACACGTTTAACTGGAGACGTTATTGCTTTTTATTAAATGTCTTAGTATTTTTATTTTATTTACAGAGGGCAAGTGAAGGAAATATGAATAAGCAATTTCGAAAATTAGTTCATTCTTCGTTACTAGACAGATTCAAAAGTCATAAGGATATTCAATAAACACTTTTACACGAATGATGCAGATGAATAAACGTTAAACTGTATTTTCGTTTTATTTCAGCTAAAATATTGCTCTATTTACTTGCCTCCCTATGAAGGCAGAGTAAGACACACGGTCAGTTTGTAATGTGGGGAGAAATCGAGCTTCCCAAAATGGGACACTCTGGATTGGAACAAAAATTAAAATTGCCTCAGTCTACAAGGATTTCTTCTTAAGTGATCGAAGACAGAAAAGAATAAGATGAAGTATGGTATCAGAAGAGTAAAGCATTATCAGTATCAGACATATATTAATTCCAAATATAATTTAGTCTCTGCTGTTTTTTTATATTTTGTTAATGTGAAATCAAAGTGAAAAGTCTAACATCGTCATTCGTTGTCCGAGTGCAAGGAAATAAAGAAATTTTTAAAAATTATGAAACAACTTCGCGTGTTTTCCTCGCATCTACGTGACTTTGATAATTACAAAGTAATTGTTTTTACTATTAATCGAATATTTATTGGAATAAAAAATGCAAACAAGAAATTTGTTTAATCATATTTTTTAAAATAATTCAATGACAAAATTAAATCCATAATGGCAATGCATGTCCGTTTCTTTGTAAACAAGTCAGCCATTTTATCTTTTGTTAATGGTTGAAACAAAATAAAAGAATGAATTACTTTGTGATGTTCGAAATTTGCAAGGTATTTGGAAACCTTTAAACCGTTGAATAGTAATTTAAGCTGGCTTTAAAATTCTTCAATTCTAATGTATTAAAAGATTCTAAGCTATTTACACCCGATAATTTTATAAATAGAGATTAAAACATTGCGTTAATAACAAAATTAGTTATAGTTTTATAAAAATTTGGTTCAAGTAATAATTTAATGACCAAAACGAAGCCCGGGCAACGCTGGGTAAGTATAGCTAGTATATAAGAATTACAATCAACAGTCGGATTGAAATATAGAGAACAGAGAAGAATATATAAAGGTGTGTTTTCCCCCTCTTCAACCTTCATTATTGGTAGAAGTGGTAAATAAAACAAAAACAAAAAAACGATACATTTTTAATATAAAAAAAGATTTTTTTATAATAAGTATAAATTGAAATAATAAATTCTCTTGTTTTTCATACGCAATAAAAACTAAAGACGGGGGTTTTGTTTCGTTCAACTGACGATGACGTTTCAAACAGAAACCACAGCAACAGCAAATAAGTGGGTGGATAGGCCGTGGCTCAGTTGATAGGAACAACACATTGATTGTTTTGGATTATTCGGACTACGATTCTCATCTTGATTGCTATATTCACAATGTTTCGGCCGATGTAATCTCCGACCTGCTTTATGTACATCTTTTTGAACTTGGGAATCTTCTAGTAGAACTCGGGGATCTTTATGTCCAACTGTGGAACCTGTACGATGAGAACAGTAGTCCGAATAATCCAAATTACCAACCCTCATCTAAAAGAATTTCCGAAACATTATTATAGATATTTAATATTTAGTTTTATAGTTATTATGGTATCAAACAGACTTGGAAACAAAAATGTTACCTTTTTTCTCCCTGTGAAGCGCAAACAAGACAACATTAAACACGAAGAATAGACAGAGAATGCGAGCTCTAACCTATGTTCTTTACTAGGTTTAAGTTACACATAAAAAAACTAAAACATAAGGAAAATGTATTAAAATGTTTGGCCATACTAGAGTGAAATTTATTTATGTTTGATTCATCGTGGGAGAAATAAAACAAATCTTATTTAAAACAAAAACGCGTTTTCTTGTAACTGGAGATTTGTTTATTTTGCATTCGTAAACAAAACAAATTTATTGGTATTCTTGTATCTCTACATCCTAATTCACACAAAAAGAAAAATGAGATTCTACTTTCTTTTAGGCGATTACATGTAACCAGCCTGAAAAAAAGTGTTGGTAAAAATAAATTTAAAAAATATATTTTTTAGACTTTAGAGTGGTGGATCAGTTTCACATAAATTTAACGTAAAATGATCACCCACTTCCGGGACAGAAGGTTTTTAAGGACATGTAACTACTCTTTTTTTTTAATTTTTAACATTTTAAGTTATTGTGTGGGTGTATTGTGGTTGTGAGAGGGACTTTCCTTCTGCTGAAAATATACCTTGAAACATAAAAATAATTACTTACGTTTTTAGGGTGTGGGGGAGGGAATTTTTACGCTCCCATTACACCCATGTCGCACGCATCTTTTCAGTCTTTATTATTATTATCATCATTATTATTATTATTATTATTATTATTCGTTATGGTTATAAGGGGGCGGCATGTTTTCTTTTTGACTTAACATTTACATTTTTTTTTTATAATAAAGTTTGATCAGGAACATCAATTATTATGATTATGAATTAGCATAGGATGTAGGGCTCCAGTTCTACCATTATACCTACTGGGTGTTTTTTTTTAATGTTAATTTTTAAGCCTAAAAAGATCTGTTCCTCATCCCTCACACACACAAAATTTATCTCCCTTTAAGAAAGATTTCGTTATATGGCCTTAAAACGCTATCTAATCCGGAAGTGGGTGATCATTTTACATTAAATTTATATGCTAAACTAATCCACCACTCTAAAGTCTAAAATACTTTTTTGTTTTATTTATTTTTACTGTCAACTTTTCAGGCTGTTTACATGTAATCGCAAAAAAAAAAAAAAAAAAAAAAAAAACGTAGAATTTCATTTTTCTTTTTGTGCGAATTGGCATATGGTGCAAGGATAGGATACCTATTTATTTATTATGTCTCCTTAGGGAATGCATCTCGTTTTAATCAATGGTCTTTCAACTTTAAAATAAAGTAAGAGGAAAAATACTCACATAATCTCTACATTATTAAAATTATAAAACAACTTCTTGTGTCTGCACGCGTTTCTCGCCTCTACGTGACTTGCGCAGTATTTTTATTTACTATTTATCGATTATTTATTGAAATAAAAAATGCAATAGCATTAAAATAAAACGAATTTAAAATATTTACAAAAATAATCTAATTACGAAATTAAATCCCCCTGAATGCATTTCGGTTTAGTCGTAAACAAATCAGTCATTTTAATTTTAAAATAAATGAATGACTTTGTGACCGTTCGAAATTTGAAAGGAATTTGGAAGCATTTAAACTGTCAAATAGAAAGTTTTAGCTGTGAGAGCCCATTTTAGTTGAGAGTTTAAATCGAGAAGAAAATCAGATTGACGACTTACTTGGGAGAGTAATTCGTCTGGCCATGTCTGATTGAAATAGAATAAGCAAACCATTTCTCACGAAATAAACAATGGCCTCACAACTAAAGAGATATGCAGTTTTATTTACTGGAAACACGAGAACAAAATGAAAGTTGTTGAGTATTGTAGACAAGACGAAATAACATAATTCTTGAGTCCCTCAATTCATCTACTGTCGACCCGGTAGAGAACGCACAATCACATCTTGTCTGTTTGAAATACAAGCTGGAACTGAAGTGTTTCGCGTCAATATAATTCATCGCGTATGAATCTCATTGAGCTGAGGGGAGTTGTTTGTTCATGCAGTGAACAGGCGATGGTTACATAATCGTCAAGCCGAATCACAACTCACTGCCGATAGAAAATAGTTCACACATAACTGGCTTTAAAATTCTTAACAAATCCTTGTGCATTAAAAGAGTGAAAGTTTTGGAAACTATTTAGATCAAATAATTTTATAGCGATTAAAACATTACCATAACCAGATTTATTATAGCTTCTTAGATCAAACAATTCTGAAGAACACATGCCATAATAGTATTTATAGAAAAGACAGACTAGCAACATCACGTCTGTGAGAGAGAGGGTGTAGAGAAGAAGAAAGGGTGGGGCCAATCAAATTACTGATACGTTTCTGCACCTTATTAAGTACCCTCAAATAAGACAGATTAGCCAGCTCAAATATGACAACAGTACTCCATACATGGTCTGATTGTAGATTTGTAGAGATAGAGAATAGCCTCAGGTGTGAGAAAATGTTTGGAGTGATAGAGAGAACCGACTTTACGAGAAGCAGAACAAAGAGCCATGGATCTAATGTATGAAGTATAAGTAAGATTTGATGAGAAAGAAAGACCAAGAAGTTTCAGAGTCGATTTCTCAAAAGCAGAGGCATCCATGAGAATCTCAAGAAGAATTGAAAGACACGAGCCGAGTCTTAACTGGATAACAAGCCATTTCGTACCCCAATCCACAACCGAACCAAGGTCAACTTCTAGATCAGCTGCATATTTCAACTGATCCGAGGGAGATGGGCGAGAAGCAACATCAGAATAGAGAGTGTCATCATCAGCATAGATGAATAATATTCTCAGGAAGATCATTGATATAGAAAAGAAACAGTGTTTGGTCTAGAATAGAGCCCGGAGGAACACCAGCATTGATAGGAAAAGACAATGAGGAGACACCATCCAGAATTACTCGCAAGTTTCAATCAGAAAGAAACACCCAATAATGTCAAGAACCTTACCACTAATTCCATAATCCTGAAGTTTATGTAGAAGACCAGAATGCTAAACTATCGAACGCATTCGAAATGGCAAGCGTAATGATCCTACCCTCTCCTGAATTATCCATAAACCAACAGATCCGCTCCGTTACTACAACACTTAAAAGATCAGCAGTTAAACGAAACCCACAAAAGCCATACTGAACATGACTACACATCATCTGTTTTGCCAATCCAGAGTGCCACTTTTGGGGCAGCCGAATTTACTTTACATTAAAAACCGATCTTGCATCTTATTCAGCCTTCATGAGGAGGCAAGTAAATAGTGACACTATGTACTCTATCAAATTGAGTTGTTCTTTTTATAAAATAAGATAAAAGAAAATCAAATCGTACAAAACATTGATCAAAACCAAATATTACAGAAAAAAAATGCAAACTGTCATCACTACATACAGCCACTGTCTATGCAGTGATAACATTTTGTAGACAATGGTTAATTTAAATTTTTAAAGTCTTTCTGGTATTCATCAACAATAACCGTAACAAAATCTAACTCCTGGTTCCTACACTGTATTTGCATTGGTACCTTATTCTTAAATAGTTGCATGTCAAGTTATCTTCTCTTATCGACCAGTCATCAAAATGGTGTTCTTCATCCTTACATTTGAAAATTTGAAATTCTTACATTAAAAAAAGCTAAAGAAAACTTTTTTTTTTTACAATCAAAATTGAAATATTAATTGCTTATAACTACAAGTCTGCAGAACATAACCTTATGTTCAGTCATAATCGGAAATAGTAGTCACTGTATATGCAGAGTCATCATGCATATACAGTCAGTGTATATACGCAGTCACATTCTTTGAATTTAATAGCAAAATGCAAAACTATAAGAAAAAAGAAAACCGCATATGGTAAAAACAAAATTTTTAAATATTTACACTTTTGACGCAAATATTTTCAAATAAATTCAAACATCAACGTTGTAATAAATAAACTTTTAAAAGAGGGGGTGGGGCATAAGAAATTACGACCAAGAGATTTGGAAAACCAAAAATGGCAAACCTTTTACCAACACAATCTTACAATCACGATATTTTCATCATCTTCTTCTTCTTCTATTATATAAAGGGCAGTTGTCTGTTTGTTTGTTTGTTTGTATGTGAAGCTACTCCTCAAAAACTACTCGGCAAACTGTCAACAAGTTGACATCTTTAGGACCGGACAACACCTGGGAGCATAGGTATGGGGGGGGGAGACTATCAACATCTTCATCCTGCAGGGGTGCTTATACAATATAGGACCTGGAGGCTTCTGAAGTATATGGACCTGGGCGGGGGGTTCTTCTGCAGTATAGGCACCAGTTGGGGGGGGGCGCTTCTACAGTATAGGACCCAAGGGCTTCTGCAGTATAGGAACCAGGGGTACTTCTACAATATAAGACCCGGATGCTTCTGCAGAATAGGGACCATGGGTGCTTATGCAGTATAGGGACCAGGGCTGCTTCTACAGTATAGGGACCAGGGGTGCGTCTACAGTATAGGACCCAGCACCGGGGGTGGTTCTACAATATAGGACCATGGGTGCTTATGCAGTATAGGCACCGGGGGTGCTTCTACAGTATAGGTTGCAGAGGCTTCTGCATTACAGGGACGGGGGGGGTGCTTCTGCAGTATAGCCACCGGGGCGCTTCTACAGTATAGGACCCAGCACCGGGGGTGCTTCTACAGTATAGGACCTAGCACCGGGGGGAGGCTTCGTAGGACCCAGAGGCTTCGGCGTTGTCCTGGAGTGCTAAATGTCCTAGATAGAGCTACTGTAGTGTTTCTCTTCGGACTATTGTGCAGATGAAAAGGAGGGGGGGATCGGTAAGAGTGATTTTAGTAGTGCTCTGGAGGCCGTCTTGATTTTCTAAATACTCGGCGTTGTCCGAGAGAAAAGTGCTCAATATCCTATTTTGCTTGCGGAGAGGAGGAGGGAGAGTCCCGGGCAACGCCGGGTACCCCTGCTAGTATTTAAATAAAAACTTTGAAAGTTCATTTTCAAATTCATTATTAATTGAACTGTCATTTTAAATAATGATAACAACTGAAAATATTTTCACGAATATGAAGAAAAGAAATATATCAATTATTAGGAAAATTCTTAAACATGATTTGAACTTCTGAAGAAGGCGAACAAAACACAGCCGAAACTTGATTTTAAACAAATTTTTTTTTTTTTTTTTTGTAATGCACAGAAGTCTCATACAACTGTTTTAACGATTCCAAACAATTCATGTAAACAAATACATGTATGGTGCAAACTGGGTGAAAATAGAACTTACACTGACATTATAAACTTAGATGTCATTTAAATCTTTCTTATATAAATAGGGTTTTGTCCGTCTGTCCGTCCGTCCGTCAGTAACAATTAAAACGTAATAGATACATTGCGAAATAATGAAGCTAATCTAATATTCCAATCTAATCTAAATATGAATAAATCCGAATCTTTCCTAAGTATACTAACATCAAAACCTTTAAGTCTTACTTGTTATTTATCTACCTCCCACAGCGGTAAGATGTGATACAAGGTCAGGAAAGTGAGATTGAAAAGCCAGCGCCCTAGAGGAAGAGCACTCTGGCCTACAAAAAATGCCTGGGCTGCCCTATCGACATTCCCCAGTAGGAGCACCTCATGCGATTAGAAATAAACTAACCCCTTCTCAAAGGATGAACCTCCTAGAACTGCAGAGAACAATACCTCAGACCGGCGGAATAACGGCTAGCAGGCCAAGACGGTACCGGTCTACAGAGTGTAGCCTTCATCATAACAGATACTACACTGATCTTAACCAAGGTTAAGGAGGGATTTTTGAACTGAAACCTCTAAGGCTTACTTAAATATAATGAGACAGTATATGTAGTATTCTCTAAACTCCGTCAAACAAAACCCCCTTCTACACATGTGCATATTTATTTTCTTTATAAACTTCTAATAAATTAATATTCTGTAATATATATTTATAATTGCTATTGTCAAATTTTATTATATATTTATATTTTCCTTGATAGTAATATTATAATTATTAATACAATTAATTAAAGAGATTTTATAAAAAAAAAAATAGGTTTTAAAAACATTTTTAAACTTCCAGCGCTGATGTTAAAAGAACAAATACTATACTTTAATCTTAGCCAAAAGGCCAAGGAGCAATAAAAAATTATTCTTTTGTGACTAGACATTTTTAAATGAATGGAAAAAAAAAAACTCAATTTAATCGGAATTTATAAGTGTAGTATCGGCTCTGTTGTCATAAGACCACCCTCCCTGAAATTACCGCCTCCATTTTTAAGCAGGTGTGGGAGAATCCTCTCATGTATTACATCCTCCTTTATATTTAAAACTTAAACTTCTTAAATTACTAAATACTTAAAATTATAAACTGAACAGACGATATAGACGTTCAATTGTGTTGTTAAGATTATTTGAACACCTCATTTATTTCATTTTCGCACACATTTTGGGTGAAATTTATTAATTAGTCTTAAATTGTATCTTATCCTGAAATAAAATTCTAATTTATTTTTTAAAGACTAGAAAATCGAACTTTAATGCAATGCCTTAATCGCTGGCAACCATGTAATTTCCTATTATTTTTTCACACTTGACATCTATAAAAAGGAAATACGTTTGACATAATTTTATTTCTAAAAATTTTGTGGGGTCTGCGTTCGCACTTGACATCCATAAATACGGTAATTTACTTTTATTTCATTTATAACAATATGCTTATTATTTTAATAATACGAAACAATTTATTTTCCTTTAACTACGTATTGTATGTAGTTCTATCACAATTATATGATACTTCAAGCCTAGCAAAAATATGCGACCAGAGGCAGCATATATTTGCTAGTTTCATTAAAATAAGATAAAAAAAGTAGGCTTCCCTTATGAACAGTTTATAAGAAAAACGATACAATCTATGTTAGCTATGCTGATACATACTATCCCCTGGGAAATAAATTAGATGTAATTGTCCCTACCTTTCTGCCTGAATGGCGCAAGCATATCAATGGGCAGCTGAGGACATGATCAACAACCATTAAGAAGGATTGGGTTGGTACACGCCCTCTGATGGAGGAATCGCTATTGGTTAACCATCTCATGCAACCTTGCTCAGGACCGCCATGCATGAACTGCTACAGTATGGAATGTGGTGCAGACCAAGAAAAAAAGCTGGCTCAACCTGACCAGGGTGAACGCCATTACAACAACCACATTATCCTTGCTCGAAATCAAATGAGAATCATTCAATGATTCTTCAAATGCATATTTAGAAGGGCAGGTACCCTAAAAGTAAGCACACCTGATTCATCCACGCTTTTAGGAAAATATCCACATAGGTAGGGGGGTCATCCCTACCTAAGTTCACGTTTCTATGTCTAATAGCCTAAAAATAGTTAGTGTACATACATATACACACACACGGGGCATCACAAGATGCTGGACACCACACAATAAGAAAATCTTGCATCACATCACTACATCATAGGGTAAGGAGCAAGTACCAACACACAACACATTCCTATGCTTCGTATATAGGAGGGGAGGGAACTTTTAGCACACTTTTATTTCCGTAAAAGAGGAAACGTAAATAAATGAGAAAATCCATTTCTTCTTTGAGATGGGGGAGGGTAATTTCCTTTCATTGGTAGTTCAGAAAAGAAAACGAAAAAAATAATAATAAAAACATTGATTATATTATCCTATTCCCAAGCATTTCTTTCCAACAGTAAACCCCAAAATCAATGCAAACTCGTTTGTCGATGAGTTGACGTTCAAATAATCGAAGACGATCCTTTTTCCAATATTTAATCTAAAATCAACAATTGTTTCTCCTCTGTTCATTTGAGTTATTAAAACAAAACAAAAAGAAACGGCCTTCATGATCAGAACAAGCAAATATTATATTTTCTTTTTCTCTTTTTGCCAAAGAAAAAGAGAAAATATTGAATCGTTTCACCAAATTAGCCTATTCAATTTTTATTCCATCTAATTTTTTATTACCTCCAGCGGATGGATCCACTCTCTGGTTCGTTTGTTAGCAAGATTACACAACGTTAGTCTAAAATAGTTTAACATCCAACTGCAGTGTGATGACAGATTTACGGTTAGGTGGATTACAATGTGAAATCTGACCAAACACATTAGGTCAGTAGATTATTTGTTGAAAAAAAGGACATTTGCACAGTATAGAGGTTACCCTAAGAACGAATGAGTTAAATCAGTACAGCGCTTATCTTTCTGGATAAACCGTTGCAGAAGCATGGACGTCTTGAATCGCAGGAAGGTTAGCCGACAAAAGGTACAAAGTGGAATTTAAAGACGGTCGACCTGCTGAACCATGAGAACTGGAGAGTAAGCTTGCAAAATATAGAAAGACACCGACCCCCGGACAAGGGAAAACTAACGTTAAATGAATAGAAAGAAAGACAGAAAATGATTGAAGAATAAGAAGAATGTAAGAAACTGGCTATTAGATCAAAACTTACTTTTGCATAAACTCATTTCTTACGTTTTATTTGTTAAAACAAGCATATCACATTAAAAATAGACAGAATTTTGTTTTTAATAAAACACAGCGACCTTGAATCAATTATGAAGTGAATAAGACTCTTTTCTTGGTGATCGTACATACAAGGTTCAGATAAATGTCAGTCTGTCATTTGAAATGAATGCTTGCAGTGGTGTTCCTCAAGACTTTGTGCTGGGTCCTATTCTCTTTCTATTAACGACATGCCGGAAATGATTGGTAGAAACATGCTCTTATTTGCAGATGACGTCAAATAAGTAGCTCATAGAAGCGAAATTGACAATCTCAAGTCTAGCCTTCAACGTGCATGTAAATGGTCCATTGAATGGGGCCGCTACCATAATGTCATAAATGTTGCCATATTGCCGCTCTGCTCAAAGAGGGGAATGAGACAAAAGATCTTGACCTGGTCAACTCTTCCTTCAAGCCATCTAAACATTGCATTCAGGCTGAAAACAAAGCAAGGAGCACTATTTCTTATTCGACGTTCTTTCTGCAACCTCACTCCTGAAATATTTCTCCCACTATGTCTCCCCCGTCAGACCACTGTTAGAGTATGGTGTCCAGACCTTTGCTTCATACCTAATGCGTGATATCCAGGATCTGAAGATAGTTCAAAGACTGGCTACTCGAATGGTGCAGGGTCTATGGGATCTGCCCTATGAAAGCTGACTCAAAAAACTTGCCCTTTTCTCCCTTGAGCGCCGACGATTACGCAGTGATCTCATTTTGGCCTACAATCACCTCAATGGTCATTACGATATACCTCAGGACCTATTATTCACTACTGCAGCAGAAAGAGGGCTATGCGGACACCACAAGAAACTATTTCACCACCGATTTCGACTGAACAGGAGGAGGGATCCTTCCCCAATCAGGATCCCTGGACCTTAGAATAGTCTCCCAAGAGAGGTAATAAATGCACCAACAATGTAATTCAAGGTGAATTTGGACAGGTGCTGGGCTACTGTATCCTCTTCTGTGTAAATTTCTACCACCCTTTCCCTACATGGCAACTGAAACATGACTTGTTTTATTTTTTCTAAATTAATTGAATTGAATTTTTATTTTTAACCACAATTTCATTGCATCAGGAGTATTTTCAATATGGCAAAAAAGAAAATATTACACAGTACATACATTTTATTGAAAATAACATTCTGTCTATTTAATGATATAAAAATAGGGTTTAAAAAAAAGTTTTTTAAAAAAAATGCAACATCACAAATCAGAAGTTTTAACAAAATTAAGTAGTTTCTCAGATTTTTTTTTGATTTTTTAATTGTTAATTATTTTTATAGCTAAAAAGCTAAGATAGAAGGCTACCATTACAACACGCACTTCTACAAAACTTAAAGACAACCCCTGGCCAGTATAGACTGTGACGAATGAAGTACTGAAATGAACATGGAAATGAACAGCCCCGTAAAGAACACGTGTTTTGCGCCATTCACCAGGGAAGACAGGATTCGAATAATGTCCCGTTGATGACAAACACCGGCGTTAGCAGTGACGACTTGTAATGTCTTTACTTTAATATCCAGGATAGAGAGTCTAGCGATGTAGTTATGCAAATCTAGTTGGTTTGAATAAGTTGGATTTAAATCGATAAAAGAGGAAAATAATTTGCATTTTGCATGGGGAGTTTATTCTGAACTTTATGTTGTGAAAAGCAGAGGTGAAGAAAGATGAAAAAAAAATGAAGTCGGAAAAAGTGTTTAGTGAGCTCAATTATTTTATTGACTGTGGCTATGTCCATTATTATATATATATATATATATATCTAAATGAATAAATGCAAAAGTTTTTTCCATTTATACAAACTACGTTCATTTTAAAACACCTTACCTCTACCTAATTCAATTATACACTAAAATATTTTCACATGCCGTATATATACTCACAGAAAACCTGACTAAACACTCAACACTATAAATTATTTGCATATTTATTGTTTAACCATTGTCTAATAAATTCATATCCAGTACTATTCACATATAATTTGATTCTGCTATTTTATTATACATACAAAAAACTTTTCTTGATATTAATTTCTTAATTATTATCAGGAGTAATATTATTTTAACTGATTTAATGAATTAAGTTTAAAATTCAAAAGATAACTTCTGTTTCGTTATTTGTTGGGTTTTTTTTCGGTTATGTTTCTGCAAACGTATAGCATAGCAACAACCTCGATAACTTTCAAATAATTACTTTTTTTAAATAAACACCATAATTACCAAAGGGTTTCTGTGAATAATTAAATACCTGCATTTATTATTTTTTTAAAATAAATTTGTTGTTGTTGTTGTTGCTGTTCCTATTTACTTTCTCCCACAGAAGCAGTTAGGCACAATGTCAATATTTAACATGGGAAAAATCCAGCTCCTCGAAAAGGAGCACTCTAGATTGGACCAAAAATTTCAATTACCTCTGTCTAGAAAGATTTCTCCTATACTGACCGAGAACATGAAGCCTAAGTGCAGATTCAGAACAGATACTACATTTTGCTGTAACCAAAAAGCCAAGGAGTCAACATGTCGGTAGTGATGATAACTTTAACATTTTTCATAGAAAACAAAACAAAAAAAACTCCTAATCTTTCTAAATTACAAAAAAAAAAGATTTTTTTCTTTAATATTCATTAAGTTGTTTTTTTTGTCTTTAATAATAAAGGCGAAAAGTAAAAGGTACCCATTTCGAATTACTCAGTAATATAAAATTGGTTTATTTGACCAATCGACCTTCCACCCTTATGTTTGATTCATTTCATTATATAACTAGTTTTTAATGGAGAATTTATTTTCATTTTTATGCTGAAACAAAATGAAATTCCTCAACTTTGAATATCTTAAAGACGATATCAATTAATCTTTTTTTTGTTTTTATCCTAAAAAATGAATTTTGACTATATTCGTGCACAGTAAATTTTCTCCACATTTCTCAAATAACACTACAACAATCATCATTTTGTTGTTTTCCTCCAAATTACTAAAATGTCAATTGAAAATGATTTCTTTGGTTTCTGTAAAGAAGACTACAACCTTAGTAATTGCTGCCCGGAGGGCAGGAAGTTTTTGCTAGTATATATGATTGGAGTGATAAAATAAGAAATAGAATATATAAATTAAATATATATAAATTAAATAAATATTGGACTGTGGAGAGTTATACACTGATGAAGCCTCTTTGTGAAGTTTTGGTCAATTTTGTATACAATAAATATGTATATTTTCGAAATGGGCAAAAACAATTGTTTGTTAAAGTATTTTTGGATGAAATATAAATGTTTTTCTGGATAACTAGGATTACATTATGTTATATATATTTCAACCCTTTTCCAGACTAATAAATGTATTTTTTATTTTTTTTATTGCAAGATACGTTTTTAGACTGTTTCACCTATTTGTTATGGAGAAAGCAATAGATTTAAAAATAGCCAATTATTATTCGAAAGTAATTTTTAAGCCATTAAACTGCCAAGGGCCAAATATTGTTTATTTGTGCTCCTAAATCAAAGGAAAACATGAATGTTCTTACATGCCACCGTCATATATAAGAACCACAAGATTACACTCCAGCTGGATTTCCACAAAACTGGAAAGGGCAAACCTTTGTCCAGAAGAGACTCCATTAAATATTGGTGCAGATCAGAATAAAATCGTGCATCCAAATTTTTTTATCTACTTTCTATAATATTGTGACATATTTTTATTTTTATTTTCAATCATTTTTTTTAAATTAAAATATACGGATATCTAAAAAAAAAAAAATTGTAAAAATACAGGTCTATTTAGGGTGATAATATGTGTCTATGCACATGTAGACCCAAATAAATATGGGTAGTTTCCTGCAACTCCAAAGGAAATTGTTGTGTTGGTTGTTACGAATCCAGTAAACTTAAATTATGGTTACAAATCTATAAGTTTGATTTTGGATAAAGATAGACTCAAATAAGGACATTAGTATGTACAGTCACTGTATATGCACAGATAACATTACAGAGTTAAAATAGTATTTCCTTTTAAATTAAGCGAAAAATAGTGAAATCGAAATATGACAAGTCGATAAAAAGTTTCAATTTTAAATTGTTTTCAGGATTTAAAAATCCCTTTTTTTTAATATTTTTTTTTATGCAAATATGAAATATCATTACAATAAGATGTTCAAAATATGCTGACAAACCAAAAAGGCAAGCCTTTTGCTAAAAACTAATTTAACCAGAATTTCTTAATATTACTTTCAGTAAGACCGAAAGAAATCTGTAGTGGACGTAATTTAATTTTCTTTTAGATTATTATAACTGTTCACTTAGTGTAGAAAACAACTATTTTATGCTGGTTCAATATAGTTAATTAGAAAGACATTAGTATTTGATAGGGGAGCATATGAAAATTAATGATGAAAACAATGAATAATTTATTTTTTGCCTTTAAACTTTAATTCGAGCCAGAAATTATTTTCTAACAGATATCTAAAAGGCTTCAAAATCACTTTCAAATTTCAAAAGACGGTAGTAGCAGCAATAACAACTGCAGAGAAAGGATCTCTAAATCATTCGATATTTGCTTGGTGTTATTGGATAAAAATGCAGTCTCGATTGGTTGCCTGTGCTGGACTTTAGCCAATCAGAGACGGTTTCCACAGGAGCTGGGCACGTGTTCACAAAACCTATACAAACAACCCCATATGCACTTTTCAGTTAAAGAACCAGCAAGAAGGCCAACTTGGCAAACAAATCCTTGTCATTCAGAACACTACCACACTTCTTGGCATTCAAACGAACGTCGCTGTAACCTCTGGCTACTTCCGTTATCAGCACGTAGACTTAACGTCTAAAGATAGTGACATTACTGCACATGGACTCACTCCTAAATATAACAACACCTTGTCAGTCATGGATTTAATTACTTCCAAATAATACAAAGCTTACAAACTCCCTCAACACTCCAACCTTAATACATATGGTCATAACATTTTCTTTGCTTTGACTTTTGGACTTTTAACATAACACTTTCTCCATCAAGCCATTTAAAACTTCTTTCTTAAACCCCTTTTTTTTGCTTGTTGAATAAGATGTAAAATAAAGTTGATAAATTATAGACTGTCATTAATTGACTTTTGACCAAATATCTTATTTCTACATGACCATGATATTTGCTTTCATAGATTAAAATGTTCGATTGGTTATGTACTATTGTGGCTCTTCAAAATTCAAATGGTTTGGTTTAGCTTGTTTTATATTATAAATTAAGTGAGTTGTAGCATGATGGGTGTCATGTGCCACATGTGGTCAAGTCATGTCGCCTGATGAGGTCAGATTTCCCTAAATTTTTTTTTAGAGTTCAGCCACTTATGATCAGTGTTCAATTATCTAACCCCAAAATCTCTAATGCCTCTTAAAATTCCAGCTGACTTCAAAGGAAAAAAGCTTATATTTTGAACATTAAAATACATGACGTGAGGGTTGAGGTTTATCCTAAGTAGACATTACTTTCTTTACTTTCTCAAGAAAGAATCCTGTGTCCTCTCTCAGTTGGGGTGGCATTTTTAAAAGATCTCAATAGCAACTATCCTTACATTTAATATCAAATATGAAAATAGAATAATCATTCTTTGCCATCATTCTGTTTGGTAGAAAGATCTGAATTTGTTGTAGTTGTATCGTTTTGAGAAAACAGTGGAATATTTATATTATTTTGTATAATTTTACTTGCTTCAGGAATCCAAAAATGCCATTCAGCTTGACCTGTGAACAAAGATCTTTCAGGTCACCAACCTGATAATTTTGAGAACAGATTTCATCGAAATCAATACATTTCCCCAATATATATTCCACTAGTAAATGGAGCATGACAACCAACGTAGAATAGAAAAATTTCTCCTTTAAGCAGATACGAGCGTGTTACATGCGGAATCAGGAAAGAATTACCTCCTCCTTTCACACTCTTCGATAGCTCTGGTAGTTCTCTTTGTCATTGGTTGCTTTTTTTCTGCTCTGTGCAGATATTTCAAAAAGTTTGACATTTATTTATTGATATGTATTTTATATGTACATAGAATTTTGGTGTTAGTTTTGATACTGTAGAGTCCCTCATTCTAAACATCACCATTGCCGAAGAAGTCAAACATTTCAAATGTCTCTGCTCAATCTTCAAAGCCACAGGGGTAGATAAGGATAAGATTGCAATCGTTATCAATCGTGCTGGCAGTCTTCTGCTTCCTCTTGAGTAGGTTCTGGCTTTGACTGGAGATCAAACTCAACAAAATTGAGGATATACTAGTCGCTAACATGTACAATACTGATCTATGGCTGCAAGACCTGGCCCCTGTGCAAAGAAGATCTTCATACGCTCTAAGTCATGTACTCCCTAGGACGCATCCGTCTCTCCAGCCAAATCCCAAATCGCACAAGATGCACCACCACCGGCATCATGGAGATTCTTGTGTAAAATAAGATTTTGCTGGTTTAGTGGACACATTCTTTGATGGCCTGAAGCGAAATTCATCCGCAAGCTTGTGGCCCCAATCACACCTACTGGCTAGAGGAAGCGCTAAATCAGCCAACTAAAGACATGGATTAAACGTTGAAGACAGACATGGAGCTGGTAGCTGGTCCATGCATTTTTTTATATTCGTCCCTGGAACTGACAAGATATGAAGTATGCTGAAGACTCAGCTGCCGATAAACTTAACATAAAATGCAGTGAATTCATTTGAAGCTGCTTCAACCTACTCCAGGTGAATGCCATTACAAGTACTGTGAAGTTATTACTGCAACTTTATACAATATTTTGTTTTCATGAATGCTAATATGACGTTGTATCCAACAGAAGACGATACTTTTCATGTTCAATAAGAAAGTTGAATTCATATTATTGGTCCCCCGATTTATAAAATCAGGAGACCTATGTTTTTAGGCATTTCTGTCCGTCCGTCCGTCCGTCCGGATTTTTCTCCGCAACCATCCATTGAATTTCTCTGAAATTTTGCATGAAGTTGTAACTTTGGTCAGGTTAGAAAGTGACATTCTCCGATTTTTGAAAAAAAATCTGGTTAGCCCCCCAGGGGGTCAAAAGGCCCCAAAATGGCAAAAAATGACATTTTTTGTCCCATAACTTTTCAGCCATCCATTCAATTTCTCTGAAACTTGACCAAAATATGGAGGCAATTGTTCCTAATAGAAAATAAGTATCGCTGACCTTGTAAAAAATCTGGTTCGCGCCCCCAGGGGGTCAAAAGCCCCCAAAATGGCAAAAAAAATGACCCTTTTCTCCCATAACGTTTGATCCATCCATTCAATTTTTCTGAAACTTGGCCAAAATGTACAGGCAATTGTTCTGGATATAAAATGAGCATCCTTGACCTCAGAAAAATTCAGGGGGTACAATGGAGGTCAAAAGTGCCCCAAATTGCCCAAATTTATTGCATTTTACACTCGCCACATCGAGTCACATACAGAGGGGGACCACGCATGCGCGACTTGTTATTATTATATATTCATATTATAATTATGAGTATTGATATTTTTACTTTTCAATGTCTCAAATGTAAAATTTGAGTCTACAGACCATGAATTTGTTTGACCTGCCATTTTTTATTAGGTCCAATGCCAAATCAAAGACTATTATTATCTCAACAGTGTAAATTGATGAAGTCCTTGGCAATCTCTTTGTGTATTGTTTGCTGCAATAGATGGCAGCACTTTCCAGTGCATCTTCATCCTTAGATCTGTAGTGAGACAATAATAAAAGCCAGAATACTCTGACAGATAAGTTCATCCAATGGGAGGAGGGGTTAAGAATATAATTTACAAAATGTTTCCCTTAAAGTTTTATAATGAGGAGTTAATAGCATCCTCTTTCGGTAATAAAACCCTTGTACTTTCAGGAAAGTTTTTTTTTTACCTTATTAATATTACATTTATTTTATTTTTAATTTACTTTCTTTTTTGTTAATAGTGTCCTATGTAGTAACAAAATCCTTGTATTTATCAGGAAATTTTCGTATTCTGCAAGATCTTTGTAGTGGCTCGGTCGGAACTTCGCTCTCAACTGGTTTTCCACTAGAGTTGTTTGCTTCTATCGGTTCAGAAAGTTGTGTATTTCCTTTTTCACTTGTAGGGTTTTCTAGCTCACTAACAGGTGGCATGCAACCATCTTCTGGGCCTCCATTAATTGATGTGAGAGCCAAATCTCTTACATTGATGGGCATAGTAAGGATTGATTTTCAGTAAAGTAATAAGCGTAACCGGAGGGTCATACTTACATGACCTGGTATGATCTCCGACGTATACTTGGCTTGGTTTTGCCCATAGAGGAATTGAAGTACCAGAAGTTGATTTACGGCTGTGCCTAGTCTATCATGAGGGGGCACATTCATAGCTGTGCAGAGCAATGATCAAATAGAATGTAGAGCATCAGGTAGAATATTTTCCCAACAAGATAGTCCCATATTGCAAGAATGCAAAGTTACTTGTATGGCTTTCCATAGTGTGCCATTTAGTTTCTCAATTTGTCCATTGCCTCTCGTTTTCAAAGTTTCAATACCTTTCCCATGTAGGGAAGACATGAGTATTCGTCGATTATCGTAAGTAGGTATTTGTTACCATATATGGACGTTGGCAGTGGTCCCTTGAAATCCATGTTTAATCGCTGGAAGGGTAGTATTGCTTTTATGATAGTTCCCTTGTGACCGGTAAAGAATTTAGGTTTTAGAATCCAGAAAGATGAGCACAAATTAGTTATGCCTTTTATTTGGTAGAGTGAGAAAGGAAGGTTTTTGGAAAATGAAATGGTCGTGTAATGCTAGGGTGGCATAATTTACAGTGAAGGTCGCAAAGATCTTGTAAAGAATGAATGAGTGCAGATATTTGGGAAAACCTATCAACAGTATTTTCCTTTCCAGGACATTAGACGGTGCTAAATTTAAATTATGACAGTTCAATGCGCCAATGGCATATTGTCATTTTTTATCTTTGATTTCCTGGTATTATCAAACATGAAGCTAATACTTTTTTGGTCTGCAATTATAGTAAAGTGCTTCCCAAGTAGGAAATGGTGCCACTTCTGTAGAACTCTGACAATAGCAACCGTTTATTTTTCAACTACATGATGCTTAATTTCACTGGGACTCAGTGTTCTAGAATAGAATGCAACCGGACGATTTTGTTGATTAAGGATAGCTGCTATACAATTGTTATTAGCATCTGTTTCTCCTACAAATTCTTTTTCTAGGTCAACTGTTACCAGAAAATCATCTTTCAAATTGTTCTTTAGCCTTTGAAAGGAGTCTAATGCGGAAGAAGATAATGGGAATTCTCTATTGCGGTTTAGTGCTAATATTTTCTCTGAAAAATTCTGGATAAATTTGCTATAATAAGAGAACATCCCAATAATCCGTCTTTATGATTTCAGATTTAGAGGAGGTGGCATCTCAAGTAGAGGTTTAAGGTGATTGTAGTTAGGCAATATTTTGTTGTTTTGGATAGTGGTTATGAACAAGACTGAAACAATACTTTTATTCTTATTAAGCATGATGTTGTACTGTTTAGCTACCTCATAAAATCTTGTAGATTGTAGTCGTGCTCTTTTGGGGTTTTTCCACAGATGGTAACATTATCTACATAAACAAATGTATCTGATAATTTCCCCCTGTCGACAAAGCTGTCAATGCTTCTTTGGAACGCACTTACACCATTACTAATGGCATTAGTAACACCGAATGGCAGGCGAGTAAACTGGTACAATTTACCATCTACCTCAAATGCTGTAAATTTATGCTCCTCATTACTGATAGGGATTTGATGGTAAGCGGATTTAAGATTAAGATTATTGAAAATATTATACTGGACTACTTCTTCAACCATTTTAGATATATTCGGCAGAGGGTAAGCATCTAGTTCCGTGAATCTGTTGATGGTATCACTATAATTGATCACCATTCTTTTTTTCTGGTTTTCATTTGATGTTACTAGAACCTGCGCTCGCCAAGGTGAAATTGAAGGTTCTATTATATTTTCCTTCAACAATTTTGCAGTCTCTATTCTTAGGAATTTGCTATCAGTGATTGTGTGGCAGTGTGACTTGGTGTCGATTGGAGTTGTGTTCGTAGAGAGATGAAAAAATAATGGAGGAGAACAGTTTATGGAGGGAAAACGATTATTTTTGGTAACTGCTCCAATAATAAGTTTGTCCTCCAATCTATCAAATTTGAAGGTGACTTTGTTGTATTTGCATAAGACGTCTTTCCCTATGATAGTCGACAAATAAATTCTTAATTACCTCCATTATAATGTCAGAGTATGTACTATTGTTTTGGGAGACATCGACTTTAGCTTCAACAATTTTTGCACACATGTTAGAGTCAGTCAATGATATTGCTATTTGTTTTGGAAAAATTTTAAAGTTAAATTTTTTTTTCAGTATTGTCATTAAGAAAAGTCCCTACGCTACCAGAATCTACCATGACATTGATAGTGCAACCATTTATTTTACACTTAGTCAATGTAATATCTTTTTCTCTTCCTAGTTGCGCGAGACTAGGAAATTCAAAATCTTCATTTAACACTGCCTATACGGAAGATCTGCAGACTTTGGCCCAATGTCTCTTCTTTGAACACTTTTTGCAGTTTGAGTCACAGGCCAGACAAAGGCGACGCAGATGATGGGAATTCTCACAAAAGACACAAATTTGCTTTGGCCTTATATATATTTTTGTATAGCTGCCAGACTTGTATTTTCACCTGAAGAGATTATTAGGGGTGGAAATTATCCTCTCCTGGTTGTAGCATGCAGTGTTTTTCAGCTTGTTCAAGAGATCTTGCCATCATATGCTTCCCAAAACGTTAGGGAGAATTTCTCAAGAAGTTATTGTCAAATTGAGGGGGAGGTGATACCGCTAATAAAAGTCTCTCAAATATACTGGGTTTTATTTACTTCGGTACTCACGGCTTGAAAATTGCATGTTTTAGCATAAAAGAATCCACTGTTTGTGTTGGTTACTGTTTCATGGTGATAGGTGTGTGTTGATTGTAGACTATATTAGTGGGCTTAATGTCGGCCGCATCCAGAGTTTTAATGGCAGAGGTGTAGTCGTTTGCGTCACTATTTCAAATACTTCTGCCGATATGCTATTTATCAATGCATAGAAGTTGGTTTGGGTGCTTCCAGTTTCTCCAGCGCCGTTAACCATACACAGGTAATTCATGAAAGTAAGTTTCTAATGTTTGTATTTTTTTTCAGTGTTAAAGGCTGTAGAGTTGGTGTTGAATCGTTCGGGATGAAGTACTCTGTCCATTTTGTTTCGTCATTAAAATTGTAGTGAGACAGAATAATAAAGACCAAAATACCTTTGGTAAAGGTTTTAATTACGAAAGAAAGCTACAAGTAATAAACAGTGAAGAAGCACTTAAATAGTCTTGGGCTATTGAAAGAAAGTCTGACGGACGAGTTCATCCGGTGAGAAGAGGGGGTAAGAATATAATTTACTACAAGATCCATCTATGTATTTGTAGTCAGAATGGTGAACTTTTACATTTTAAAATTAATCCCGAAATGTAATTGGGTTTGCTTTGTTCTTTGAAAATTTTGCCAAATCAAGAATAAAACATGATTGTTTCAATTGCCAGAGTGGAATTTTGAAAATAATTGATTGGTGTGACTAAAAATTTATTTCCTGTTAACTGGCATGCTCTCAATATGGATACTGAAGGGCATTTATCTTTTTTGTGATTTGTACTGTGCATTATGCACGGTTAAATGGTCATGATAATCTCTACTATTATATATTCAAGGATGTGAGTAGTCAATAGCAAAAAAAGCTGAAATAGAGACGAATTCCACCCCGTGTGTGTGTAGAGAGGGCAGTGCAAAAACAACTAAAACAACTTGGATAATATGCTAGTTATAAGTACTGAAAACACATTTAAAATAGTTTGAAAATTGTTTAATTAGTAAAATATCAATCTTGGTAAACAAAAAAGCCAAAATTAAGAGAAAAACACTGAATATGTATGGGAGTGGGCAGGAAGTCATTCTTTACTGAAACAAAAATCATCTAACTCCCTTACTCTTATTATGAATTGTTTGAAGTCTTAACCTTTATGGCGGAAAAATTAACATTTTCACTTTTCAGAGACAACTGTCATTAGAGCGAAAAAGGCAAGGCAAGAGAGAGAAAAAAACATAAAAAAAGAGATAGAAAGAGAAAGTGAGAGGGAGGAAGAAAGAGAAAGGAAGAAATAGAATCTAGCCAAATAGTGATACTATAGTGATTTAACAGAAATCAGCCTTTTCTTATTTAAAAAAAAATAGTGAATTTCGACCAAAAAGCTGAGAACTCACACCCATGGGAGGCTCTAGTGATTCAAGTAGAAATCAACTTTTTATGGATTAATACAAAAAGGAAAAAAAAAAAAGCAGATTCCGCTAAAAGAAAGGAGAACTCACATTCCTGTATATTAATGCTATTTTGTCTTTTTAATGTTAGCGGGGCTTCATTCGCTTCTATACATAGACTCTCCACTGGTGACATGCTGAAGGCCATCATTTGAGTTTCAGTCATTGAGGTGAATTGTTTTTTTGTTGTTGTTGTTTTGGGGGGTTTGTTTTTGTTCTAGATATTAGGGTATTGAAGCAACATATATGAAACTGCTATAACTCAAATTTTGATCTAACAATTGTTTGGTATTATTTGAGTAGGGATTTCTGATCAGCTCCCCAATCAGTGTGGGCCACTCCTCGACGCATACCAATTGGCTTGTTACATTTTTGCTTCAAATACCTTATATTGATCTGTTATTTGTATTTCCTTTCCATTCAGTTTTAAAAACAGATTATTATACATTTTATGATGATTGCAGAAAAGCATACACTAAGTCTTGATTTGGGAAATTTGGAACCATTTTCTTCAGTCCGTTCACTGATATTATTTGAACAGTTGCAATTTGTGCTCAGTGTTGTGCATGCGCGTATACGCTTTCATCGGCAGAATACGAGAAAATAAGCCATGTACAGTGAGCAATCTATTTCAGGATTGAGTTTTTTACAATGTTATTTATTTTGAAAACGGTTAACTATAGGATACTCATGGTTTTCCAGCTCTTTTAAATCTGTGATTGTGGTTCCCACATGCACTTTAAAAATTCTGATTTGGATAGAGTGTCAGTCTGACATTTTATCCAAAGTCTTAAATATCTCATAATTCTGTACTTTTTTTCTAATAGTGATTTTGAAGCCTTTAAATTGGCTGGGCAAAAAAGTAAAGTATTATGGTTTAGTCAAAAGGAAAATAAAAATATGAATGTTTGCATGCAACGATGTCATAAAAAATGAAAATTGGTTATCATCTACCAATTACAATAAAAATGAAAATAATCAATATTTTTACGCATTTCAAAACTTACTAATGTTAATTTTCCAGAAAGAACGACCAAATCTAGTTGGAAAATTGGCATAAAATCTTTGTATTGTGCTAGAAAAAATTGAATATAAAATAATCATTCATTCGTAACAATTTGGAACATTTTCTAGTCATTTCTATTCTTATCTTCAGAAATTACTTTTTACATTCAAACACCTGATTCTTTGATAGGTGGCGTGCTCTTACTATTCGAAGCATGGACCGAAATGTTCAAAATTAAATCTCCTAAATCCAGGTCTCCATCGTAGTGTACCTCATCATCATATTCAGTTTAACGGCTGTTTTACATGCTGGCATGTGTTGGACGGATTTCAGAAATTGACTTTCAAACTAACCTATCTGATCAGGTTTTTTATTTATCCCATATTTTCCTTGATCTTTCCGTGTCAACTGATCCTACCTCAACTAACTCACAAACTCTTATGCATTCTTTCAAAAGTTTCCTGTTCTGCACATATCATCCTATACTGTCCAGATTTAATTTTTTTCTGAGGTCATCAGATCTAAGCCTGTCTTTAAGACTCACATTTACACATTCATCATATCATTCTCATATCATTTCATTCCATGCAACACATATTCTCAACTATCACTGGCCAGGTTTCACTTCCATACATCATCACACTTCGTAGACATACCTGATAGATTCTTCCCTTGGTCAACAGTGACAACACTGCTGGTTAGTAATAACAGAAGGTCCCTGAACTTATAGCATGCACTCCTAACTCTTGCAATAACACGAGCAGAAAATTAAATTGCACCCAACTTTCTTTCCACAAACTGAGCAGGAAAACTTTCCTCTTTCTGAGGGCTTTCCAACATTACAACCACTGATTATCACTTTGGTCTTGGTAACATTCACTCTCAGACCTTTACTTTCCATAGCATTCTTCTAAGTAGACAGTTTCACAGGCAAGTATTAAATCATCCGCATAAAGAATGTCTTCCAGATAATCTGTACGAAACTCACTGGACAACACTTTTAAGACACAAATGAAAAGCAACAGACTCAGTACAGAGCCCTAATTTACTCCGACTTTAACATTAAAGCTGTCACTAAATGTGCTATTACTTCTCTTGAATAACCATCACAAGCCACTCCTTTGTCCGTAATTTACGCAAAGCCCACCAGACAACATCTTCTGACACTGTAAAAAGGTTTCTCCGAATGCACAAAAGCAAAATACAGGTTCTTCTTCTAACCAAGAGACCTCTCTTGCATTTGTCTCAGCATAAATATAGCATCAATGGTACTTTGCTTAGGCATAAAACCAAACAGCATTTCATCTATGCTTATCTGACTCTTCTTCATCTTATAGCTTTCTGTACTGTTTGTTGCTCAATTCTTAAAGCTGGACCAGAAACTGCTTTGGCAACTTTTAGATTTTCTCAATTCCATGAAAACTCACTATTCAATAATCTCTCATAATAGCATTTCCATTGGTGTCATTTGTTGCTACCACTTCATTGTCATTTCGAATGCACTTCTCTCCAACAATATACATATTTGTCTTTGCCATCTGTTTGAAATATTAAGTATAGTTATTTATCTGGTCATCTTTTTGTAGTATATCTAGAAACCTAGCTTGCTCAGCCTCCACCTTAGCTTTGGATATTGCTTTTCTTGCTGTCCTCTTTACTATCATCATCATATTCAGTTTAACGTCCATTTTACATGCTGGCATGTGTTGGACGGCTTTAAGAAATTGACTTCCAAACTAACCTATCTATGGCAGGTCTTTATCTCTCTTTCTTTCAACTCCATTTTCATCACTTCCGCCGGTGTTTTCCTTGGCCTTCCCCTGTGTACTAAACCTGCCACCTCAACTGTTCAACATCTAACCCAAGAACTCTCATCCATTCTTTCAACATGGCCATACCATGTAAGTCTCCTGTTCTGTACACATCTCCCTATACTGTCCAGACTTTGTAGCAGTTGCATGAGCAGACTATTTTGTATCGATGTACGTTAGTTTTAACTGAGATAGTGATTCGGCTTCACTGTGTAGACATATGACACCTCAATGTGTAGCGAAATTTATACGTGTCAACATATTTGGCGCCAAAGACAATATACAATGTCAAGCAGTTCCAAGTTTTTCTCCAAGCCGAGCAGACGTCCATTATTCTGTTCTCGATCTGACTCAACCACGAGCAAGCGAGATGCCGAACTCCAAGATTTTACTTTATCTAACCGACATGAGCAAGCCCATTGCACCATCTATTTTTTGTTCATGTGAATAAAATTAACATCTATTTAGCTGTGGAGACATAATTTATTTCAAGGAAGAATGCTGATCCTTTTCTTGTGTAACATATATATGTCAGTCGGATTCGGCCAGACGTACTAACTCTTCCAAGTATGTTTGTCATTCTGACTTTCTTCCTAATTTAAACCTTAATTAACCCCGTCTCTTACAAAGCTAAAACTGGTAATCCCAACTTCTCCAATCAGCTAAAACTTCCTCTGAAGTCATCAGAACTAAACCTGTCTTAAAGACTCACATTACACATCTATCGTATCATTTCTTTCCATGAAATGAAAGTCCTCAACCCTTTCTTCACTCACTAACCCTAACACTTCTCAACTTCCTTATTCCACAACCACGTCACTGTTTTGGGGGCCCTTTCATCCACAAATCTGGTCTGTTACCTCCAACAGTGTATCCTTCAACTTCTTCCTGACAACCGAAGGCTCCTTCACTTTGTGTCTAAACTAGTCATCGTCATGGCCGTCACTCGAATTGAGTATGCGGATTTCCAGGGCTTCAATTGTGGGTTCTTATGTGAGAAAACAGTCCCATGCGCAATCCACATATTCTGCTACATTTCGGGCATGCGTTATTGTTTGGTAATTGTGCACGTGGTTGGTTTTCGTGGCGTACTATTCTTGCTGTTTTCAGGTCTTTGGCATGACGATGCCGTTCACCCTGAAACCTATCCACACCACCTCCCACTTCATTCCTCCACTCTGTTCTTTCGAGTGCTCTCGCTTCCTATGTTGTGGGATCAATCCCGCATCTCCTCATGTCCTCCTTCAAACAGTCCCTGTACCATTTCTTCTGCCCTCCAACCCTCCTAGCTCCCACATTTAGCTCAGAGTAGAATATTTTCTTTGGATAGGACTGGTCGCTCATCCTTACGTGACCAGCCCATCTCAAACGACTCCTAACAATCAAAGCCTCTACACTAGAGCAACCAGACTCTTCCAAGACACTGGTGTTGGTCCGACGATCTTGCCAGGTGATTCTTAAGATTTTTCGTAAGAGTCTTTGATGCAGTTTTTCGAGTGCTTTGATATGTCAATGGTATGTCGTCCAGGTCTCCGACGCATATAAGAGAGTGGGTAGGACAATGGCCCAATAGACTAAGATTTTGGTATCCAGCCTTAAATCTTTATTATCAAAGACTCTGGAATGAAGTCTACCGAAAGCAGCACTAAACGAGAAAAGGCTAGGGTCACTCCATTACCTGATGCCAGTTCCGCATCATCTCAGATCATAGGAAATTTGTTTGAGATTACTTTTTCTTTGTTCCTAAGCATATAGAGTACTTTTATCTGGCCTTTTAGCTAGTATCAAATATGTTTTTAGTGTCAGGAGGACATCCTTCTAGACATTACCTCCTCCTTTTGAAGCAAGAGAGGTTTATTACCTGCTGTGCACTTATTCATGAGTGCCGACATAAGTATACAGGTATCTTTGTTTGGGGGTGATTTTCACCACATTAAAAAACAAAAACTAACCATGTGCCTAAGTTTGTCATCATGGGAAGGAAAGTAGAATCCTATTTTAAACGTGGCCTATTCATTAAAATAGAGAAGAAATCCGTTACAACGAAAATCGTTTTTTTTCTTTATGAGGAGTGAAAAGCTATAGTCATGTCTATAATTTCAAAAGACTTCCTATTATTTTTTGGAATTTTTGAAATGAGGGTTGATAATTTATACTATTCGAGCTACTATTCTTATCATGTTTGTTATATTCAGAACCTTTCAGCCGATGTAACCTCCGACCTCTTTCAGGTGTATCTTTTCAAGCTAGCATGTTATTGTTCGAAAAGATGCATCTGAAGAAAATCAGGTTACATTGCGTTTATTCAACCCAAACAAGGCACATTGCCACCAAGACGTAATGGGCTACTGAGAATTAGGGCCAGATTTATAACGGCCACCTCAAGTTAAGAGTTGTGCAGAAAGATGTTTGTTCACATTACATTTAAATTTCTGCATGTACAGTTAGGGAAACAGAGAGGAAATTTCAAAGGCTAGCAGTTCGATGAAAGAATCTATTAGAGTAGAAAGCCCAACGGCATCTGGGGACCTCCAAAGTGAAGAAAGGGGATTTAGCTGATTATCTGATTGGTCGAGTGTATTTACGTCAAAGGGTCACCAGAACAGCAAGTTCGCCGAAGCACATTCCATTGAAGTACTTGTAAAACAAGCATAGAGATGCAACAGGGGCTTGAGTTTGGTGGACAGTCCGGGACTTAGATTAAAAACTCTTTTTGGGACACTGTCAGAGAGGGAGAGACTAGTGATTGGTACACCAGCTTAGATGTGACAATACTCCATGCATGGGCAGATGGTAGCTCTGGCAGGTATGGAAAGTTTTCTAGCATGGTAGAGAAAGCCCACTTTCCTTGCAGCAGTCTTGGCAGTATCTTCAATGTATTTGTTCCAATTAATGTTACCTGTGAATGTTAGATCAAAGAGTTTGATGTTTGACTCAGATAGAGTGCTATTAGGCAGTGGTTGAGAAGGTTTCTTACAATCGTTAAAGAAAAGGAGCTTTATCTTAGTAGCATTAAATGTTACCATCCATTTATGTTCCCATTCAATTAGATTGGGGGGTCATTTTCTTAAGATTCAGCCATCGTCTTGGATATGTGAGCATTCATTTTACCAACACGTTAAGAATAGAGCATACTGTCATCAGCAAATATACTCATCTGACACAATTTCATCAGGGAGGTTGTTTATGAAAATCATGAACAATAAAGGTCCAAGGATCGCCTCCTGGGGTATACCTGCATTTATGTCATGTTTAGATGTATGGCCATTGAGGAGAACCTGGATCTTTCTTTTGGTTAGGAAGGATCTAATTATTCGTCCAGTAATATCATACAAACTAATTTTCGTGAAAGACCTTTATGCCAGACGTTGTCACAAGCTTTAGATGTATCAAGCTTCACTTGCCTTGTCCAGTGTATGGTATATGCGTTCAGAGATGACCGTTAGGATATTCGCAGTAGACAGTGTTTGCCTAAATCCATACTGATGGTCAGAAAGAAGTTTAGCATTAATGTGGTAACAAACTATCGCTAGATTGATTAAAAAATTTTAGCAAAAACCAGGAGTAAACTGATGGGGTGATAATTTTTAGGGTCAGTTCTTTGACCAGAATTCTTGAACGCTGATATCACAAAGGCAATTTTCCAGCTATCAGGGAAGCAAGATTCGGCAAGGCATTTGTTTTGGAGAGAACAGGGGCCAGCTCAGTAGAGCATTTCTTTATTACTTGACTTGACTTGACTTGGTCCCTTAACCCCCTCCTGGGTTGTAGGGGCGCTGCACCAATGAACTCCACACCAGCTGTCTCCACTTCTGACGGTCATGGGCAATGGACTGGGTTGTAGCGAAGTTGTAGCCCGTCCACTCTTTGATGTTGTCCGTCCATCTTTTGTGTTGTCTACCTCTCCTTCTCTTGCCTTGCACTGCTCCCTGCAGGATGGTTTTGGAGAGACCACTGCCCCTTGTCACGTGACCATAACATCCAAGCTTTCTTTTTCTTACAGTTGTCAGCAAATCTTCGTAGTTGTTCAGATTTGCGTTGATGAGCGCGCAAACTTCTTCGTTTGTGACACGGTCTGAGTACGAGATGCCAAGCACTCTTCTGTAGCATCTCATTTTTACCGTTTGGATTTTTCTTTGGAGCTCGGCTGTCAAGGTCCATGACTCGCATGCATACAAAAAGATGGATAATACTAGTGTATGCAGCAGCTTCAGTTTGCAACGGAGACTAATGTTTCCGTCTTTCCAGATTGATTTCAGTTTTGCAAGTGCTGCTGCCGTTTGTGCTTCTCTTGCCAGGATTTCAGTCTTGGATCCTTTGTTGCTGAGTATAGCGCCAAGGTATTTGAACTGGTTTACGGTTTCCAGTTCTTGGCCGTTGGCTGTTATCGTTGTTGGAATAATCAGGCACACATGCTTTGAAGGTGTCAAGATTTTTTTTATGATATCCCAAACAATGGAAGGAGTGATGATCAGGTCATCAAGTGTGGCTTCAATCCGTAATGGGAAATTTGGGAGGAGGTAGTTGGCAGAGTCCAAGATGGAGTTCACGGTGAACCGCTGAGCAAATAGTCTAGCCTTATCAGTTGTCATGTAAACGGCATCATTGTGTGTATATATATATATATATATATATATATATATATATATACATATATAAATAATCCAGGTAAAACATCCACAGGGTAGTAATCCAAAGAATTTCAACCGGGTTTATAAAAAGTGCTCAATATCAAATATGATCTAAGGTTAAGATCGGATTCTAACTCTGCCTGATGAGATCTCAGTTTATAATAGCTGTTGATCGATAACATCGACATGCCAGTGTCGCAGATTTTGTACATGTCTGTGTAAATAAAAATAATCATATATATATATATATATATATATATATATATATACATACACATATATAACCAAGATAAGAAAAGTAGTTCGAATTATCAAACTTGCTGCCAAACTCCCCACCCAGACTGCTCCCTATAAATCTGGCCACTACAACAGTAGTCCCTTACGCTTCAGTAGAAATATGCTTTGTTTGGGGTGAATAGAATTTTTTTTTTTTTAATTGATTTGGATGTACCTAAATCTATTCATTTTTTTTTTTAATGTCTGACATGTGTTTACTCTGATGACACTCTTATTCAAAAGTAATTTTGAAGCATTTAAACTATCGAAGAAAGTAATGTTAGGCTTAAATACAGTACAAAGACAAAGTATCATCATGGTTCTTTTTGGCTCCTAACAGTAATTTTAGCATGTGCACCGGTCTTATAAAACAACTGAGAAAAAAAAATCCTTTATTTTTTTAGCTTTAAAACGCAATAAAGAGGCATTCTTGTCAGTCACTCAGTCTTTATCTGATACGTTTATTTGCATATTGGGAATACTGCTTAAATGATATTGACAGCACTATTTTACTACCATACACGACAAACTTGGCGTGCAATGTTTTATTACAATTTTTATAAAGACAAAAGAAAAGAAAACAATACCATTTAGAACACGCCGCGAGTTTTTATGAGTTTTCTTAAAATAAAAACATCCTTAGTAGTTGCCGTCTTCAATAGATATGACAAGGTGATCACGTGATTAAACACTTCCTTTTCCTTTCGTGTGTAATATATATATATATATATATATATTATATATATATATATATATATATATATTATATATATATATATATATATATATATTATTGATTCATTCCAATGACCATGCAAAAATCAATCCAAAATAATTTTCCTAAGTCTGTTCAATATTTATTTTACTTATATACACACACACACACACACACATAAAGCCAGCCACACCCATTCGCTGTACATACACGACGTTGCCTGGGAGTCTTTACTTTCATTTTTGTTTCGATTTTTTCCTTTTAATTTTTATCAAATTAAAAACATATATATTTAATAGTTTTTTTTTTAAGTTAAATTTAATTTTTACGGTATCGTTTGGTCATAAGTACCAAATTGTTATAAATCTATAACTAATTTTGTTATAGTAACGTTGTTTTAATCTATTTATAAAATTATTGCATGTAAATAGCGTCCAAAACTTTCAGTACATGAAGATTTGCTAATAATTTTAAAGCCAGTTTAAATTACTTCCTATTCGACAGTTTAAAGACTTCCAAATTCCTTTCAAATGTCGATACTTCACGAAGATACTCAACTATTAAAATGACTGACTCGTTTAAGAAACGGAAATGCATACTGGTGGATTTAATTTCGTAATTAAATTAGTCATTTAAATAAGATTTTTAGTACTTTGCGCTAATGCATTTTTTTCAGTAAATAATCGATTAATAGGAAACACATTTTAAAAATATTAATTCAATTCTCGTAGTCGCATAAACACACGTGAATTTTTTTTTCTAACTTTATTAATAGAGGACGGTAAATCTATTTTTTGATAACTGTCCTCAACGTGAAAATCGACGAACTGCATTTTTTTTTTCAGTCACTGTAAATTATAGGGTGGGGGTATCAATTAATACCTTTCCCAACGAAACAAAGTAGTGAAGAAGTGAATGAAATTATTATAGATACTCGTCTTTTAGCCAACATAATGCCACACTACACTACCTGAGTGATCTTCAGATTAAGATGTAGTATCCGTTTTGGTCTCGGGTCATCCTCCCAGGCATTACTTCCTTCGAAAGGGGGTGAGTTGGTTTATGGTCGATCCCTTGAAGCGCCCTCACTTGGGAATGCCGAAAGGGTCCGGTCATAGCAAATTTTGCATTCACCAAGAGTACCCTCTTTAGTAGGGAGGTATTACCCATTATAAACTCACCTTGTGTCTAACTTTGGCGCTATAGTGCAGGTACATAAACTACACTATTAAATGTCATTTAAAATAAATCAATAAGCAAGCATTTTTTTTTTTACTAATTTAATTTTATTCACTGTAGAAAAGTGAAAATAAAACCAGATTTCAGGGTTATTGAGTTTTTGTTTGACAATTCACACACACACAAAAAAAAGGTAGTTTTTAAAAATATGATCTCGGAATTACAATTTGAAAGCCTCCTTCTCTTAAGTTTTTTTTTTTTTCACTATGAAATTTTTTTAAGGGTTTAAAAAAAGTGTTGCCCATAACCTATTGCATGCTTAGTATGGTTTGCCTTTTTTATATTTTTTTTTCGCGGCTATCAAATCGTAAACAGCTTCGGTCATTTCCGGGACTGACTCGGGATTCTCCGTCGATTATTGACTATGTGCGTATTGAAATTCACTGGATACCTATTCATTACAAGTACGAAAAGAGTACAGTTAATATAAAGTCAATAAAAATTAAGGGGGTGGATAACATTAATGCCCACCTTTAGTAGTTGATACAAATAGTTTAGACTACTATTACAAACATTATTAGGGGCTACTGAACCACTTCCACTAATACCCTTGCGAAAGGTATGAATCCATTCTCCCTTCAGCTATGGATTAAATAGTAGGATAGACTAGACTCAAACCTTGGTTGTGCAACTAGTCTAAAAGGAAAACTCCGAAATAACAAGCATGTATCGGTATTGTTTCCAGTTTTACTGTATTGCACAGGACTCGAGCAATGTCGGTTTAGAATAGATACGGATGGGAGTGCGCAACCATTGCTTCACTATAGACTACCCGCGCAGACAACCTACCAGAAAGTATCCATTGTCTCTTGAGACAGCCACGGTCAGTAGACAACAACGTGCTTGATGAAACAATGACAATTCGAACCTTGAAAATGCGCACCAAAAAATTGATAAAGCAAAAACTGAAAGAAAACCATTATTTGTAATAGACACATACTAAAAGTAAAACTATTATAACTGCTACTACACTAGAGTTTGATGACAGACTCCACTGAAATGTGTATCCGACTCTATTCTGATGTACATCTAAGGAAATTGTTTCGCGATAGCTTTATATTACGGAATTTAACAGAAGAAAAAAACATGGCAACAAAAAGCATTTTTTAATTAACAACCCCGTTATTGATAAGTAAAATATACGTATATCCATATTGAATGTAATTAAATATATGCGTGTTCAATAAACAGGGGTATTATGACAAGACAACAACAACAAAAAACGTATTTCCCCAGTTTCACAAGTTAAGTACGGATGTCAAGTTGTGCCATAATGTCATAATTAATTATGCTATAACGATATACTTGACTTTTCAATAAGATTTATCGTAAGTAAGAATGTCTTTCTTACATCTTTCTACATTAAATAAGTTTGATTTGATCTAATTAAGGATGAATAAAATTGATTTTGTATACTAATTTTTGCAGAAATAGCCCTCCATAGTAGGAACGATATCTGGTGTAATCTATAGCACTTGCCAATATAACCGCGTTTAAACAGAGAGGACTTATTATTATAGGTGTGATAGAAATTATGGCTGGCTTTAAATCAAACTTGAAAGAGAGATGCATTTTTTTTTAAATTTTATACAGAATAAATTTATATATTAAAAAAGGTTCAATCTTTCTTCAAAAATAAACGAAGCCATATCGGTTGATTTATACAATGTCATTCGTTGTGCATTGTAAAAGATATTCATTATTGAATTTACATAAATTGATTCCTTAATCAAAATGTCATCAAAAATAAGATATTCGTGATTAATATTTACGAATTAGATTAAATATAGAGAATAAAAATGGAAAAGATCGTGGGTGGAAGAATAAAACAGACATAAAAATAAAAATGAATCTGATTATTATGTATGTAGAAAAAAAGCGGAGAGCTTCATCAGACAAAAAGTAGAAATATATATCACATGGGGAAAGGATTGTTTTAAACGATAAAAATCAATTCGTAAATCTCTGAGGTAATTAAACGGTCCGAAAAGGTCCCCACCTTACTAATAAATAAAATAAATGAAAATGGCTAATTAAAATTAAATTAAATTAAAGCCGTAAATCCAGACCGACCTCCTCATCGCAAAAAGTCTTGACAACGATTACGAAGAGAGAAGAAAGCTAAAAAGGAGATCGGATGAGGCCGGTTAGAAATGCTTCCCCGCCCAAAGGTAACTCCATTAAGGGCAACCAAAATTAGCTCAAAGGATAACATTTTTCTTTAATACAAGATTCTAAGTAATTGAAAGTAAAACAAACCTTCACGGAAATTCCGGAAATCAAGACTGATGAAGCATTATCACAGTGTTGTAAATAGAGCAGCCATGATGAATTACCCGGATGAAGGCAGATGTGACGTCACGATTCATATTTATAGACGGTGGAGTTACACCCCCCTACCCAGTCACCCAATGCGGTGTTGACTTTGATGTTTATTTCAAATAATTACCAATTTTATTAAAATAGTAATAATTTTAAGAATATATTCATTTATTGTTAATATTTATATATATATATATACATATATATATATATATATATATATATATATATATATATATATATATATATATAAGGTTAGTGGGGGGGGGGAGAATCCCAGTAGAGTGCTCGATTATTAAGAAAAATTCAAAAATAAGGGCGTAATATTTATTTATATATGTATTGCAGAAGATCAGAACAACATCGGTACCGTCGGTTTCAAATCCAAACAAAGGGGACTTATAGTTGGTCTCCTATGTCGGACTCTCTTCAGCCTTTGTTTATGGCTGTCTCCCTGGAAAAGTTAAACCGGAAAATCTTTTCCAGGGATAGAGACATAAACAGAGGCCGAAGAGAGTCTGGCATAGGAGACCAAATATAGGTCCCCTTTGTTTGGATTTGAAATCGACAATACCGCTGTTGTTCTAATTTTCTGTAATATATATATATATATATATATATATATATATATATATATATATATATATATATATATATATAGCGTACATGTATTGTATTAGTTTCTGTAAATGTAAATCCGTAGAAACTCAAGTGTTTATAAAAAGTGCTCAATAACAAGTAGAGCTGTTTATAAGTATACATTTTTATTTATACAAACATTATTGATTACATATGTGCATACATGTTTCAGTTGCACTTTTTCCAGAAAGTCAACCTCATCAGACCAAGAATTTCAGAGAAATCCATTTCTCTGAAATTCTTGGTCTGATGAGGTTGACTTTCTGGGAAAAGTGCAACCGAAACATGTATGCACATATGTAACCAATAATGTTTGTATAAATAAAAATGTATACTTATATATATATATATATATATATATATATATATATATATATATATAAAATGGCATGGTGTAGTAGTTACATGAATGAACTGTTTGTTCAATGTGCCAATACCATTGAGAAAGGTATGAATCCATATATTAAGTTATGGATTAAATATTAAGGTAGACTAGACTCTCAAGCCTTGGCTGTGCAACTAGGAGATGAAAAACTTCGAAATAATACTAGTCTATCTCTGCTTATCCCGGCATTCTTCTGAGTCATCATAGACTCCTTGCTCAAGCAATGTGCTGGTTCATAAGGATTGTACAACCCTTGCTTCACGACCGGCCCATTTGGCATAATGGTTAGATTGGGGGGGGGGGGGTATCCTCAGTCGAGTCATATAAACCACTCAAAAAACGGTACTTGATGCCTCCTTGTTAAACATTCAGCATTATGTGAGGTTCAAGTTTAAGTGGAGTAATCCAGAGAAAGAAGTGACGCCCTCTTCTACATTTCAATGTGGTAGCCAATGAAAAGGAACTCTTTGGGTCACCCTGGACTACAGTCAAACCACTTACACACCTGTTTCAGTATAGACTCCCTGCACAGGCAACCTTACAGTAAGTTTCTATTGTCTCTCTCCAGGACCGGAAATATTTATATGTACGGATCAATGGTTCTTATTTCATTTAGGACTATTTTGACTATGGTTTCCTTCTGTGAATCTTTGTTATTGTGTGGATGCTATTTAGTCTTCCTTTAGTCAATGCTACACACATAGCAGTTCAAGCGATATAAATTTGACAAGTTTTGAGGATAAATGTCTACCTAGCATCTGGCCTACAAACTTGTCAAATTAAAGGACGTAATTTCTTTCCACAGGGTTTTAATGCAAATGCTGCTGGCCACACTGAGATGCCGGAAACTGCTATTAAGCTTTGGATAGTAACAATAGTAGCGCATCCATGCTTTATCAAGACTTAACATCTTCTCTTGCTTAGGATAACGAAGAATGCATTGAGGAAATGTTTCATGATTATTTGACACCGAACATCTGGCCACTAATTCGTCATGCAATAATTGTACATGTAAAAACAGCAGCAACCCTAGCTAACGAAATGACATTGCAAACATATTACATAGACGTTGCAAAAGTAATAGCATAACTTTTTTTGTAGATTTCTAACCATGTGCTCGCCTTGTGATATTGCAAATATATTGCTTCTAACGTTACCTTAACATCACTTCTTTGGATTATCCTAACACAAACATTTTTCTTTAATTAAAACAAAGCTAAGGAAATATGGAGAAAATATAGGAAAAAATTAACAAAAGAAAAAAATTTGATATAACTGAAATTCTGAGACTACATTAGGAAAATTCATAATATCTTTTTATTCTGCCAAGAAAATTGGTTAATAAATTCTAGGAAGATATTAGAATGTGCATTCATTATCTCACTAAGTGATTTTTAAATTCAAAAGTATTACTAACTATTACTAACCAGCAAAGCGTTCCCACTGTCAACCAAGGGAAGAGTATATCAGGTGTGTGTGCACAGTGTGATGATGTATGGAAATGAAACCTGGCCATTGAGGGTTGGGGATATATGTTGCATGGAGAGAAACGATATGATAATGATGTGATGGGTGTGTAATGTGAGTCTTAAAGACAGGTTTAGAACTAATGATCTTAGAGGAAGATTAAATCTGGACAGTATAGAGAGATGTGTGCAGAACAACAGACTTTGTTGGTTTGGTCACATTGAAAGAATGGATGAGAGTTCTTGTAGAACAGTTGAGGTAGCAGGTTTAGTTTAAAGAAGGAGGCCAAGGAAATTACTGGAGGAAGTGATACAAATGGACTTGAAAGAAAGGGGGTAAATAAAGACCTGTCCAGAGATAGGCATTTTTTAAAGTCAATTTCTAAAAGCCGGCCAACACATGTCAGCATATGTTAAACCAAATATGATGATATGGAGATCACGACTTGGTGCTGGGGTGAAAAATATCTCGAAAGGTATATTGAAATTGTGGTTGATGATGTTTTATGCTAGAAACATGTCCTCACGCATCCTCAAGTGAGGGGCAATTATTCGAAGATCAGCAGCCATGATACATCCAGCACTGCCTTGAACTGTTTGGTCATCTGTAGGCTGATCATATGCCTTCTGACGATTTAGTCGAAATCATTTTAGGTACAGCTTCTCTGAGTTTTCATGAAGCCCTCTCTATGGAAATGGTGTGAAGAAAAGATCACGAGGCACATTGTTATTGCCATGTTAAAGGTGAGGATGAGGTCTCCATGTATATATATCACCACTTGGGTGTCCTGAAAAAACCTTCAAGGATAACATCAAAAAGAATGTCTAGTCCCAAAGACCTAGAAATATTAACCAGTGTAAGGCTATCCTGGTGATCCACCATGTGAAGGGCTTTGAGGATAATCGTAGGTGCTGAATCACAAAGCAGAGAAGGGATGCACGAATATAAAATCTACCCTCTGTGTACCTAAGATCAGGTGGAATTTCAATGAACAGCGTTCCTATCCAAGGAATTACTGTCTGTGGAACACATTACCGCAGGTAAGCTTCCCTGTAGACTACAACATGGCCGTCTTCAGATCCAATGTCAACAAATACTTGAGTGATCAAACTTTGTTCATTCCATTAATCATTTTCAATCTTCTCATAATATTCTTCATCATTAAACCGACGACCCAATCCATCTCATTGACCCTTATCCTAGAGTGACTTTTGGCCTTGATAAGTGGTGACTTATTAGTAAAAAAAAAATTGTTTTAAGAGGATCATTGTAGTGTCCCCAATGTCAACATGTATGTGGCTCACGAATAGGTCGGATTAGTGACCTTCACTCTTTAAAATTGAGCCAGCATAGAAACCGTCATCATTGACTTTGACAAGCTATCTATTAGTATAATGGTTATTATTATTATTTTCTAATATTCTTTTGATTTAGCTCTTCTTAAATGACTGTCTGGATCTCACCCACTGATTTAAGGTTGACCACCACTTAATACAGTTAATAACGCATTGTTTAACTTACCTTATATTGTGACAGAAACTGTTATGATGAAAATAGTCTTCTTTCATAAAGAATCTATTAAGATAGGCGGAAATGTGCTGGGGAAGTGGCGAATTATGGGAAGGAGAGAGAGAGTATAAAACCCAAGGAAAGCAACGAGTTAACAGATCGTTTTTTTTTCCTTTTAGCAATGTCAAAGATTGGCGATAGTAAAGAGGAAAAGGATGGATAGTTGGGGGAAAGACATCATAGTGTGACAACATAGTGTGAAGTGGAAGTCAATACGATTTTTTGTAGTTCGATATTTTGGGGTTTCCAAAGATGGCACTGACAAATCCAGCAGCATTTATTGTGATTAGACCGAATGCTCCCACCATTATTGGTACTGTCTTTATCTTAAGCTCCCACATTTTGACATCTACCTCACTCTCTTTATATTTGGAAAGCTTAAAACAAAACTAGAAAAAATTGAAATCAGTGGAAGGATTTACTCCATACAAACAGTTGAAAAAAGAAAAATCCACCCACCCCTAAAAACATACACAGTGGCATCAGAATTAGTTGGTAACTAGTGGAACCTCATGGAAATTCCACGGTGCTTTCTACATCAGTTTGTAATATTTACTGTTAATAATAATATTCCTTTTGAAATAATAGATGTCTATCAGGGTTAATATTGTATTCTGTCTAATGTAGTATAGATCCCCTATCATTTATCTCTCTTAGTCGGTCCTTTCTTCTTAGGGAATTTTCCCAGGTTCGTCACTGGTGAGACCCCTTCCAGTGCCTGTCCCCTAGTGTATTGTTGCTGTTTACTTCGCGTCCATGTGGCGCTGTTTCTATCTATACTGACGTTTTTAGCATCGCCGGTAAGAAATATTGCCTTTATTCTATCTAAGAATAGAATTAAGACTTACTTGTATCTTTTTCATATCCTTTTTCATATTTAGCGTTCTTTGTTAACTTTTCCCCACATGAGAGCATACAATTCTACTCACTCATAAATCGGCTCTCACCTAATATAATTTGTATTTTTCACTTTTTTATGCTTAAAATATCTCTTATTCTGCTATGTTATTAAGCTTACAGCTCTTTTTAGGTCCCATAAACTCCTCGTCTCTGCAACGTCTTTTTTGTATTTAGGCACTTGTGCAATTTTACTTTTTCTTCTTTTTCAGTTTTACCTTGTCGACAATCAATAAACCTGTGTCTAAAATAAACCATGCCTCATAGTTTTGATTGTTGAAAGGAGTTTAGCTAACTGTCCGAGGTTTGCACACATTTCCACAAAATATATGCATCCCGAAGACAGTACATACTGTTAAGAAAAAAAATTACTCTTACTTCTTCCATAAAAATAATTGTCATTGTCATTGTCAACTAAATATTCTTTAAATAAATAAAACGAATATGACTCTTCTTTATTTATTTATTTAAAACTGTAGAAATTTAACATTTTTTAAACAATAAATATTCTCTGTCTTCTTACCGTAAAAATAATTGTCAGCTAAATATTCTTCAAATCAATAAAACGAATGTCACTTTTTGAAATGTATTGTTTTAGTCGATGGGATGACATCATTTGATTTTGGAACAATTCATTTAAAAATGAGTGAAGTTGGAATTTTTTACCTTAGCAACATCAGATTAATTACCAATCACCATCTTTGCTGATCGGACGATCTAATTTTTTTTTAATGTGTGAAAACTGATAATGTGATAATGTATGTACAAATATAAAGTGGCTTAGCGTATTATTATAAAGATAATAATAATATCACATAAAATGTTATCTGTATTGTTATCTCGAATTGTAAAGTGACATTTAACTATGTATGCATACTCTACTATAACCCCTTTTGATGGTGTGAAATTTGGTAATACTGAGATAGAGACAATTGACAGAAGAAGTGGATTCCTTTGAGAATATTATTAAAGATTTTGCACAGCAACAAAAATGAATTTTATAACTGTTATGTCCTTGCAGGCCGGTAGTAATCAAGACAAACACAGTGTATTAACAAAAGTATGTTACAGAAGTATGCATGATGATTCTAGGGCCATAACTGCAGCCAATTGCTCCCTCAACGTTTAGTCGTAACTGTATTTATTGTGTTTCGGTAAGTCCAATAGGTAGATGAGCCTACACCATACCTCTCCCCTTTTAAGCCTTTGCTCCGTAAGGAGTCAATATATTTTTTCTCTTGGGGTTGACTTCCATGAAGTCAGTATTTTTTCTTTTTCTTTTCCTTTTTGAGAAACTACGTGTGGGACTGGTAACGCAAACAAGTCAAACACAACATCCATCAATTGCTCCTCTGTAGCACTGTCTTCTACAGTATCAGAATATATTTTCCTGATTTGGTTTAAATGTCTCTTATAAGTGATTTTTAGCCCTTTCACCATATAGAGCATATTCCCAATTCTTTTATCTACAATCCTGATTTCCCAAAATGACTTGTTGTTTTTAAACATTCGGAAAAGAAAATTTTAAAACATCCTTTTTTATATTAATTTTCGTTCCGATTTCTTATGAGTCGGTAACAGTCTGTCGAAAATTGTTTTGATCTTTCTTGCAAACATAGCTTCCGTTGGTGACATGCAAGATGGAACATTTTCATTTGGGGTCATTCTATACACTTATAGAAAATCCTGTATGGCTTTCTCTGTGGGAGTACCCCTCGCTTTTTTTAATGCTCTTCTAAAAGTATCAATAAATCGCTCTGCTGACCATTGCTTCTCGCATGATAGGGCACGATTCCACAAGAAACGACTGACAAAACATTTTGAATTCATTGGAGGTGAATTGAGTAGAATTATCCGGGTTTATGCATGTGAACAATTCATGCATAAACCAATTGTTGTTTCTGTCATTAGTTTTTTTACACTTAAGTATCTGTGGCTATTAAGTGAAGCTATCCACTACAACCAGATAATAGAACCCGTCCAATAGCCCAGCATAGTCAATATGGATTCTCTATCACCGTTGGTCCATTTAGGCCAGGGTTTGAATTTTACGGGAGGCGTTTTTGCTGCTAACGCTCACCCTTTACATGATTTAACTGTATTTTTGATATCTCGATCCATGTTCGTCCAGTCGATGTAACTTCGCATAAGACTCTTCATCCATGATATGACTGGATGCCCAACATGAAACTCTTGTAGAATACGTTTTTGCAATATCGCCGGAATGACCACCCGATCACTGTACTACATCATCACAGATGGAATATCCTTCCAGAATTTTTTGGTTCTTTTCTATTACGCATTTTAAAATATTTTTTATAAAATCATTATTCATCGCCTTTGTCTTTATCTCTTCAAGTTTCACTGGAAGTTCTCTTACGATAGTACACAATGTGTTTTTACCTCAACTTCTGTTCGATGAGAGGCAATTACTGTGTCCTCAATGGGTTCTACAGATTTCAATATCAATCTAGACAGTCCGTCCGCATGACTGATCTTTGAAGATGGGAGATACTCCATCTTGTAGTTATAATTTAGGAGAATTATTCCCCATCTCTGTAATCTGTTAGCCGTATATGTAGACAAACCTTTTTTCGACCCATAAATTGTTAATAAAGGTTTATGGTCAGTTTGTAATGTAAATCTTCTTCTGTGCAGAAAACGATGAAACTTTGTTACCGCAAAAAATAATGCCCAACGCTTCCTTTTCTATGTGTGAATAGCCCTCTGCACCTGGTAAGAGTGAGTGTACAAAAAGCATGTGCTATTGGCTTCAGCGAACCATCGTCCATTCTGTATAAAATATGTGCTCCTATGCCGTATGAACTCGCATCGAAGCTACGACAATCTCGCGTTCTGGATCATAATGAGTTAAAAATTAATCGGACGTGAGAATGGTATTTATTTTCTCAAATGCCTCTTGGCATTCTGCTGTTCAAATCTAGTCTTTCTTCTTCAATAATTCGTTTAAAGGCGATCGTAGGTTGTGCATACTTGGGATAAATACGTTATAGTAAGTTGCTAAACCAAGGAAACTCTGCAAAGACCATATATTTTCTGGTGCTGACATATTCTTTATTGTGTCTGCTCTTTCTGGGTCGGGTCTTCTTCCATTCGTGTCTATTATTTGTCCCAGATATTTCATTTGTTCCATAAAGAACTCACATTTCTTATATTTTAGTTTAAAACCATAATCTTGAATACTTTGCAAAACTTCATGTCTGTGCACTTTATGCTGCTCCGTAGATTTAATAATTATTAAAATATCATCCAGATAGGCCGTCACAAACTCCACACCACTCAATAATGCGTCCTTTTTGTTGCTGAAATATAGCTGGCACACCTTACTCCAAGCAATAGTCTTTTAAACTTGTATAACTCTTTATGTGTATTTATACACAATAATTTCGAACATTCTTCGTCCACCGGGATTTGCAAATATGTGTCGCTTAAATCCACTTTCAAAAGAAACTTTCCCCCATTTAGCTTCATGAATATTTTTTCCGGACTAGGCAACAGATAATAGTAATCTCTCAATGCCTGGTTCAAACCCGTGGAAAAGTTTGCGCCTACACAAATTCTTTATTCTTTTTCTTTACGTAAACTGTTGCTGAAGCCCATTCTCCATATTCAATATTTGATAGCACTCACAATTTCTCGAGCCTATTCAATTTTAAGTTGATTTTTTCTTCTGACGCGAACAAAACATTTCGTTTCTTTTTGAAGATTGGTTGTATATTCGGTTTCAACTAAAATTTTGCAATTACTTTGTTGTATCTACCAAGCCTACCAAAAAAAACTTGTGAAAAATTGTCCTTCAATTCTTTTTTTAATTTATCTACTGCGGCTTCTTTAGTTTTTACATTCTGACAAAAAGAATTTATCGGTAAATCCCACAGTTGGAATTTCTCCATCCAATTTGTGCTAAGCAAATTACCTGAAATATTCACAAGTACATTTTAATTTAAGCGTTTTTCCTTGACGTGTGATTGTCGTTATTGTGGTTTCATCGTCAATTCACTTATTCCCTCTTTACAAATTGGCTGTTTGGAGTCTCTAAAAGCTAGATGACTCTGCATAGGTCGTGGGTTGATTAGTATAAGAACTGTACTTTTTGGATTGAAGAGTTGGGTTCTTCAGAAAGCAGAATGAAGTGCAGACAAAAAGTGATGGAGCTGAAAATCAATTGAACATTGGATTGCCAGTAAAACTTTTTTATATAAACTTTCTCTTACGGATAGACCAGTTATCAGTTCGCCTTCGATATTGATTTGCTCTTTACGATTTTGTTAGTACTCAATAAAGTTGGCCTGCCGATTTTCTTCTATGTCTACAGATTAATAATTGATAAATCGGACCCTGAGTTTAACTGCATTTTTATGAAATTTATTTTGTGTATTTTAATAATATGTTTGTAGCGAATATGTTTTCATGCTGTTAGTGACCTATTTGCAGGAAGATGTAACATGTTCTGTGTTTTCTAAATAAAGTCAAATAAAAATGAAGTCATGGAAAAAGGCTGAGAGATGTGTTCGTTTAACGAAACCAAAATATTGTTTGTATAAAACGCAAGTATAAAAAGTTGGTAGTGATTGTGGCATTAACGAACAAAATCTTTTTAATTTGCCTAAAAATAAATCATTGTAGACTTAGGCAGCATTCCTTAAGCTACGCCGTATTTAAGGTAGATAATAATTTTTTTGTTAGGTGATCCCACAGTCGAAAATCTGAAATGTTTTTTTGTGTTTTAATATGTTTGTAGCGAATATATTTCCATGCTATTTATGACCTATTTGCGATCATGGAAAAAAGTGAGCGCTAAATAGGTCGTTTAATTCTATAATAGTGACACCTCATAGTCTAATGACCCGAGTTATATAGTTACAGTGAAATATGGCAGTTCAAAATAAATTAACAAGAAAACTCTTTGATATACTTACGTATCAGGTAAAAGTAGCTATCTACATCAGAAATTTGGGAAAATTATCGAGTAGAATTTTGATTAAAAATATAAATCAGTTTTATCGTATTTTTTCGATTCTACATTGATAAGTGTGCGAATACATTTGAAGATTTGAGTAGAACAGGAGAGATTAGTCAGTCTGTGATTTAGCCAAGTCGAAATCATTAGCGAATTAGAAGAATATGTTAAAATTGATTTATATTGTAATCAAAATTCTACATGAAAATTTTCCCTAATTTTTGGTGTAGATACCTTTTTTTTAATTAAAAATATAAATCAGTTTTATCGTATTTTTCCGATTCTCCATTGATTATTACTTGGCAAAATGACAGACTGCGGAATGAGAATAGATTTAATTTCAGCTGTAGCGACACACATTCAGATACTCCTATCTCTGTTGCGATACTGTAGTGAAATTGAGTGAGCGTTCATTCTGTATTTCAATAATTAACATGGTTTATATATGAGTAAATGAAGTGTTTGTTAAAATAAATATTATTTTTAAAAGGAAATTATTATAGTTGGAATTCTTTTTTGTATATGAAGGAGTTTCACTGAATGGTGGAATTGGAGACGCCATGTTTGAATTTCAATTTTTTTTAGTGCTCAGCAATAACATTCTAATATTCCAGAATAGGATTGTTACCAGCCAATGAAAACGCGGTAAAAGTAGGAAGAATAAGCTCAAGGGAGAGATCCGTATTTACTTAGTGTAGTTGTAATGAGTGAAATACAATATCACGGAATTAAAAATGAAACAATGAGAGTTTCACCTGAAAAATGTATCCAATGAAGTAGAAGACCGGGTGATTGATGGGGAAGTAGTAGCAGATTTTTGTGTGTGAGTAAAAGTTACTCTGACTTCCTCTAAGTATGACTTTTTGTGAGAGTAAGCTTGGTCGGAATTAAGGTAGGAAATTCTGAAATCGAATGAAAATGACTGAAAATTTCCTGAAACATGTATCAGTTACTGGCAGAAAGTGTGACCATATTGCAATTAGATGTAACACCAGTGTTTATAGTCCTATAGTGATTGAATGTGAAGGGGAAAAATTGTCTTTATTTTATATATATAGATATACACATGAGTGGGGTGTTTGCTACTATTCCCAAATGGTTACCCATCTAAGTACTGACCCGACTCAACATCACTTAACTTTTGGGACAAAATGAAAACGTGATTTAGCCATTTGGTTTTGTTTGTTTTGTAGAAAATCAACCCTTTTGAGTTATTTAAATAATGCCTGAACACAATACCGATTGTAAACAATTCATTATATACGATTAATTGAACACATGTTGCTATTTTTCTTATACATGGGGGTGGGGGTTGCGAGTTTCATATTTTTTCTAAAATTATTAGTACATAAATGATGACAATAGATCCGATAATATTTGGAGTTGACACGGCTAATTCCATAGACAACTAAATCAATCACCCCCTCCCCAAATCCCCAAAGAAAACAAACCGAAGACAAACAAACAAAAGATAAAAGAAATGTACGAAGAAAGAAAAAATGGAAAAGGAAATGATTGTTTTTTATTCAAGCAAACAAATATACAAATATACTATTAAAAGACATTTAAATGCATTTTACCTTTTAATGGTATTCTTTTTTCCAACTCTCATAACTATAAGCATTTAGTAAAACTTCAGTGAACTTCTAACCAACAAATCATTACCACTGTCGATCAAAAGAAGAATTTATCAGGCATATGTATGCAGTGTGATGATGTATGGAAGTGAAACCTGGCCAGTGATGGTTGAGGACATGTGTTGCATAGAAAGAAATGATATGGGGTGATACAATGGATGTGTAATGTGAGTCTTAAAGACAGGCTTAGATCTGATGACCTCAGAGGAAGATTAAATCTGGCCAGTATAGGGAGATATCCTGGAGAATAGGAGACTTCAATGGTATGGACAAGTTGAAAGATTGGATGAGAGTTCTTGGGTTAGTAGTGGTAGAACAGTTGAGGTAGGATGGTCAGTTAGTAGGGGAAGGCTAAGGAAAACATGGATGGATTTGAGAGAAAGATTGGAAGTCAATTTCTAAAAACCGTCCAACACCTGCCAGCATGTAAAACAGACGTTAAATCAATGATGATGATGATGGTGATGGTGATGGTGATGATGATGGTGATGATTGAGAGTGCTTAGGTTAGAAGATGTCAAGATATAATGTTAGTAGATGTCAGAAGACGCTGCTGCTGCTAATGATGATGATTCTGAGTTCAAAATTTAGCAACATCATTTGTCTTCACATTTCTATGAGACGGTTTGTCTAGCTTCAGTTTGAAATGATTTTTTCATCGCTAAATGATGGATGCATCTTATTTTTCTCTATAAGATTGTCTGTCACCAGTCAGTGTGACACTTATGTTTAAATGTCTACCGAGCTAGAAAACTTCTCACACCTGACAGTATCCTACATCTCAATAAAGCCACCATCCACCCGTGCATGAAGTATTGTTGCCACATCTGAACTGGTGCACCATCCACTTGTCTCTCCCTCTTAGAGAAGGTCCAAAAAAGAGTTGATAATCTAATAGGTCTCCAGCCCCTGTCTAATCGTCTCAATGTTGCATCCTTGTGCTTGTTTTACAAGTACTAAAATGGAATGTGCTCTGATGAACTTGCTGCTCTGGTGCTCCCTCAACGTAAATACACTCGACCAACCTGACAATCAGCTAAATCCCATCCATTCACCATGGAGGTCCCCAGATGCCAGAGAGCCTTCTACTCCAATAGCTCTTTCCTCGTGCTGCTGGCCTTTAGAACTCATTCCCTGCTCTCTGTTTACCTGACTCTACCGACATGCAGAAATTTAAAACTAATGTGAACAAGCATCTCGCTGTACAGCTCCCAATTTATGATGATCCCCCAAAACTTCCACCTTAATTCTCAGTAGCCCATTACGTCTACAGTGGCAACTTGCCTTGTTTGGGGTGAACTAAGTTAAAAAGAAAGAAAAAAAATAGTATGTCCATCAGTCTGTCGCACTTAAGTTTGAAACTACATTTTCTTCTGACATGCTTAATTTTGAAATAGCATTTTTGTTTTAAATAGCATTTTCATTGCTAAACTCCCGTGGTTCAAAAAGGGACAACAAAGTAAAAATATTCATAAATATTTAATATGATATCGATTCTACTTTTTAAAGATATTTTATCTCCCTTTCCTTTAAATTGCAATGTAATTTTGGAACTATGAATCGAATAATCGCAATGTCAGCTTTTTGAAAAAGGAATTTCGGACACTAAAAACGTACACAATGTAAAAAATAACGCCCTGAAACATATATTTCTATTTACTTGCCTTCCCACAAGGGCAAAGTTAGACACAAGGTCGATTTTCAATGTGGGGTAATCCAGCTACCCCCAAAAAAGCACTCTGGATTGTAACAAAAATTAAAATTGTCTCAGTCTAGAACTACTTATCCTTCACTGACCGAGGGCAGAATAGACAAAATGTAACATCAGAACAGATACTACACTTTGTTCTAAATAGTTGTTATATTGTTATTGAATTATCACAATAAAGTTTTAAAAAGGAAGTTAAAGTTAATTTAATTTTAAACGTTTTGCCATCTCTTCGCTTATTTTTTTTTAATCACTTTGTTCCCTCACAAAATATATTTTAAAAAAACATACACACACAATTTTTTTATTTGAAATGAGATTAGCTTATTTCTTTCCTCCTGGATGGAATTGAATTGGAATTTTCTTTTACTACAAAATTATGTTGTTTTTTTCATTTGTGTTTAAATATTGCTTTAAACATTATATTTCTGTACGTCTAAATTGCATACCCTTTTGTTTTAAATCGAGTCTATCTAACAATGGAAAAAAATTTTAATTAATATTTTAAAATGTAAACATGATTATATATTTTAACTATACCCACCGACCCCTATCCTCGATTAATTGTTGCCCGGAGGACGGGTAGATTCTACTAGTATATATGTATAATGACAATTTAGAAATAAACAAAGATGATGGTATATTCATTTATATCAGTTCCAAGAATTCAACATCAACAAAAGTTTATGCAAAAGATTATGAGACAATAGATCTTTATTGATAAACTTGTCACTTGATCAGCACAGATTACATAACGCCACAATTAGAAGGTGACAAAAATCGCAATAACTTTTGTATTATTCAGCAAATACACAGTTATTAAAGAAAAAGTGTGTGTGTGTGTGTGTGTGAGGTAGACACCAATATTCGTATCTTCCTTAAAACAAAACATAATAAAATACAAAATTTTAAAATACAAAATTAAAAAGAAACACACACATGGATAGAATAGAATGAGTTTAAGAAGACTGAGTTTGCTCGAAGAAGTTTCATTCGACAAAGATCTACGCAGGAATCTAGTCTCTACGAGAAACAATGGCTGACTAAAAAAGAAAGAGTGATCAAGGGAAGTAATTCACTTCTGAAGCATAGAAAGAGATAGAGGAGTTCTCTTTTCATCACATTCTCCGCCACCCAGGGAAGGATCTAGGTTGTGTGTTCGACTTGAGAAAAAGGGTTCTAAAGACTCTCAGGTGGGCGCGTCTGATTAAACTGGGAAAGAGAAAATCAAACAAAAGTTCAAAGCTGATAGTTTTCAGTTAAATACTGAGGACTTCGACAGATTCTGGTAGAGCGTCGAAGATTCGGCACATCTGAAGCTATCCAGAGTGTGGGGAGTGTGAGGAGTAGGAACTGAATTCTCGGCGATTAAGTTTTCGTGAGCTCTCGGCAGAGGATGAATGGGAGAAATATTAGACTGGAGAGGCGCAGTCTGTATCTCTTGGTTTTCTGGCATAGGATCAATTTCCGTATCGGGACTGCCCGTTCCATCATCCCATGGAGATATGTGGCGTAGAGACATCGTCGTCTCTCGTCCATTATTGAAACGTACGTGAGCATAGCTGGGATTGACTTCAAGTACATGAACAGGCTCTACTAGGGGCTCGTATTTGCTTCCACGTACATGCCGCTTTAAGAGGACAGATGTCGCTTTCGTTAACCATGTAGGTATGGAATCTTCAGTAGCTGATTTCCTTTGGAAGTTGAAGAGACGTTCATGGGGAGTGCAATTAGTGGAGGTGGAGAGCAATGAGCGGATGCTGTGGAGGGCTACATCTAGCACATCGACCGGAGAGCCAGACTTACTGTTTGCCAGATGATACCATTGTACCTCTCCACCCGGCATTTGGTTCATTTCCCAAGAGTCTTACTGAATAATTGAACACAATAAGTAGTAGTTTATATTTGAATCCTAACGTTTTATATTTTGATCAGCTCAGATTGATAGGTTCAACAATTAACATACTTAGACTTTAGCTTGTGTCCTGGGTATATAAGACAAAACTATATCAGGTGGTGCCATCTCAATTTGGGAACTTTGGGGAGTGTCGAGTGATCCCTTAGTTGTGATTATTTGCAGGTACACTCTGACCTCAAGTGGAAGTACATCTATGGGTTAGGTTAAATTAAATCTATTAGTTACAAAATATTTGCCTAAAAAAACAAAGTCATCTACAAACTATTCATATACAAATCGTGTGGTTTCAGCAGAAAATGGCATATGAGTTGACATGTCATAAAACCCAACAACAAAGTCAGTCCTAGGCATCGCCGAGTCTTCCTGCTAGTGTAATATAAAAAAATATAAAACAATTTCTATATTTAACCCTTAAATGCTTTATTTGTGAAAAACTTTTATCAAGTGAAAAACGTTTCATAGGGGTAATATAAAGTAGTATAAATGATTTTTGGAAAAAAAAAAATATTTATTGAACAAAAATAATTGATGTTGCAAATGTGTAAAAAATGGCATAAAATTTTACATGTATAACAAAACACTACAATATATGCATCTAAATAATCATAATACACTAGAGAATCATAAAATAATTTTTACTTACTATTATAATGACCAAATTTAAAGGTTTAGGCTCTTAAATTAGGCAGATGACACACCGATAACACTCACCCATGACATTGAAGATACTGATTACCTATTTAGCGGGTGTGCTAATGCAACATCATACTAATACCTACTCACATTTGCCAACAGGCTCGTTGCAGATGTGAAACAAGTTGCAGTTTAACACATTTTCGTTGAATATTATATTAAATAGGCATTTTGTTGGAATTGTCATATTTGAAACAAAAGGCATTTAAGGTTAACAAAGATAGAACTTGTTTATGATATCAGCAATATCAATCTTATACTCAAGTTCATCCCAATTGCTCATTAATATTCAATTATTTAATCTATCTGAAAGATGGGTTGGTTAATTAATTCCTATTTCAGTCACATAAATTATTTAGAATTGACAGAACAAACAGAAAATGCCAGCTCTCAGTATTCAAAACGGAGTCCGGATCCTTTTTTCTTCCCTTCTTTTCGCAACCACAGTCACCACGTTGCCTGCCAATCTCAGCAGCAGTTGCAGTTCTCGTCTCTTTTCTCCTAACAACGCAAGATGTTCGCCCCCAGCATCAGCATCAGCAGTAGTCCTTGTCACACAATCAAACGATTCTAGGCTTGTGACCGTATGCGGCCACTGTTTCCTTGCAGTGGGTGCATGCTAGTCATGGCCACTTATCCCTCAAGCTCTCCACACCATCACCACACTGTCTTGCCCCATGGTTCAGTCTTGATACTTTCTCCACTTTAATTGGTCACTATGCATATGTGATAAATATTTAGAGTGATTCTTTACATTTGAAAGAAATTGACTCAAAATGATGGTTCATAGCTGCGAACAGACGATAGAATTACAATCTCAAGACGTATTTTGTGGAATCAATGCCAAGAAGTGAACCAAATATTGGTTAACACATTCTTCTACATCGTCAGCAGATAATGAAACAAGACTTGTTTGTCTTCTTGAATGGTAGACTCCTGAAAGCACAAAGTCTGTGTCATGCTAGTCATTACTGCATTGTCTTCTCAACCATCAAATCCTTTCTCTCTGATAAGCCTAAAAAAGTAACTGTTCATGAACAGAAGTCTGATACATATAGCATAAACGCTGGCACGTCTTAAGGATCTATTCTAGGCTCAACCATCTTTCTGATCTTCATTAATGATCTTCCAAATCATATTCTAAGATCATTTGTTGACATCTAAGAAGACGACACAACTGTCTATGGCAGCAATTCGAAGAGAATTATTAATCAAGATCCTGCTAATTCTCTCTTTTCCGATCTGGAGCAATGGAAAAAGTGACGTGCTACTTTTAACATTTCTAAAACCAAACTTATCTTCTTTACACCACAAATGTTCAAATCCTTTTTTTGCCCCAGTTGAAATAAATGGTATTCTCTTTGAGAAAGCCCCTTGCTTTGATAAGCTCCTAGGACGGACTTTCACTCCAAATCTAAAATGGAAGATTTACATTTAACCTTCTGCTAAGGTTGGAGGAAAAATAGTTAGATCATTCTACTGCTCCAGAAAGTATCTGACTCCTGATTCAATCCTTTATCTATATGAGTCAGATGAAATATTGTTGGCACATCTGGGGAGGTGGCGTTCAGAGCACCTTTTCTTGCCTTGACAGAGTACAAAATGGACTTCGCAATCTAGTGTTCTGTTCTCTGCAGACACTTTCTCACAGAAGAGACGTTGCTAGTCTTTTTCTATTCTACCGTTATTTCCATGGAAGGAACTGAGCTCCAATCTCTCGTTCCACTCTGTAAAACATTCACAGCAAGAACTCGTCTTTTACCACCACTACAAAGAACTTTCCTTTCTTCCTCTGTGTACCTAAAACCAAATGGAATTTCGATGAACAGAGTTTCTTTCCAAGAACTTCCATCTGTGAAACACAATACCACGAGACTACTTCTCTGCAGATTATAACATGGTCTTCTTCAAGTCTAATGTCAATAAATACTTGTTGAACCGTCGTCTTAAGTAATCAAATTTTGACTATTCCATTCATCGTTTTCAATCGTCTCATAATATTCTTCATCATTCAAGTGATAAACCATCCATCTCATTAATCCTTATTCTCGAGTGGCTTTTGGCCTTGATAAGTGGTAACTCATTAGTAAAAAACGAATAAACATATATAGCTATATATGCCTCGTTTTCACTTATACTTTGATAGTAATTTAAACCTGGTCTTGGTGAGAAAAGGAAAAGAATTAGAGTAAAATGTTAACCATTGGAAAATTACTTATTATTTTCTCCCATTTATTCCATCCTTTCACAAAAAAACTTTCTGTTTCACATTTTAACATTGTTCAACTTTTCAATGGATGCAAAATAGATGCATTCAAGATTTTGCTTCGAAATTATTGAATTATTTTTTCTTTACGTCTTTTTTTGTTTCTGATAAATTTTTTTCTTTCTAATTATGTTGTTGTTTTCTTCAATAATGATCCTGTGGTTGATATTGTTTGCTCTTAAGCCTTGGGGGTTTTTGTCGGCCATTTTTATCAGCCATTTTGTCAGCTGCAGAAAAACAACCATAACACCAGAGAATCTTAATTCTTTTGAAGTGAGATACAAAGATTAACAAAAATTAAAAATTTATTCTTATAAATGCAAATTTCCTTATAGGTTTCTGATTTATTAACTCAGCCCGCCTGAGGCTCAACCCCTACTACAAATGGTACAAGAAAAGACAACATGTCTGTTACTTTTAACATTTTACTTGGTAACGTTCCAATTAAGAAACTTTTCAATTCGTAAAATTTAGTGATGCAAATATTTTTATTTTCTCAAATAAGCATTGATTTTTCAAGATCTTGGATGAAAAAAAGATTCATAGAACATCTACAAATTTAGAGCATTTCTGCAGTTTTTTTATGTCATGTGATATGCCTTGCTCTGTACATTTTGGGGGAAACATTTTTAAACAATTTTCGGTGCTTCTCTAGATTAGGACCTGAGCTAACTTTGACCCCGTCATTGAGGTTAGAGTTATGATCAGCGTCAGGGTCAGAGTTAGGATTAGAGTTATGGTTAGCGTTAAAGTTAGGGTTAGGGTTAGAGTTAGGGTCAGGGTAATGGTTAGGGTCAGTGTTGAGGTCAAAGTTAGCTCAGGTCCTAATCTGAAGCAGTTCCCAATTTTTAAAGTATTCAAATGTATTTTGCTGTAGTTGGTAATTATTATTAAATCCACTGAGATAGATTTATGGCCCTATGTGGCACCAAATGAGGCTCGGGTGTGCCATAGAAAATTCTTCAGGGTCGAATCCTGGGTGACTCGGCACTAAGTGTAGTCTGATGCCATGAGGACCACATGCATTCCGACTGGTTGCTAAATCATTCTACGCCCATGCTGTGTTTAAAAGATCCACAAAACTTTGGTGTTGCACAGCTGTAGCAATAGAGACGAAAACGAACATTTACCAGCTTCGAATACATTAGATGCTTCATGCGTAAGACAACTGTTTTCAAGAAAAAAAGAACTCATGTTCATAATGGCAGATTTTTATAACCGACTCCATATTCATGCACACAAATCTATCCCTTCTGCTATGTGTTTTCATGTGTAACACCTTGGCCTTCTACTTGAGCGCGAGGTTTACTCCTTTCAGCTTGGCATCCCACTCCGTCTTTCATCAGTGCTCGAACTCGGCCCAACAGCTCCTCTAGAGACAAATCATCCACTCTGAGGGAAGACGATAGGAGCTTTTTCACGCAGTCAGGAAATTGCTGCACAAACACACATCCTTGTCAAGAGCTTGTGTCCACCCACACATCTAGCTTTTTCGTGCCCAATTTTAGTACCCGGGCAAGTGTGTCTTTTATCATACTCTCCAGAGTGGGGAGCATTGCTGACTTTGTCATCCAAGTCCTGCATGACAGTAGAAGTACAACGCTTGATGAAGCCTGTTTCTACTTGAAGCCAATCATTTACAGGAAAGTCTTGGATGCTATTATGAATACAAGTTCTTTTACTTTAGAGAAATTGTCTTACACACAAAGCATATAAAGTGTTTTGAGATTGGTAAGTGTTCATTTTCATCTCTATTGGTACGTTAGCTTAGTCGACAACTTTGGTAAGTAGTTGGTCAGTAGTTCCTCTCTGCTTTGGTCCGAAAAAATGTTGTCTTAATCTATGGGTAGGCTTTTTCGTTGTGCTGTATCAGACACCTCTTTCGATAACGATTACAAATGACTTTGCATTATCGCAAGAGGGGCTTACCATCGATTTCTTGCTAGGTCAACCTTTGGTCTTCTCTGGGATTTGGGTGGCAATAAGCCTCCCCAAGATCCCAGTACTCTCTTCACTCTTCCAGTGGAGGTTTGGTTATGGCTCTTCCTCCTCGGTCTTTCCATCCTCCTTGACCCGTCACAGCTTTTATTTTTAGAGGGGGGCACAGTTTATAAAGTTTTTTTGTAGTTTCAGTTCCCTTGGGTTCACGTGGTGTTTCTTCATATTTTTGTTTTACTCCTGTTGCAATTTCCATGTGGTTGCTTAGTGTTCGTAGTTTATGTGGGTTAGTTTCCACATTCGAGGATTTTTGAGTTATTATTATTATTATTATTATTATTATTATTATTATTATTATTATTATTATTATTATTATTATTATTATTATTCATTAACAATATTCTTTTTAAAATTGGACTATTCTGTAATATTCTGTGATTAATTAACACATTGATTTATTTACAAAGTGTAATCTCCTAGTAGTGTGCTCTGTATCATAGATTGAATGGTAGGAAGCGATAAGACCCTAGCGCCGGCACTGGGCTACACACTAAAAGATAACACGTTTTAAAGCCAATAGAAGACTAACAATGCTAAAATGGTGCATACAGCATGGAAAAGGGCATGTGACACTCCTCTACCAACATATGTCACAATTTATCATATCAGAGATAAATTTGATGCAACAGGTTAAGTAATTAATCTACTGGGATCTTTGTTCTAAAGTATGTCACAGTGTCAAGGATAGGCACCAGGAATGTTTCTAAATGAATATAGGATATGAACCAATTTGCACAGTAAATTAAAAAATGTATGCTCATTTTAAGAATAATTGTAAACATTGTATGCATACTTTACATTAAGTTAAAAAATAGAATTCTTTTTAAAAATTAAACTATCACATAAGTAATGTCCAAGTGTTAAGTTATTTCATTATTCATTTAAATTTCGTCATATCAACATTCTGGAGATTTATAAGCTACTTAATGTCATTGGTTTAAAACTACTTTTTTTTAAGAAAATAAAGTAAATGGGTCAGTTTTACGTCTTTGTATGAAATTGAAAATCTTCTGGAGCACAATAAGGTCCCAACGACGTTCTAAAATCCAGGAGAAACTCTTGTTCAGGCAACGCTTGAACAACACTTAAAAACTACCAAAACCGTTCTCCAAACTGCTTGAAGCTCTTTCTCATCTGCTCACGTCTACTGTGTAATTCCATCTGCCTCACTGTTGCCATATCTTGTCTTTTAAAATAGGTCGGTGTCCATGCATGCAACATCTACAAAAAAAAACACAACTGAGCACGTGCCTTTTCCCTCTTGTAAATGGCTGCTCAACCAGCAAGATATCACAGCTTTGTATTCGGTAAGTGTTCATCTCTATCATCTCTATCATCACAGTCTTTGGTGATTTTAAGGACAAGTCTATCCAAATATTGTCTGAGCCCTGGAATAGATGATAATCAAAGTGTACAAGATCCAGAAAAGGTGTAGGATTCTTTTCCCAGCAAAGGTGTTCAACCATTTTCTTATATGATCTTTGCTGTATATAGCCATGTATTAACTGCCCTCTTACCTATTTCTTCCCATACTAGCTCAAAAGAAATGTGAATTTTTTTTAAATAATTGATGGATTATCAATGTCTTTTTTTATGCTCTGATTAATTACATGTTAGTCGAAAGAAAGAGATAGTGAAAGAGAGAAAGACAGGGCGGTTTATAGATCATTTTCCCATATTGGCCAATCAACGAAATCAAACCGTCATTATTTTATGCTGTAAAATCATCTCCACAGACCAAGAATGTGGTGTCAACAAAGATGACACCCTGATGATGTCAATTAACGATGGTGGACAAGAGAATATTTGCAATGTACCTTTTAATCTAAACAGTGAACAGAATACTTGTGTTACTACAGAGATACAATGTAAAATAAAAGAAACTGGCAGGGTAGTAGAAAAAAGATTTAAAAAATCAAATTTGCTGAAAAACTAAACAAAAAAGTAAAAATGTAATAATTATGTGCATACATTTTTATTACTAAAAAAGTTACTTTTTTTCTTATTCCTTCTTACAAAAGACACTTAAATACTTTATATAAGGTTAAAATATCTGTTCATTCATAACTTTTGTTCAAGGGAAATTTAAGATGTACAAGGTGGTTTAAAAGCATGTATTCATTTTATTATTGCTATCATTTCTATGAAAATTAATCCAGGCTTCTGTTTTTTTTTGTTTTTTGTTTTTTTGTAATGGAACAGGCAACGAATATTCTGTGCATGAGAGGATTAAGATTGTAGAGGTTTACTTTGCAATGAAATCAGTTATCAAAACTCAATGGCAATTTTGGAGGGATTTCTAGGGAGAAACGCTTCTGTAGCAGTCTGAAATAGAACCTATTTCTTATGCGTCCACTGTGGGCAAGTTGGTCTTAAACTAACCAATCGGTTCACAGGGCGTATTGATTTCAGCTAGTCCCTTGCAGACTATTTGCACCCCTGTTGAACAGTGGAACGGATCGTCAGAGAGACCCTGGCCGTCAACCTAGAAGGGACTCTTCTTCACCTCTCTCCTGCCCCCTCATCCACTGGATTTCCGAGCACCGCTTCCCGGGCAGTAAAAGAACTTTATTTCCTTCCACCGGACACCAGTCCTACCTTTTTCTATGCTATACCCCAATGGTATAGGATACCCAATAAAGATTTGTTTAATGTTAAAAGAAGCGTTGAGTTTTTCTTTGTATGACTACCGTCTACCGTGCTTATACTTATAGTGAGGCTACAACTACTAGCCTTAGCTATTATATTTCAATCAGAAATTTTTATTTAGCTGAAAAGTCTAGGGTTACGTCCCCTTGATAAAAATCGTTTTATTTTTAAATTGATACATATTGATTTTGAATTTCGTCTAAGGGAAACACATACAATTCAATTCTACCATATTTTGATGGAATTTAAGCCTATTTCATCAATTATAGGATTACAATTCCTGGATATACTCTAAGAAGACTTCATTTTCGTTTGACTTTAAACTATCAACTTTCATATTATGAAAATGTATTTAAATATTAAACATTAACTCTTACTTGAAATAGTGTCATCGTTGTCACCATAACTTTCAATGAGGATTAAAACCTACAAATTTTCAGTTTTCTCCTGTAATGACTGATATTTTATCAGAACAATTTTACAAGATTTTAATCTAAGAACGACTTGCCTCTAAATTCCATCCTTCATTGCTGTTTATTTATTTTATTTATCATTTTTTTCTTTGATTTGTTCTGATTTTTTTATTTATGTTTTTTTGAAAGAGCCCTTTTTTTTGGGGGGGGGGTATTTATATGCTTGTTTTATTAATATAGATATATGAAACACTAGAATTTTATACATATGATATAAATTCCATCAAAATAGGATATATTTGAAGTTTTACAGGAGGTCCGGCCCCCATAGCTCCCTTAGGTTAGGAGGGCACTTAGAGATTTGCGACCACTTCCATTGTCTTTCACAGAAAATGTTATACATAGGATTTAAATTTCACAAAAATAGAATATATTTGAAGTTTTAAGGGGGTTATGCATTCATAGTCCCCCTAGGATATATTTAGAGATTCGGGAATACTTCCATTGTCTTCCTCGATAAATTTTACATATGAATACACTTTTAAGTATTATGTAGATTCTCTTACCTTTCTTTCTATAGGGAACACACAAACATCACATACACATGGACGGCGGCACCGGGGGGGGGGGGGGCTCCAGCCTCCCTCACTTTTTGACTTGCCCCCCCCCACTTTACGGTCATCAATAATTAAGTTGATATGCATGTGTTTAACCGGACCCCTCCCCCCACTTTTTAGAAGACCCCCCACTTTTATAACTGTCCCGCCGGCCCTGATACACACAGGCATTAAGTATATATATATATATATATATATATATATATATATATAAATGAATGAATAAATGCAAAAATATTTTGTCCATATATTTTATCGATATTAGCATCAAAACTGGTTACGCTTAATTAATTATAATGGTACAAAAATATTTTTAAATACCGTATATATAATAATCTCCAAACTCACCCAAACAAATCTTGATATTGCTCATTTACATATTTTTAAATGTTTCTCATAAATTGATATTCTATAATATACATTTCTTATCTGTATTGCCAAATTTTCTTCTATATGCGCAATCGTTTTATCAGGAGTACTATTATTATAACTATTAATAAAATTAATTAACGAAATTTTATGAAAAAAAGGATAGAGTTTTAAAAACTTTTTTAGAATTTCATTTTCAAGGGAGATAATTTACATGAAAACTTCCGGCATTAGTAGAATGTCAAATGTCACCGAGATGTGAAGAAATCTTAGCTAAAAAGCCAAGGAACCATAAAAAAATGTTTTTTGTGACTAGTCATTTTTAAATGATTTTTTTTTTAAATTCGATTTAATTCGAATATCTTTTAATGGGAGTGGGTAGTGTAGTATCGGTTGTGTTGTCATAAGACTGTCCTCCCAAGAATTACCTCCTTCGTTTTAAAGGGAGCATGGGGTAATCCTCCCAGGTATTACATCCTCCTTTATTGTATTATCTTTTATTGTGGATGAGTAGTGTAGTATCGGTTCTGTTGTCATAAGACCATCGTCCCAGGAATTACCTCCTCCTTTTGGGAGGAGAGATGGTAGTGTTTGTTCGTCATGATACCATCCTCTAAAACAGGGGGTCAGTTTAGTATATGTTTGTTCACCATAATATTATCCTCTCAGGCTAGCGACCGGAAGTGATTGTCAAAGCACATGTTTTTATCTCCAAGATAAAATAGCATTTGTTCTTAGAGCTCAGCATTTGTTCCTGAAAAATTATAAATATACATAGTCTGAAATAAAAACGTTTTCCACTTAAAATACAAACCAATAAAATTGAATTTTCTGTTTAAATTGTAAGTTTTTTTATTTAAATTTTTCTTTCACTTCTTAATAAATCGAAGATATTCTCAAGTGTGTAATAAAATGTATAGAAGGATTTGAAAAATGGTATAACGTACTTGATAAACTGAAATGATAAAAAAGTAAAAGAAAGCGAGCAGTCCGAATGTGGAAATGGATATGAATCTTGCCCGTTTAATTATGCACCCATCCAATCCCAACCAGGGTAATACACAAAAACAATAACAAAGTTTGTTATTTCTCATTTCATTTTTTCTATAGGTCTGAGGAAGTTGGCTCTCGAAAGAGGGCAAAACATATGCACATATGTAACGAAAAATGATTGTATAAATAAAAATCTGTACCATATATATATATATATATATATATATATATATATAAACTATTTATAAATAAATATTATTTTCAAAATAAACCCATATACACATATGTTTCATGTCAAACCTGCCATCGTCAGTATTAGAGGAAACAATCAGTAGCCGAGGTGCGCATTGTCTAAAAATCGGAAGTAAATTAATATCTAAATAGCAAACACGGCAAGCAGTCGATAGAGAACTCAATAGATGTGGCCAAGAGTTATGCATTCTGCAAAATGACAGCTTGTTGTTAACTTAACTTAAAGCGCTCAATCTTGCGAGAGCTTTGAATAACTATACATATTTGAATATATATATATATATATATATATGTATATATGTATATATATATATAGAGAGAGAGAGAGAGAGAGAGAGAGAGAGAGATCGCTGGTAAAAACAGGTGCTGTTCTCTAGACTTTGGATGACAAGTCTCACCAGATTTTGACTTCTCTCTTCACATGAAAAATTAGTGAATAGATAACATGAAGCCAACAAATTTGTCTGGATTCTTGATGGACACAAAAATTATATTTGTTTGCGAGTCAACTTCAGGTCAGCAATTACAGATATTCTGTGGTGTATGCAGTATAAATAGTAACCATGTCAACACTTGCAAGACTTCCCATCGCTTAGCTTCTAATGTTGTTATAATAATCTAAATGTGGGGTCTGTTTGTAACTGAAACTACGTCACATTTCTCAATGATATATCACATTATCAAACATCTAAGTACACACTGGGTGACATTTGATTAAAAACAGACTATGTTATTAGTGCATACTCTGATTTACCTGCCTACCACCCCCACCCTCACCTCCACGAATGCAATATATAACATAGGATTGATCTTGTTGTGGGGATGGCCAGCACCTTAAAAATAATGTCACAGTCCTCTGGGTAGGCATTCTCTAACGAGTGAAAGAACCTCAAGTGACATGCAATTTACCTTTTGCCCATTTATGCAATGGGGGATGTACTGATTAGGAAGAAAGGCTTCCTGAAAGTTGGTAATATTTTTTTTAACATAATAATACCAAAATGTATTATGTATCGTTAACATACAATTTATATACATATATATATACATATATATATATATATATATATATATATATATATATATATATATATATATATATATATATATATATATATAGTTTTCAGGTTCGATTATTTTCGATAGGAATTCGAATCAGAGAGCTCTATGTCCGTTCAAACAGAGCATGAATAAGTTATGAGGTTGAAAAAGACTAAACATACGGTTTGAATTGTGGTTGGAAACACATCCGAGGAGACCTAGTTATGGTCGAAATAACTTATAATGTGTACAATCCGAATGTATATCTAGTCTTTTTCAACCTCATAACTTATATATATATATATATATATATATATATATATATACTAATGATAATAAAATTAACGATAAGTGAAATATCGTAGAGTGATCTATCTCGATAAAATAAAGCTCAATACGTTGAGCTTTATTTTATCGAGATCCAGAAAGTTCAGATGCAAGGAGTTACATGAACTTTCGATGTAATAAAATTTGTATTAATTTATGTAAATTTATGTAATTTTGTACAAAAGTGACATCCGCACCCATATTGACGAGATCCTTTAACGCCCACCCCTATCCTTCGACCACTCATTGGCAGAATAGAACGTTTATGAAAGAAGGTACATTTTCATTATGAAGCGCTGAAAAAGAGCCGCTCCTTTTTTATAGGAATTTGAGCTGGAGCGGTTCCTTTTTGAAAATGGGGAACGTGAGAGGAGTCAGCTCCAATTTGGGGCGTTGGAGCAGGAGCAGGAGCAGGAGCAGGAGCAGCTCCAAAAGTAGTGGAGCGCGTAAAGCCCTGTGTGTGTGAGTATATATTATAGTTGTGAAATTATCAGATTAACTTGATTTCAAAGCAATGGATCGAATAGATTTCTCTTGGTTAAAAGTGGATTTCTTTGATGAGTTCCAATGTGGTTCTTTGACGTTTTTCAAAGTTTGGTTGCAGTTTTTGGCTTAGACAATATGCAACATGTATGAAGTGGTGGTGGTATCAGGAAATAGATGTACGGTTAAGTTTTCAAAAGTCACGGCGGGGAGGGGTAACTTTGCAGCAAAACCTATACTCAGTGGCGGTTGTTCAAAAAACTAGAAACTCTTTCCAAAATTCTGAATATATGGCGAAAATAATTTGTCATCCTGCGTATTTTATCACATGAATTATCACGTGACACTCGATATTCGATTTTTTTTTAGTAATAATTTTGCTTTTAGTAAGAAAATAGGAATAGTCATTCAGGAGACTTATGTCTTTAACAGTGGAGACCTATGGCTTCAACAGATATGTCTCTAACAGTGGAGACATATGACTTCAATAGATATATGTCTTCAATAGTGGAGACCTATGGCTTCAGGAGACCTATGTCTTTAACAATTGAAACTTATGACTTCAGTAGACATACGTCTTTAACAGTGGGAACCTATGTCTTCAATGGATATATGTCTTTAACAGTGGAGACCTATGGTTTCAGGAGATATTTGTCTTAACAGTGGAGACCTATGGCTTCAACATATATGTCTTTAACAGTGGAGACCTATGACTTCAATAGATATATGTCTAACAGTGGAGATCTATGACTTCAGGAGACTTATGTCTTTAACAGTTGAAACCTATGGCTTTAGTAGACATATATCTTTAACAGTTGAGACTTATGTCTTCAATAAATATGTCTTTAACAGCGAAGACCTATGGTTTCAGAAGATATGTCTTTAACAGTGGAGACTTATAACTTCAGAGGTATTAGTTAGTAGTTATGTTAGGGTAGTCAAGTTGCGGCACAACATGTGACCGAATCAGTAGAGTTGCCTTCTGATGAGGTCTTCTGTTATTGGATGAAGGTTTTCTCTATTAAACTGTTCATGGTTGTGTCAATATTATGAACTTGCCCTGGGGCAGGTATTCCAGCTAGCATATTTGGTTATTCTAGTCTTGCATTAAATTAATTTCTCTCTCATTACATTTTCTTTCAAAAATAATTTGTAGTTTTTAGTAAACATCAAAATTAGACTTTTAGATTTTCGAATTTATTTTTAGTCTTACTGATCAATATTCATTGATTTTTATTTTGTAGTATAGATTTTTGAAAAATTTTGATTCTTGGTTAAAGTTTCCCTATAAAAATTTTCAACAAAACTTTTTTAAAGGAAAATCGAAATAAATCGATTTTATTTTTCAGACTATTCTCAATATCTGTCTATTTCCAATGGTATGAGTCCAGTGCGGGTGTTATGGTCGTCACAAGCTAGGTCGAACTTTTACCTCAATATACTTGAGGCGATTGTTATTAACATCTTTTTATCCTAGCTCATGTAGAGAGAGTTTTTGATCGTGATCAATTTCTGACGTTTTCCGCTGATGAGGGACAGACGAAAAGGTCTTAAATAGTATTGTATTATTTCTCTCATTTATTTTTTATTTTTTCCTCTTCCTAAGTAAAATATCATGATTATGCTTTTGTTAGAATATAACAAAATTTTCTCAGCTAAAAATGATGAATTTCTTAACATTTGTAAATAAAAGCCTTATGGAAAGCACAAATGCATGTAAAAGATGTTAATGTAATTTTTAATAATTTGAGTTCAAGAAAAGTAAAATCTTTTTTCATTATAAACTGACACACTATTACTTCTGTTACTATGAAGATTCCATTTTTTCTTCTAGTGATTATTTACACATTTTAGATTTGAACTCGAAATGGTTTTTCATTTACTAATATTTAACAATATTTAACAAAAACAACAACAGGAAACAATATTTATCGCCTATATGCAATTTCTATCGCATTATGTTCAGGACTCTAAACTATGCTTCAACCCTGTTTGGTATATTCTGGTTGAGATTGAAAAAGCTTCTCCTGGCAAGTAGAACAATGGTGCAAACTGACAATAAATTTCCTACCAGACTTAAGAAGAACGAAAGATTTTAATCAGAAACTGTTTCAACAAGTCCTTGGTTCAAGCTCGATTTCATTTTTTATAAGACCAAGACAGGTAGACTCTCTTCTGTGTGTCCTTCTTAAGAAGTCGAGCTTTAATAATAATCCTGTGTGTTCCTCTTTGTGGTAACTATTCATTTGCGTTTTTTGCCACAATTTCGTTTTTAAGTTATAGAAGAAGGGTCAGTTTATAAATTGTATATAGGCAGATCTGACCATGGGACAGATCAGCAAGAACACCACGTTATCTAGTGAAGCTGTATACACCCATACACAAAACAGAAGTCCATGAAATTTTGGTAGATATTTAACGTCATTTTTGTTCATAATAAACTGAATTAAATATTATTATTTAGTGAAAATTTGGTTGTATTCATTTTAAATAATAAAATAAATAGATTGATTATAGTCGAAGGCGACCGGAAGGCTCCCGTTCCATTAGCTACTACACTAAGATGTAAGGAAGGGCGCCACTCCTTCCCCTGGATTTCTCCGCTTAGACTTGATCTTCCCCTTATAATGATAAGTGTTTAGCAAGGATTCATCAAGTACCCTTTTTTAATCTTTGGTATGGCTCGACAAAGAATTAAACCCAGGTCTCTTCTTGGCTACGAAAGTGGCATGTAAAAACAATAATGTTTTCTTTTAGTTTAGAAGCACAAATGAACCATAATACTTGGCTTATTGTTGCATAGTCAACTTTGTGTTATATACACAGTAACCAAGAAACATTAAAGTTATTCATTACTTGTTTGCTGGTGGTTTTTCCTGCTTGCGCTCTTGACGTGATTGTCCCAGACCAAGAAAATGCTTGTCCTGTAATTAAAGTCTCTTATACATTTAAAAAAACTGAACTCAACACAAATCTGGGGAAAGAGCCATTTATTCTATGGGATCTTCATTCTAAACAACTAACCTGTGTGTGGGGAGCGGGGGGGGAGGGAGACAGAGAAAGAGATAAATCAAGGTCACCAATTAGTTATATCTTGTCAGCCCATCTCGTTATGCGTCCACTCCCTTGTGTGCTTCCAGACGTACTAACTGCTTGCTCTTTGAGCTATGTGATTTGATATCCATTTTAACTACATTCGCACAGCCTAGCTAATTTTCACCTCAAGTTTAGTGAGTTGACCTCTGCTGACCTTTCGCCTGCTACATTTCTAGTTATTCTCAACTATCTAAAATATGCACGTGTTGATCTATCCGTTCAATATTTTGCCTCTAAATTTTCTGCAGTTTAACGGCTTCAATATTACTTTCAAATTTTTAAATGTCATGGATAGTAAACACAAGTAGGGCATTTTAATCTATTATTAATAGATTCAAAAGACCAAAATTAACTTATATTAAAAAAAAACAAAGAAACAAAAAACATCCCAATTCAAGATTATTTATTAATGACATTTTTGTTTATCCCAAATAATTAACATGATTTTGTTAAAAATATTTGGACCCTTTCATCTTTGCTTAGTAATTGAAAATCTGGCATTTCAGCTTAACGACATGACTACAGTTTTTCTTCTTTGAATTTTCTTTTCTTTGAAATTCAACAAATTTGTCACTCATGCACTGTTGGGTAATTTTGCGAATCGAAAAATAGTACAGATATCTTGTTGTCAAAGAACTTTCCCCCTTTTTTTATATACTAATAAGTCACCACTTACCAAGGCCAAAATCCACTCGAGGATAAGGGTTAATGAGATCTCTAGTTGGATGATGAATAATACTATGAGAGTATTGAGAACGATAAATGGAATGGACAAAATTTGATTACTTAAAAGCTCAACAAGTATTTGTCGCCATTGAACTTGAAAACGGACATGTTGTAGTCTGCAGAGAAGCAGTTCCGCGGTAATGTGTTCCAAAGATGAAAAGGTCGTAGAAAAAAAACTCGTTTGATTTTAGATATACAAACGAAGAAAGGAAAGTCTTTTGTAGTGGTGATAGCAGGACAAGTTCTTGCTTTGAATGTTTTACAGGGAGAACCCAGTTATCACTATTAAATCACTATAGTTAAGAACAATTGATAAAGACTTAATTATTATTGAAAAATACCTTAACAACATCTCAGGAAGAGACCAGACTGCAGCTATGGACAAGAGTTTATGGAAAAGTGCTCAATAATAAAGAGAGCCATATAAATATCAATCCTATAGCTATAAAACTTTTTATTTATAAAATATTTGGCTACACATTTGCAGACATATTTCAGTTCTAGGAAACCAGTCAAACTTCCTCAGGCCACTATTTAATATGGATGCAAAAATGAAATGAAAAAGCAATTCTTTCAAGAAGTAACACATGATTAGAACCACGTGATACATTTGGATAAGACTTTGGGATAACACGACCAATTGTCAAAATGTCTCGACTATTTTAATTTTTTAATTTTCAATTTTTTTCTTTTCCTATCTTCGAAGGCCGGCCTCTCAGACGTTTCTCAAATTAGGTCAGCTCAGTGACTTGATGATATTTACACTACCCTAATCATCCTTCGTCTCCCGACTTCATTACGGTATGACCAAGAAGAACTGACTTCCTGTCAGTTAAACGTACACACACATATACACATATGTACAAAAACACATACGTGGAATGTACAAATATGTAAACAGATACAAACAAATACCCAGGGGTCTTTAAAAGAAATTGAAATTCATAAAATCTTGCTTAATTGATGTTTAAAAACTCTGGATCAAAGTCAATACAAATCTAATATATTTGAATTTTAAAATGGGAGGTTGTGCCCATATTATGCCCCATAAAAACCCTTGAAAATACTTCAAAGAAACTGAAATTTGGGGAATATTTATTAATTGATGTTTAATACCTATTGTTAAAATTTCAAAAAAGTCGGAGGTATCTGAATTTTCACCAAAGGCTTCTACTCCCTTTTTGCCCCCTTTGCATGAAACTAAATTAAACTAAATATAACCCACATTACCCACCCTTATGCCTTCCAAAATTCATAATGATCGGTTAATTAGTTTAGGAGTGAATCCTGTAAATACAAATATATAATCATACACACATACCTAGCTTTATATAAATAAAGATAGATTTTCTTAATTTTCGTGATGCGCACATAATAATTGGTACAGATAGGATGTTAAAAATATCAAATGTCAATTATTATCTACACACAATGATAAACTGTTCATTAGTTTTCTAATGGTTTCTTTTACTTAAAAAGTGGGACTATCATCTACATAAGAGGTTAATGATACCATTATAAAATGGCATCTATGATTTATGTGTAATAATAAACTGTACCTAATGCAACTAATGTGTGTTTGTTTGTTTTTTCAATGTAGAAAATGACATGAACACTATCGTCTTTGTACTTGTGTTTGTGTCGACTATCACCCAAGAAGGGTTGGGTCACTTCTTCCCTCATCCAATCGGTATCTTGAATGAGTGCAACCTAAGCTGCATCGTTTTGCAGTTTAATGTGTCATTCACCATTCTATTGGCGATGACTGTAGATTTGACGTCCAGTAATTGTCTCAATGTTAGCTTTCATTGTTGTCAGCCTCATTTTGATCTGTCACCTCTCTCGGTTCTTTCGCCAGTGTTGGATTGAAAACTCATCAGTAAGACAAGATAGAACATGGTCAAGCCAACGTAGATGTCTCAACAGCAGATTGATACCAATATGTGTTTTTGGGCAGCAGGTGTATCCAGTGGAAATAGAGACAAGCAGCATATTTTCAGGATATGACAAAGAAAGAATTTGTTGAATATGTTCTCATAGCTGCACGTCTTCTGCTTGAATCAGCAACATTACAGCACAATAGATCAGTACTGTTCAGACCAGAGTTTGGTAAATTCGTCACTTGGTTGACAGTTTGGTGCAAGGTGGGAGTGCTGCCTGGGAGGAGAACTTTCCTTGATCTAGGTTTTTTTTTAGTGTTTTTCTTCAGCTATGAACCAAAGGACCACGTACACATGCCTGATAGACTCTGTGGCAGATCAATAGATCGATGAGACGAACGGGCATTGAAGGAAAGTGCTAGCCTGTTTATCAAGTGGGTGCTAAATAGACTTTTAATAAAAACGGAATTATCTGAGAAAAATCAGTTCTCTTGGCGAGACCAGACAACGCGCCTCGCTACCAATGAAGACAGCAACAATCCACTTGTAAGCACGCCTGCTGTCTTCCCACAATAACAAGCTTAACCAAGAACGCACACAAACACACACGCACACACGCATACTAAACTTTAAGGACAAAGTTAACACATCGTGTCGTTTCAGACTTTTTTTATCCTTCAAACTTTATTGTTAAATTTTACATTTTTGTAAAATTGTTTACATATAAATTTTTTTATTCTTTTACTTTGCAGTTTCTTCTTTTTATTAGCAATATTATATTGTTAAAAGTTAGCACTCGCTAACTGGTGATCCTTGTAATCGAATCGGTCTCAATTATCTACACAAAATTAATTGTTTAGTGTGGTGGCTTGGTAATCCCTGAAGACGCAACCGTCATCTAAAATACCAGACCCCAAACAGGGAACCAAAGCCATCCCCACAATTGGTGAGCTCCGACGTCGAACATGCAAACAACCTTCTGATCAAACGCAAAACATGTAAAGTAAAAAAATAAATAAATAATAATAATAATAGTAATAATTCAGAGAAAAATTTGAAGGAAACGGACACAGCTTAAAATACATATATATATATATATATATATATATATATATATATATATATATATATATATATATATATATATATATATATATATATGTATATAAGGGTGTGTGTGTGCAATGAGAAATAAAAATAAACAATCAAAAACATAAACAAACAAAAAGAACATTTGTATGTGATTCTACAAACAAAATCCTTCGAGGCTAAGCAAGAACATTTGTGAACAAAAAAAAAACAAACAAACAAAAAAAACGAAACATCTTTCAACAAGCAAGAACGAAAGGAGAGAATAAAGCATCTGACGGTGAGTCCCCACTTCTTTTCTTGTCTATATTTCCTGACTATTTACCTTTCCTTTTGTCACATACTTTGATTTTGTCACTAGTAGGGTGTAAAAAAAAAAAAATAAATAGATAATAATTTTGTTTAGAAAAATATGGAAGCGCAACATGTTAGTGTCAAACACCCACAGTTTATGGAAACTAGTGTTGGAGGGTGGTTCGCTGTACTCGAAGCACAGTTTCACCTCAAGCACGTAACAGCGGATGACACAAAATTTTATATTGTCATTAGCGCACTCCCGCCTGATGTGGTAACTAACATACCAACATCAGTTCTGGATTCACGCGACTATGGTAAATTAAAGGAGTCAATATTGTCTGCATATGAGAAAACCAGACCTGATCTCCTGGAGAAATTAATGAGGAACACCACACTAGCTGGTCGCCCTTCGTTATACCTTCAGGAAATGTTGACGATAGCAAGTAGGATAGGAGCCAGCGAAGAAATAGTCAGACATAAATTTATCCGGGCTCTTCCTCATCAGATAGCACCAGTAATAGCAGCCCACACTGAAATGCCGTTAGTCGAGTTAGGTCGATTGTCCGACAACCTAATGCCATTAATAGAGAATGCATCAGCATTTCAAGTGACTGACAACCAAACTCGGACAGGCTACTACCATAGACAGCCGAATCAAAATAGGGAAACGACTTCCATGAGTTTACGTCCTTAAAGTAAAAACCAAAAACCAAAGGTCTGTAGAGCACATCTCTATTTTGCAGAGCAGGCCCGGACGTGTAAACCATGGTGTAGATGGCCGAAGAAAAAGGGTAATCTACAAATATTGCCTAACTCTCGTCCTTCTTCTCCCAGCCCTAGCGATTCGGAAAACTAGAAAGGCGGACTGCGCTTGCTCCCTCAGGTTCGCCTTTATTAGAAGTTACTGCAAAAATAGGAGCCACTAAAATAAATTTTATTATAGATACAGGCGCCAGTATTTCTATTTTACCACGTTCTGCAGTAAATGGTGTTACCTTGGAACCAACCCCTGTACATATCTCTACGGCTAATGGAGAGAAAATACATTGTCATGGACAAACAAATTTAGAAGTGAGGATATCATGTTTAAGAAGATCTTTCCAATGGACTTTTGTGATCGCTGATGTCACCAACCCATTATTAGGATTTGACTTCTTAAATAAATTTAGCATTATTGTAGATTGCAAAAATAGATGCATCCGAGACGAAATAACCGAACGAGAGGTAAAAGTAAAGGCAGTAACCGAAACTATTAACATAGTAATTAATAAAGTAGACCTAACTGGAAGTGTGCGCGATATAATAAATAAGTATGATAGTGTGATCTCCCCTCAGAGCGATACAAGTAAAAGCTACGGTGGAGTTTATCACAGAATTGACACGGAAAGTCATGTACCAGTCTTTGCTAGGGCTAGGCAACTTTCCGGTTTTAAGTTTGATGCAGCTCAAGCAGAATTTAAGAAACTGCTAAATACAGGAGTAATCCAGCCTTCAAGTAGCGAGTGGGCATACCCGCTACATTTAGTAAAGAAATCGGATGATACATATCGAGCGTGCGGTGATTTCCGTGCGCTGAATAATATTACCAAGACAGACCGCTATCCGATACCCAACATAAAATCATTCAGTTCACGGCTAGCTAATAAATGCTATTTTTCGAAGGTAGATTTGACTTCTGCATATCACCAAATAAAGGTACACCCAGATGACGTGCCTAAGACAGCCGTCGCTACTCCTTTTGGCGTGTTTGAATTTAATTACATGCCATTTGGTTTGGAAAATGCTGCTGCTACATTCCAGCGATATATGGACAAAATATTTTTCGAGTTGGATTGTGTGTTCATCTATCTGGACGATATATTGATTTTTAGTGACAGTGAACAACAACACAAGGAAGACTTAGATAAAGTATTTAAAATTCTTAGTGACAATAACTTAAAGATTTCCTTAGCTAAGAGTATATTCAATGTAACAGATTTAGATTTCCTAGGTTTTCACGTAAGCAAAGAAGGCTTGTTACCTACTTCAAAGAAAATTAAAGAAGTGAAGGCCTTCCCAGTACCCAACGATTCAAAAAGCTTACGTAGGTTTTTAGGGATGACAGGTTTTTACCGCAAATTAATCCCTAATTATGTAGCTATAGTATTGCCACTGTCCGAATGAATGAGGTTAGACCCTAAGTCAAAGCTCGGACTGAATGAGAAAGAAACTGACGCTTTCAAAACTATAATTAGTAAATTGTCAGAAATTACAGCATTAGCCCATCCACAGTCTTCAGTCACCGAGTACCACCTAGTGACGGATAGTAGTCAATACGCAACTGGCGCTGCATTACACCAACTAATAAATAAGAAACCGGTACCCATAGGATTCTTTTCTAAGAAATTGTCTCAAGCTCAAGCCAAATATTCAACATTTGATAGAGAGTTACTGGCAGCTTATTTTGCAGTGATACATTTCCGTCACCTCATAGAAGGTCGTCATGTAACATTGTTCACGGATCATAAGCCATTATGTGGAGCCTTTTATAGTCAAACACCGGCAAAATCGGATCGACAGCAACGACACTTGTCAGTACTTGCCGAATATATTGCTGATATAGCATATATTAAAGACGATCAAAATGTAGTTGCGGACTGTATGTCTCGACCTGCATTAGCTGTGCAAGTAGATGCCTGTGATTTGACAGAAATAGCTCAGACACAAAAAGGGGATGATGAAATAAAATCATACCCAGATTTAAAAGAATATTTGGTATCAAATGAAGTAGGCTCAGTCCTATGTGATACTTCAACTATGTACCGTTTATCCCGAAAAATCTTTGTAGATCCATTTTTGATAGCCTACACGGTTTAGCGCATCCCGGAACGGGAGCGTCTATAAAACTGGTTAAGTCCAGATATTTTTGGCCGAATTTGGATAAAACTATCAAACAATTCTGTGCAGAATGTGTTGTATGTCAACAAGCTAAAGTTCACAGACACACTAAATCTGCTGTCCAGAATTTTGAATTGCCATCTGCACGTTTCCAAACAGTGCATATAGACATTGTCGGCCCATTACCCTTAACGTGCAGTGAACCGGACCCGTATCTGAGTCCATATAGATATCTACTGACCTGTATCGATCGTGCAACTCACTGGATTGAAGTACAGCCTATGACTGAAATAACGGCACAGTCGGTAGCAGAAGCATTAATAATATATATGGATATCTAGATTTGGAGTTCCACTGCATGTTGTAACGGATCGAGGCAGTCAATTTGAGAGTGAATTATTCCAGGAATTAGCCAAGGTGATAGGTTTTTACCGATTAAGAACGACTTTATATCATCCTCAAAGCAACGGATTGATTGAAAGAGAACATCGTACGCTAAAAGCAGCGATAATGGTTCGAAAAGAATCATGGATGAAAGCTATACCTATAATTCTACTTGGTATACGCAGTATCCGTAATGAATCAGGCTTTTCACCTTTTACTTCTGTTACTGGAGCACCAATATTGATCCCTCAGCAATTGGTGCACAAACCGGGCGTAGAAAAGGAAACACCTGTAAATCATAAATACATACGTGATTTGTGTGATTCGATGTCCCAAGTTGATGCACTCAGCTGCGATAAAGGACATCACCATGCAAATACAAAACCTTTCATACCAAAAACTCTACTTTCCTGTGAGAAAGTATGGCTTAGAGTCGATCGAGTGAGAAAACCATTAGAAGCGCCTTATTCAGGTCCTTATAAAGTTCTGACTCGATCAGCTAAATATTTTCAGATCGATATGAGCAATGGTACTCATACTCATGTATCGATAGATAGGTTAAACCCTTATATATAACCAACTAGCAATAACGACAAAACTAGGACTACTAGGAAAGCACAGACGGATGCGTGTACAACTAACAAAGAAAATATTGAAACAAATACCGCTGACGAAGTCGATAAAAATATTACTAGTAAAACATATGAGTCTAGATCTGGTAGAAAAGTTACATGGAAGAAAAATAACGAATTTTTTTATTTTTAATAACTATTCAAAAGTATGACTAATTATAATAAGACAGGGGAATAGATATAAGTATAAGAATAATGCAAAAACAAAACTAAGGAGATTACAAAATAAATAAATAAATAAAAGTAAAATTGAAATAGGGTAGTGCCTATCGGTTAAGCTCCGCTTACTGGTGGGAGGCTATTGTGGCAGATCAATTGATCGATGAGACGAACGGGCATTGAAGGAGAGTGCTAGACTGTTTAGCTACCCCTTTTCTTTCTAGGTTCGTTCGGCTTACTCTCTCCTCTTCTTTCCTCTCTCCCTTTTCTTTTTCTATCTTTCTTCTTGAAGAGGGGATCATCTCGCTACCAATGAAGACAGCAACAATCCACTTGTAAGCACGCCTGCTGTCTTCCCACAATAACAAGCTTAACCAAGAACGCACACAAATACACACGCACACACGCACACACGCACACACGCATACTAAACTTTAAGGACAAAGTTAACACATCGTGTCGTTTCAGACTTTTTTTATCCTTCAAACTTTATTGTTAAATTTTACATTTTTGTAAAATTGTTTACATATAAATTTTTTTATTCTTTTACTTTGCAGTTTCTTCTTTTTATTAGCAATATTATATTGTTAAAAGTTAGCACTCGCTAACTGGTGATCCTTGTAATCGAATCGGTCTCAATTATCTACACAAAATTAATTGTTTAGTGTGGTGGCTTGGTAATCCCTGAAGACGCGACCGTCATCTAAAATACCAGACCCCAAACAGGGAACCAAAGCCATCCCCACAACTCTTCCCTTGGTTGAAAGTGATAATGCTCTGCTGGTTAGTAATAGCAAAAGTTTATTGAACTTACTCTATCCACCCTTAACTAGCACCAGCTCCTCCCTACGCTCCAATAGTATCATCAAGGTAGCAGAACTTCTAAACAACCTCAATAGCCTCGCCATTCAAATATGCTTTCTCCACATCTGAGTTCTAATTGGTCTCCATTGTCTTACCCTTCTTGCACACAAACTGGTTATCATTTCTCAACCTACCTGTAATGTTAGTTCACTTGTATGTAAGTAACACTGACAAGTACCACAAAAAACTGAATTACACCCAACTCCCTTTGCACAAACTGAGCAGGGGAACTTTTCTTCTTTCTGAGAGCTTTCTAACACTACAACCACTGATTATAACTTTGGTCTTAATAGCATTGACTTTCTGACCTTTACTTTCCATAGCATACCTCCAAGTCTTCAATTTAACAAGTAGACCTTTCATTGTTTCACAGATAAGCCCTAAATCACCAGCATAAAGAATCTCTTCCGGACAACCTCTTCTTTCATAATCTGATTTGTCAAGTCTTTGATCATCTCAATGCAGCTTTCAACATTTCTGCAACAACGCCTGAGAGTCCTGCAGCTTTACTCTTCATCAAAAAAAGATCACAAGATGTGTGTATGTTTATGTGCTGTCCTCTTTAAACACAAAAAGAGAAAAAAATATATTTATCTTTTAAAAGCAGCCAGAGGAACGTTAAACTTTAACACCTTTAAAAAAGATCCAACAAGACGCTTGTATGTCCATGTGCCACCCTCTTTAAAAATCATTAGTTCGTTTTCGAATTATGCTAATTAATTCATTTATGGTGGATATTTCGTGGGTTTTGAATTGCTTGATTAGTTTTAATGGAGATAGGTAGTACACTAAAAAGTGGGTAGACCTTGAAGGAATTGGAAACGGTTGGTGGTTTAAGACATGGGACAGTCGGGATTGAGAAATCAAAACACGGGACATAGAAAATTGTGGAGACAGCAAATGAAGAAGTCTAACCCCATCAAGAGAAAAAGGAACAAGGAAGAAGAAGAAGAAGATTTTGTCTCAAATGGTTTCGAAATAATTATTTTTAATTCTCTTTGTCAATTTTAATATTCTGTAATTGTATTGTTAGATAGGATGTATAATAATTTTCAACCTTCTAGTGCCGTGCTCTCACTCTCCTTTTGATTGTATTGGCATAAAGGTCTACTGATTCTCCGGTCCACCTGAATCGTTTTAGCTTTGCATATGCTTCAAAGGCCCTTCAGTGAACGTTGTCACTAGTTTCATTTCTATGTGTTCTTCATCTGACTGATCTTCATTACTCATATCAAGGTAGAGGGCAAGTGTATCTCCATGCAGAAAAAATGGAATGAAACTAGCAAGGTCTTGCACTTTTTGTAGCTTAGCCACCAATTTCACTTTCTTCATCCACATGACTGCATCATATTTTCCACTAAAAGGCGACATCACATCTTTGCTCAATCTCACAATTTCTGACTTTGGGCCAAAACAGCTTGTAATTGTATTGCCAGATCGAATGGATAAGAATTATTCCAATGATAATTTTCAACCTTCTAGTGCCGTGCTATCACTTTTCTCACTAAAAGTCTAAAAACTGTCCCTAACAAGAAAACCACAGTATTTATATATATTTTATATCCCAAACGAGAATTCCCATAAACCGTAATAGCCAGGGAACAAAAAAATAGCATATCATAAGATACTAAACTTGCAAGTATCTGAAATCTCCTCAACTCAATCATCGGCAGCACGTCTTATCCCCTCCCACAATGACGTGAGCAACATCTAATCTTCCTTTATATTTTAAACCACATATTCATTTTAGAATATCAACATACACCACAATTTCACCGATTAATTTATTAATTTTATTTAAATTTATTAATGTAAATTTAAATGTATTAGTATATAAATTAGTCCTTAAATGTTTTAAATTATAAATAATTATTTAGCATTTCCTTTGTCATGTTAAAATGTTCATTTAGGAATATTAACTTCCCCATTATGCCAGCTTGCTACTTGTGACGATTTCCATTTTAGACTATATTTCCTTTTTTATTTCTATCACTTCTCTCAGCCATTTTGTATCTTAAATCAGTCAATACATTCTGATCGCAGACAATAAGTTGCCTGGCAAAGCATATAGCATTAGTTGCATTTGCGTAGGAAGTTACAGATATAAGGATGCAGAACATTTTACACTGAGGCGTTCTTTAGTTAAAGAGGCAACAGTTTGCTTATTTTTCTTTCTTCTCTTACCGAAGATGGCAGAACGACCAAGGGAGATAATTTAAAGAACAGAAGAGAGGAAATTTCCTTGTTATTTTATTGTTTGCTTTTGTTTATGTATTGTTTAATATTATCTTTAGAGGAATTCTAAAAACTACCTTATTATCGCCTAAAACCATTATATTCAATGGTTTGTTTGTTTGCTTTTGAAAAAATTTTTTTTTAACTTAATTTAATGAAAAATGTTACCAGCTTTGTTGTCTACACTTATTGATGTTGATTCAACATGGCTGTTTATTTACTTCCTTCCCATCAAGGGAGATATGTTATAAGATCAGTTGAGGCCAACACCAGTCTTCAGACTGGGGTACACCTGTCGAGGATTCGTTCTTGACAGTCGAACCGGCAGAGACAGGGCCATTTCGATGGCCTTTTATCTGTTGGGCGGAGGTATTGGTCCTGGGTTGTCCTAGGAGGTGCACGCTCACACGCCTTGCCTCCCCTCTTTGGGGTGGAGTAAGTTTATTGCTTACTGCCTGAGGCTCCCTGACCAGGAAATGCCGACAGGGCTGCCCAGGCTACTTTTGCTTGGCCAGAGTGCTCCTCCTTTAGGGGCGCTGGCTTGTTTCTTCCCCCCACCTTCCGACCTTGTGTCACAGATTGCTGCAGTGCGAAGCAATTAAATACTGTTACAAGATCAGTCATGGACAGACTCATCGGCATTCTTCAATAGAGGTTTATCATGATCATCATCATCATCATCATCATCTGTTTAACGTCCATTTTACATGCTGGCATGTGTTGGATGGCTTTAACAAATTGACTTCCAAAATAACTTATTTCTAGCCAGGTCTTTATTTATACCTCTTCCCCATGAATTCATTTTTATCACTTCTCATGTTTTCCTTGGCCTTCCGCTGTGAACTGAACCTGCTACCCCATCTGTTCTACACCCCAAAACTCTCATAATTCTTTCAAGAAGAACAAGAAAAAGAAGATTATAATAATAATAATAATAATAATAATAATAATAATAATAATAGATACTATCACAGATCTAAACAACTTGATATATGCGGGGGGGGGGGGCAAAATCAATAAGTATGAAACTAAAAAGGGAAAAGAAGGCTGGCCAAAAGAATGGACAGACGAAATCTGGATGGGAGATCAGACTGGAAACCCAGATCACCAAACTTCAAAAGGAAGCTAAAACCGTAAATAGGATGAAGGAGAACAATAAACGATGGAAGAGCAGAAATCCGAATCGCAAGGAAAGACTAAATAAGAAACATGAAGAACTAAAACAAAAGATAGTAGCAAAAGAAGGATGATTGAGACGATACAGATATAAATCGGAACAGTACAAACAGAACAGGACCTTTGAAAACAATGAAAGCCAGTTGTACAAAAACGTAAACAGAGAAAGAACAACAACAGAACAACCGGACCCGACAGAAACAAAACATTTCTGGAGCAAGATATGAGAAAAGGTTGAAGATCACAACAAAAATGCTACATGGCTAAAAGACATGAAAGATAAACTTCTAGAAATTGAAGAAGGAACAGAAACAGAAATTAATGAAGGAACTATTAAGACAACACTAAAGAAAATGGCAAACTGGAAAGCACAAGGTCACAGTGGAATACATGCGTACTGGTTCAAAAGATTCACGACCCTACATAAAAGGTTAGTACAGAAACTGAGAGGATATATCCATAAAACAGACGTACCAGAGTGGATGACCAAAGGAAGGGCAACGTTCATACAAAAAGATGCCAAGAAGGGAACGACCCCAAGCAATTACAAACCAATAAACTGTTTACCGACAATGTGGAAAATCCTAACGGCACAACTGAGAGAGCAAATTTACCATTCCCTGAACAGTCATGGGCTACTTCCCAAGGAACGAAAAGGATGCCAGAAAGGGAAAAGATGGACGCATGATCTGTTATACATAGATCAAAAGATCCTGAAAGAAGTTAAAAGCAAGAAAAAGAACATATCTATGGCATGGATTGACTACAAGAAAGCGTACGACAGAATCCCTCAAGCATGGATAATTGAATGCGTAAAAATGTACAAGATACCCGACACGATTATTAATCTCATCAAGAAAGCAATGGAAACATGGAGATTAGAACTGACAGCTGGAGGACAACACTTGACGGAGATAAAAATACAGAGAGGCATTTTCCAAGGAGACTCCTTATCACCACTACTGTTTATCATAGCCATGATGCCACTCAATTACATACTCAGGAAATGTGATGCCGGATACAAGTTCACAAGCAGAGAACAAAGAATAAACCATCTCATGTACATGGACGACCTGAAGCTATTTGCAAAAAACAAAAAGGAACTAGAAAAGATGATAAATACGAGGACATTCAAATGAAATTTGGAATAGAAAAGTGTGCATTGCTAGAGATTAAAAAAGGAAAGCTGGAGACAACTGAGGGCATGGAACTACCCAACCAAGAGCAGATGAGACGCTAGGTGAACAAGACAGCGATAAATATTTGAGAGTCTTGGAAGCAGACACAATCAAATCAACAGAAATTAAAGAGAAGATTGGAAAAGAATACCTGAGAAGAACAAGAAAGCTCTTAGAAACAAAATTATATAGCAAAATTATATAGCAGAAACCTAATCAAAGGAATAAATACCTGGGCAGTATCACTAATAAGATATTCTGGACCATTCATAAGCTGGACTAAAGAAGAACTCAGGCACCTTGACCAGAGGACTAGAAAATTAATGACTATACACAACACACTACATTCAAAAGACGATACAGACAGACTCCACGTAAAGAGAAATAAAGGGGGAAGAGGACTGGTAAGTATAGAAGACTGTGTGGACGACACTAAAAAAGAGCTGGAGAAATACATAAACCAGAACACAGAAAGACTGATCACCGCAGCAAGAGACACCATGCCAACAAACAATGTAGGAAGCATTGAAACTGGACACAAACAAACAAGAAAAGAAAAGTGGGAAGAAAAACAACTACATGGACGCTTCATAAGACTCACAAGACAAGAAACGAATGAAAGTAGCTGGACATGGCTAAGAAAAAGAAACTTGAACAGAGAAACGGAATCTTTACTGATGGCTGCACAGAACAATGCAATTAGGACAAACTACATTAAAGCTAAAATAGATAAAACCCAGGAAAACAGTAAATGCAGACTGTGTGGACAAAGAGACAAAACATTAAATCATATAATAAGTGAATGTAGCAAACTTGCCCAAAAAGAATACAAAAACAGACATGACTGTGTTGGGAAAGTAATACACTGGGAACTGTGCAAACAATTAAATTTCGAATACGCAGACAAATGGTACAAACATAAACCAGAAACAGTACTGGAAAACGAAAAACATAAAATCTTCTGGGATATAGATATACAAACAGATAAACTCATAAAGCAAGGAGACCTGATGTTATTATAATTGACAAGAAGGAAAAATCTTGTAAAATCATAGACTTCACCGTTCCAGCAGGTTACAGAGTGAACATCAAAGACACGGAAAAACGAAGTAAATACACAGAACTAGCCAGATAACTGAAAGGAATATGGAGCATGAAGAAAGTTAGTATAATACCAATAATCGTATGAGCACTAGGAACAATCCCAAAAAAACCGGAGAAAAAACTGGGAGATATTGGAATCAAAGGGACTATCGAAACCATACTAAGGACAGCAATGATCAAAACAGCTGCAATCTTAAGGAAAATCCTCGAATGCGGAAACCAACCCGCATAAGCTACAAAGAGTAACCAGTCACAAGAAATTTACAACAGGGAGAAAACAAAACCACACGAAGAACACCACAACACGAACCAAGGAACAGAAACTGCAAGAAACATCACTTCATAATCCCCCCCGCCCCCAATAAATTACACCGGCTTCAGCTATCATCACACAAAAATTAACCAAGGAACAGAAATTACAAGAAATACCATAAGCTCCCCTCTTCTCTCCCCCCCCCCAAAAAAAAAATTTAAAAATTTAAAAATTTAAAAGAATTGTTAAAAATTAAAATTAAAAATAAATTAATTAAAAAATTTTTTTTTTTTTAAATAGTGCCGGCCTAGGCTGACACCAGACAAAATATTTGTAGAGGGTCGAGGAGGATGAGAAGACCGAGGAGGGACAGCACAAACCAGACCTCCTCTGGAAAAGTGCGGAGAATGCTAGGACCTTGGGGAGGCTTATTGCCACCCAAATCCCAGAGAAGACCGCATCGTTATCGAAAACAGGTGAAGAATACTGGAAATCTGAGAGGCTTGTTGTCACTCAGACTCCAGGAAATATCACTGGTTGATGTCGGTGAACAATCACTGACGATGATCTGTGTGAGAACTCCTAGTGAGTACAAATAATAATAACTCTGGGCTATATTTAGTTTAATTTAGTTTGATGCAAAGGTGGTCAAATTCAGATACCTATGATTTTTGTGAAATTTTAACAGTAGGTATTACACATTAATTAATAAATATTCCCCAAATTTCAGTTTCTTTGGAGTATTTTAAAGGGGTTTTAAGAGGCATAATATGGGCACAACCTCCCATTTGAAAATTCAAATATATCAGATGTGTATTGAATTTAATCCATAGTCATTGAACACCAATTAAGCAATATTTCCTGAATTTCAATTTCTTCTTAAGACCCCTGGCCTTCGAATATAGGAAAAGAAAAGAATTAAAAATTGAAAAGTAAAAAATTAAAGTAGTTGAGACATTTTGACGGTTGCTCGTGTTATCCTAAAATCTTATCCTAATGAATCACATGGTACTAATCACGTGTAACTTCTTGTAAAGAATTGCTATTTCATTTTTTGCATCCATATTAAGTGGAAATTAGTTGGTTACCAGCTAGAACTAAAATATTTTATACCAAATAAATATATGGCTCTATTTATTATTGAAAACTTTTACATAAACATCGTAAGGATTTACCGGATTGTACCATGTGGACACACACACACACACACACACACACACACACATATACACACATATATATATATATATATATATATATATATATATATATATATGTGTGGGGGGGGGATATTTTATATACAAGGTTGTTTGCAATGTGATGAAAGGCCGGAGCAATAAAAGGAAATGAAAAACGATAAATAAGTTGAGAAAGACAATAAAAGTAATATTCTTCTTAAATAAAACTCATTTATTTATTTTTTAATTTTTCTATATATCTTTCATTTACTGTTGTATAGAGTTCGAATTGTTGGAAAATATATATGTTGATATTTCTGGAGTAACACTCTTCTTTATCAAAACAAAGTAAACAGCATAAGTGCTGTTATTATATTTGAATGCTTATGTCGCAGCAAATTTCGATCTGTAATTAATGTAATGTTTTTATATTTTCCTGTTTTATTAATTTTTTTGTTTTTTAATCTCTCATAGGATCAGTATTGATACTTATAATATTTTGAATTTTATTTTTTTATAATATTAATTTTATTACATTTATTTATTGATTTTTAATTCGTAATGGGTGATTTTTACATGTATTTGTCAAGGGGAGTAACTTAAGTTTTAGTTGCATAATTAAAAGAAGTATCGGTTAAAATGCATTAAAGAACATGCGCATGTTTAAAACCAGAATCTATTATAGTTTGCCACTAATCTGGCACTGGTCAACAGTAACAATAAAAACAGATGTTTTTACACGTGTGTTGGTAGTTGTTATGCCGATGCTAGTTGAAGAGAAAAGCGTTAGACGAAGCGCTAGTGTATTAGCGTCGTTCTACCGAGGCCAATTGACCAGAAGAGAAGAGTGAAACGGAACGCTAGTGTCAGCGTACTCCTGTCGAGGCTGGTGAAGAAGAGAGATGGATTTTCCGTTTGCAACGGTTTTTATAGTCAGAAGGGCAGATAACTCTGGTGTCGCTTTACAGTGCCACCTGTCGGTGAAAAAGCGACACCTACCGGCAAACCGATGTAGTTATGTTTTGAAAGGAGGAGGTAACTGCTACAATGTTTAGTGATGGCAATGCTATTTCAAAATTAAGTGTGACAGACCAATGAAAATGCTATTTTAAACTTAAATGTGACAGACCAATGTTAATGCTATTTCAAACTTAAATGTGACAGACCAATGTTAATGCTATTTCAAACTTAAATGTGACAGACCAATGTTAATGCTATTTCAAACTTAAATGTGACAAACCAATGAAAATGCTATTTCAAACTTAAATGTGACAGACCAATGAAAATGTTATTTCAAACTTAAATGGGACAGACCAATGTTAATGCTATTTCAAATTAAATGTGACAAACCAATGAAAATGCTATTTCAAACTTAAGTGTAATAAAACAATGAAAATGCTATTTCAGATTTAAGTGTAATAAAACAATGAAAATGCTATTTCAGACTTAAGTGTGATACAACAAAAGAATATTATTTCAAATTTAAGTGTGATACACCAAGGAAATACTATTTCAAACTTAATAGAATGATGAAAATGTTATTTCAAACTTAATTGTGACAGACCAAAAATGCTATTTCAAAAGCATGACAGATAGATGAAAATGGTATTTCAAACTTAAGCGTGACACACTGACAGAGAGATATGTACTTTCTTGTAGAGATTCTTTGAGTATTCTCAAATGTGTTCATTCAATCTGCCCCCCCCCCCCCAGATGGGCTGAACAAATGAAGGCTGATACTGTAATGCTGCTCATGACAGCTGAAAGACTGACCAAAGGCTGTAATAAGTGGCGGATTTCGTTCTCAATCATGTGGCGAAGCTCTCTGAGGTATGCACATAATCAAAAGAAATTAAATCAATTCAGTATGTGCATTTTGTGATACAAATGATGTTTCAGACTGAAGTTTGACAGACAGACAAAGCCTCTAATAGAGATGCGAAGATGCATCTAAAAATGAAACACTTTATTTGTATATTTTTCTTTTCAGTTTCCTCAGAAAAAGCAAGAAATGTAACTCGTTTGTATCCCATGACAGCCACCAGGTGTCTCTCATTATATCTTCGCTTTCTTACTTTCCTTGCTTGGAGAGTGAAAAGTAAACATGATGCACACACACTGCTTTCGCTTTACTAAACTAACAATATCAGTCAATAATTTGAAACACAGGAAGAGAACACACCTTTTCCAATACTTTTCATTCACAACTATATATATATATATATATATATATATATATATATATATATATATATATATATATATATTTGTGGTGTCTATGTCTGTGTGTCTGCATGTAGCCATTATTTAAAGAAAGAAAATACATTGAATTCAACAGGAAAACCGTTTTCTTTATATATACATTTATATTACCTACCTATACCACTCACAGACTGAAAACGAAATACAAAATAAACATGGGAGAAAAAGGGCAAGGCACAACGATTCTAACCTGTGCCTTACATCATAGTTATCAAAATGTTACTGTTTGTTTTATATTCATTTCTGCTCATTAGTTTTGTATCTCAACATAAAATGACCAGCCCGAATACTAACTTGCTCTTCCCTGTTACTGAAGAAAGGCATAATATTAATAAAACAATGAAAATGCTATTTCAGACTTAAGTGTGATACAACAAAAGAATATTATTTCAAATTTAAGTGTGATACATTAAGGAAATACTATTTCAAACTTAAAAACAATGCATATTTTTTTTCATCATGATATGATTTTATTTCTCAAGCATCAGCTCAAAATTAAAATTAGATGTGATAGGAAAAGTATGCATCCCATAGAATTTAACAAAATGTGGTAAAAATTGCAAGCTTGATTATCTGAAAGGGAGTATGTGTTCCCTGCCTTAGTATGGCACATACGATCAGAGCTTTCTACGAGATCAGTTTGGTTAAGTTTAGCAATTGATTTTTAGCTAGTCGTCTTCCTGTTTTGTTATAAGATCTCTTCTAAGATTCCCTCTTGCCACAGTTTTTGTTATACAGTGATTCTTTAAATTTTCACATCAGAAGAACATTATACTAGTACAATGCCACATCCATTATTTCCTCCCACCACTTAAAAAACCTACTCTCACACTGAAACACTTGCTTGTTTTCGTCTTATGGTCACTAAGCAGTGGATATTCTATCCCTAGAGGGGGTTGAGATTGCTTTACTAACCTGTTCCCCTTTCTTCTCCTCTGATTTTACCTTGTAAATTTTTATTTTTATTCATTCCCCTTCCCCATCATAAAAATTGTAAATATAAATTCACATAACTGGGATATTTTAAGTTGTTTAACCCACAGAGTAAATGTGGTATTATGGTGGTTGAAAATGTGAATGAGGTGAATAATTGATTATGCTGAATAGTATTGTTAGTATGTATGGATGAATGAATTTGTCTAGCTAGGAATAGGATAATCAATGGAAGATAAACTTCCATAAATACATGGCCTAATTATGTATTTTGATTTTATGCAATACTAGCTGGACCCGTCGCGAAATATAGAAGAATGAATTAAAATTTGTTAACATCAGACAGAACGCAAATAGGTCATATGTTTAAGATAATTGTCCGTTTGGAATTGTGGAAGGGGGAAACGAGGAAAAAAGGAAGGAGACGCGGTTGTAGGAGTCTTCCTGCCCATTCTATGGTACCGGTATTTTCCCAGAATTTTTCTTTTTGATTAAACAGCCGCTCTATCTATGATAATGGGCACTTTTAAAATTAAAGAGGCCTACAGAGCCCTATTAAAACCAATCCCCCCCCCGTTATCTTTGTATAGAAATTCCTTTTTTTTGTGAGGAAAGAAAAAAGAAAAATGAGTATGTCTCTTAAGCACTACTGAAACACACAAATATAGTTACGGTGGCCTGCAGAGCATTAATAAACCATCTGTGATCGAAGAGAAATGATGATATTCACAATAATTAAAGTACTACATATTACATTGATTTCTTTTCAAATTACTACATAATAACGTTGAATTTAAAAAACCCGGCCCATAGTCCTCCCTTCTCCCTCTCTTTTGTAGGCACAAGTTTATTAATGTAAAAAAAAGAATTGTGTGAGTCGACTGAGATCGAACGCTAAACCTCTCAGTTTTTAATCTACGTCGATAACCTCCTGGCCACGAAAGCGAGTAGAAAATCTCTTTAAAAATAGGTGATTTAAACGAAGCCTGTAGCTGTCATGCTTTTTATTTTACAATCCGCCAGAAGGTGATCAAGTATATGGTTCACCAGTCACACGTTTTGGGTCATTTCTTTTTTTCCAATTTTTGGATATTATGCGTGTAAAAGGTGTAGGATTCTAAAAATGTAAATTTTATGTACTTTGTCGAGTATCTTGGCATATATTGACTTACTTCGGAAGTCGAGTCGATGAAGAAATTGTAGCCGCCATATTGAATAATGAAACACTGTAAGGAACTATGTTCGTTAATTGTATTCTCTAAAAACTGGAATGAGTATAACTGTATACATAATAGGTAGAAATAATGTAATCCGATATTCTCGAAAATCAGCGGAATTGGAGGGAGCGTCCATTAAATGTGTGTGTGTAATGTGTTATGTAGTAAATTAATAGCAGACGAATAATAAATTATAAGAGTCACATTTTTAAAAAGTAGACGTTGTTTATTAATTCCCGTTGTCGATGGGGAGAGTGTTAGTACTAAAGTGTTAGGGGGAAAAGTTTTTGCAACCAACTATATGGAGTATGTTTTGAGGAGAGTCGAAGATGGTGGGCCAAAAGTAATATTTAGTGTTAGCTGGAGAAAATAATCACAAATTTAATATAACACGCTTGAGTGAATAAGCGCAATATAGTGGTGAGCTTAGAAGCCTGTGATGCATGTGGTTATTTTTCTATTCTTAACAAAGGTACAGGGGAAAATTGTCTTTACTTTATATAGAACACATAGACAGGAGTTGAGTGTGAGGACAATCTAAACCTAAGATGAAGGACACTGTTTATTCCCTTTCCCAGGTGGCTATGGATAAGGATGTCTTCACATAGCCACCTGTCTGCTTTGTGTCTTAAGCCGATTGCCTTAACTCAAAAACCCTTTATTTTGAAAAAATAATGTCTTCAATTTTGTTATTTAAAACCTGTCATCCTCGTCCGATCACTACTTCTGCGGTTAACTCAATTAACTTTAACTGCATTATTGTTACCAGACAAACAGGAGCTAATTGTACAGTTAACTAAAGTAACTTGGTCAATCAGATTATAACCAGGATGTCTGATATTATTTACTACAGGATAGCATTAACAAACCTTAAACAGACACTTCTTCTCTTCTTCTATTCATTTAATATCACTTTTCCTGTGTTCAGAGGGTCAGATATTTGTTGATATTATGGAAGCTCACTCTCCAGTTCTCACGATTCAGCATGTCAACTGTCTCCAAATTCCAATCTATGCGGTCTTGTCTAATCACTTGTTTCCAAGTTTTCAATGGCTGGTCAACCTCCCTGCAATTTAAGACATCCAAGGCTAAACACTCTACTTGATCATACCAGTATAACCGATTCGTCCTTAGGATAACCTCTATGCTGAAAAAATATAGTGTTATCAGTAAATTCTCTGACCTAATGTGTTGAGTTTGGTCAGATTACACATTACAGTTACATCTAATCATAGATCTGTCATTGCACTATAGTGAGACGAGAGAGGGCTGGATTCATTGTCATATAATATGACGCTCCTGACACAGCTGCTATACAATTTATCCCGGATGATAGCTCACAAAATTTCGTCCAATGCTGCCTTCATCTTTGTGGCCGTACTGAGTGTGTACACTGTTTTAGCAAAACTATGCCAACCTGACCGAACAAGGATCCTGCTCAGTGAAAGACTAAATTTCAGAAACTATTTCAAAATCCCTTTGCCCTCAGCAATCACATGATCTGCTCAGCCAATTCCACATAAATATCTCTCAGTCCTTCTTTGCTATATCGAGACACCCCTTAGTTACTCCCAGGTCCACTCTGAACCGAAGTGGTAGTATCTGTCACGGTCTCATCTATGGGTTGAATGAAATCGATCGTTTTCAGACCATTTAATTACAAGATTGGCGCCTCCAAAACAAATTAATTTACAAACAAATCGTATACAAAAAATATGCATGGTTTCAACCTAAAATGTCCCAACGACGGTTGACATGCCGTAAAACCCAACAACTCACCAATCTTTTACTATATCTAACAGAAGGTAGGCAAATAATTGAACGCTTATTTTACTCTACCACCCATTTTTCTCACCTTTTTTACTGACCAAATTTTTTTTTTTTCCACCATCACAAATTTTTAAAATTCTTTTTTCTGTGTACCTATCATGTCGCTACAGAAGTCAGGGTTTTTTTATCTTTGCAAATATTTTATATTTTAAAAGAGGGATCAGTTTCCTATATAAATTTAATGTAAACGGATCACCCACTTTTGACCATCTAAAATATTTTTTTTTAATTTCTCAAAAACCCGGAATTTTCTAGCAGCATGATAGGTAATTGTACACAGGAAAAAGGAAGAAATTGGTCCGTAAAAAAGGTAAAAAAAAATGGGTAGTGGTGTATTACAAACAAAACGAACAAAAATCAACATGCAACATAATAAAAAAATGGGTGATCAGTTTACGTTAAATTTATATAGGCCCCCCCCCCTCCTAAAATCTAAAATATTTGAAAATAAATTCCCAAAAACGGAATTCTCTTGCGACATTACAGGTAATTGTACACTGAGAAAAGAAAAAAATTTGGTCAGTAAAAAAGTTGAGAAAAACGGGTGGTGGAGTATTACGAATAAGTGCCAATAATTGCAACGTCCTGTTTCACCCCTGGATACTGACTGCAGCACTCTTGTAAAATAATTGTTGTGCCGTCAGAAGCTTTGGCATACTCTTTGAAAAACGACTAACTTATAGTGTACTAAAAAAGCTGAAATCATGATTGGATGGATCCCTTTCACAAGTGTACATTCCTTTTCTCACAGAAATGCCATCTATACCCAAAAGCACCACAAACCTGCGGGTCTTGATACTTTTCCCTAGCAGATGAATCATATAAGTAAATACTGCCACTGGCGTTTGTTTGAAATACATTGCACTTCCTATTCGTATATATACATTTTAGAAGGAAAATCAGGTCATTCTCTAAAACTGTGCTCCCCCCAAGTGGTGTTAGCATTCATATGTGAATTGATTTGGCCCATTCATAATTATTGGCAGTTTTTACATACAAATCAAATATGTTTACAATACTATGATAATGAGAAACAGTTATTGGAAATGTTCTTGTGATAATGGGTGGAAAGATTCTTAAAAAATAAATAAATAAAATTATTTTTTTCACCGTTTGTCAAACTAAAAGATTTTCTGAAGACAAGAGGACAAAACAAATAAACATCTTCGTGTCGAAGAAGGAATTCTTATATATATATATATATATATATATATATATATATATATATATATATATAAAGAGAGAGAAAGAGTGAGAGAGAGAGAGAGCTAACTGTATTTACCTGGTGTTTCCCAGGAGTTTTTCTACTTTCATTTTTTTTCCACTCATTGACCGCCTCCTTCATTTTTCCTTTTCTCTTAGTTAATTACTTGTAATAGTAAAGTCAACATAAATAAAATAAATTGTGCCCTCCCCTAAATTGCAAGATATTGTTTAATTCCATTTTCTTGTAGTATTTAGTCCACCTTAAAATTAACCCTATGACCAATAACTAACCTTATAAATAAATTCCTCACCTTCTAAAACCCCTAAAAGGTGTATTACACAAGCCTCTATTTTCATCATCATCAGCAGCATTATTATCACCATGGTCTTCTTTTTTTATTTCACTCCTGCTGGAGGAACTCCTCCCTGGTTTCTTTTCACCTTGTTTTATCCCTGGCAAGACGTGGCCAAGTAGGACCTAGCTGACTATCGAGGTTGTCCCTCCACCGGGTTTTTGGCCTTCCTGTAGGTCTTTTCCATTTCCTTGAGGTCCATTCTGTCGCTCTATTTTATCAACTTTAAAATTTGAAGATTAGTCAATATTCAATATTACAGAGGTTGCTATCTTCGATTCTGATCATTTCTAATGTTCACATGTTGGTTTACTTTTGATATGTTGTTTATTGAACGAAATACTATAAGAAAATGCTATGAAAAGATTATTTGCCATTTTATTTGAGGGTTATTCAGCAATTTGAACAATGGTAATATATTAAGAAATCTTAACCTCTTATTTCATCTTAAAGTTAACCCTACACGAAAATGCAATGCTGTAATTTAATTGGGGCCACCCTTTCTTCTTCTTTACACCCTCTCTCTCACAGACGTGATGTTGCTAGTCTCAGTCTTTTCTATAAATACTATCATAGCACGTGTTCTTCAGAGTTGTGTGATCTATTGCCTGCTTCTTTTATTCCATCTCGTTTGACTTGTTGGTCTAGCGGTCTCCATCAATTCGCTGTTTTGATACCTCATTGTAATGCAGCTTCCTATTCCAGTAGCTTCTTTCCAAGAACTGCAGGCTTGTGAAACTCTCTTTCTGCTGGCTGTTTTCCTCCTACCTATCGCCTTGGTCTTTTTAAGACTAAGACTAGTAGGCGTCTCCTGTATTTGCGATAATCATATTTCATTCTTGTTAGATCCTTACATCAAGTGACTTCATGCCTTGTCTGGAGCAATTTCCATAAAAAAAACAATTTCTTGCAATTTTGCGGACATCATTCACCAAATTGACCCGATTATAAGAATGTATTTACATTTTTTAAAAGATAATTCAATTAAGGAATGAAAAAAATCGTGTTTTTATAAAATCAATAGGACAACTTATGAAATGTTGAAATTTAAATCGCATAAATACTTTAGAGTTTGTGTTTTCAACTGTTAAATTTATAAATAATAAAGAAGCTAAGAACCAATTTTTTTTAATATAGCTTTTGAGAAAGTCAAGTTAATTTTATTAAGGTATCGGTTTATCATTAACTTAATTGAATATATTTTTTTTATTAGGTTGCATTAACGTAGAAACAAACACAGACATTATTTTTTATAGGACGTTTCACTTATAACAATCATTATTTTCAAGTTTTTAAAATTCGTTTGTAAATTTTAATTCTCGTTGTAGGTTGAAAAAAGACAAAGAAAAAATGCTTGACGTGTGCAATAATGAAAACTTAAAGGTAAAGTTTAAAAACTAAATTGAGATATATTGAGCTTTTTACATCGTAACACTTCGGGCCATTTGGAAAAACTATTAACTACAATTAGATAGTAAAATCCTTCCAACTGGCTCACAAAATCCACGTGTATCCTTGACCAAGGTCGGTCTATCTTTGGCCACGGCCTATGTTTGCTAGGAGATGCCTTTGCCACCAAGGCACAGCCTTTACACGTATTGACGATGTTTTCAATGTACTGGTCCATTTTAGGCCAGTACAAATAGTTTCACATTAAACTTTTCATCCTATTTGCCCGCGGATGGCCACTTATCCCCCAGACGAGGATAAAATCTTTGCTTCATATTTTATAAGATATGATGATCTATACAAAATAGATTGTGAAAATTGGGCAGACTCTAAAAAGGTTCGCCTACTGCTCCGAAAATTAGGCACCACCAAACATATTAAGTTCGTGGATTTCATGTTGTCCCGAAAAACGAGCGATTTGACATTTGCTGAAGCTGTAAATCTTTTTACTGAATTATTTAGCCCCAAGACTTCTTTGTTTCACAAACGCTTCGAGTGTTTAAACCTGGTAAAAAAAAAAGACAACAAAGATTATTCAATGTTCGCATCAGTCGTCAAAAAACACTGTGACGATTTCAAATTAGCCGAACTTAGTGCTGATGATTTTAAATACTTAATTTTCGTACAAGTATTAGTATCAGGAAAAAATGCTGAAATCAGGCGTAGAGTTCTAAATTAGCTGAAGACTGCCAGATTCATAAGTGTTAAACAGGATTCGAAAGACATCGAAGAGTCGACATTGCACACATTAGAAAAGTATGTCAAAAATCGAAATTCAGTATTCTCTCGAAAACAATTCAAAACAAAAAAAGGATTTTCGCTTTTCTGCAGACAAACCAGCCTTGTATAAAACAGGATAAATTGCTGCCGAGCCCTTGTTTTCGCTGTGGTAGCCTGCATTGGTTTATGAGCTGTCCATTTCGTTTTAGGACCTGCCTGACTTGTAATAAAGTCGGACATAAAAATTCGCATTGGAGAACGAATAGAGGAAATAAAATGCGGGTTCAAGCCACAAGGACAAATGAGCAGAACTGCATTAATATAAGGAAATATGTGCACATAAAAATCCTGACTAAACATATAAAACTACAATTAGATTCGGGATTGGACATGTCAATAATAAACCTACATACGTGGAAGAGGTTGAATAAACCGACCCTGTTAAGAACCAACACAATAGCCAGTACAGTTACTGGTGAAAGAATTAAATTTGAGGGTAAGATAATACTTGTGTTAAAAGACACTAATAACCGTTTTGGTACTTATTGGATGCAAGCGTTCAATTTATGGAAGTTATCAATAAATACGTTTTGCCAAAAAATAGATAGTCGGACAACCGAATCAGAAAAACTAAAGCTGGGATTTAAAAAAAACTTTTCCCAACGTTTTTTCTGGCGACCTTGGTCGATGCACAAAGATAGCAGCCAAATTTCAACAGAACGAGAACATTCAGCCCGTATTTAAGAAAAAAAGAAATGTGCCTTTTGCCTCGGTAGACAAAATAAATGAGGAATTGGACCAACTAGTGACAACCGGCGTCTTATTGAAAGTGGAATACAGTCAGTGGGTAGCACCCACGGTCTATGTAAAGAAAAAATCAAAAGAAATATGCGTGTGTGCAGATTTTTCAACCGGATTAAATGCAACACTGAAGGATTATCACTACTCACTGCATAGTCGGAAGGAAGTTTTTCAAAATTAAATTGAGGCAGATTTTTTCAAAAATAGATCTGAGTGAAGCGTACCTCCAAGTACTTGTGGAAGAAGAGAGTTCTAAACTGTTGTGTATAAATATGCATTGCGGTTTATACAAGTTCAAAAGGCTAGCTTTCGGGGTCAAAGTTGCTCCCGCAAGTTTTCAGCAAGTGATAGATACCATGATGGGCGAAGTTGATTTTGCTATTGCATACATTGACGACATCCTAATCAACAGTAAAGATATAGAACAACACCGGCAACATGTCAACAAAGTGTTTTCGTGAATCCGGGACTACGGGTTTAAAGTTAAGATGGAAAAATGTGATTTTTATTTAGAAAAAATAAAATATCTTGGTCATGTAATAGACAAGGACGGCAGAAGGCCGGACCCAGAATGGGCCATCGCAATTAAGAACATGCCGGCGTCGGAAAACATCACACCACTACAGAGCTTCCTGAAACTGGCAAATTGCTACCAGGCTTTTATCCCAGAGATGCATAATCTCCGTGCTCCACTGAATGAACAATTAAAAAAGGATAAGGTTTGGGAGTGGACACCCGAATGCCAATAAGCATTCGACAAAACTATTGAAATGCTGACATCAGATTTATTCTTTATGCATTACAACCCAGACTTCAACATAATAGTGGCTAACGATGCTAGTTCATACGGATTCGGAGCATGCATTCTTAATGTAATGCCGAATGGAATGCATAAAACCATCGCGCATGCATCAAGGACCGTGCTTCCTGCAGAGAAACAGTGTTCCCAATTTGAGAAGGAGGCTTTAAGAATAAATTTTGCTGTGACTAAGTTCCACTGCGATTGTTCACATTAGAGACGGATCATAAACCGTTAATCACCATTAGGGAATAGTTCTACTGAATTATAATTTTAAAATGGAGTATTTACCATCAAAAAAAATCTATCACGCAGATGGATTGTCTAGACTGGTGTCGAGACAAAGAGACTCATTAGAAGACACTGTGATTGAATCCCTGCGAGCGGAAGAAGAGATGAAAGCTATGTTATGCAATATGCTAATGGTAACGCTACACAAAATTAAAAAGAAGCATCCGATGATGAATTCATCATTAGTACAAAAACTAAAATGGCTGATAAAAGCCAACATTTTACAGACAGTTTTGCATTATGCAATGATCTACTCTTGTACAATGAGAGAGTCGTCATTCAAAAAAAAAATATAGAAGAGAATCCTGAAGGATTTTCACATTGGCCATGTGGGGATAAATAGGATGAAACGTTTGATGTGCAGCTTCGTGTACTGGCCTAAAATGGATCAGGACATTGAGAACATCGTCAATACGTGTAAAGGCTGTGCCTTGACGGCAAAGGCACCTCATATCAAACATAGGCCGTGGCCCAAAACGGACCGACCTTGGTCAAGGATACACGTGGATTTTGCAGGCCAGTTGGAGGGATTTTACTATCTAATTGTAGGCGATAGTTTTTCCAAATGGCCCGAAAAGCCGACTATGGAGGTAAGAATAAACTTCCTGCACGAATTGTTCGCTCGTTTTGGGGTGGTCAATTGTTTGGTCAGTGACAACAGAACGCAATTTACATCCTCCGACTTCAAAGAGTTCTGTGAGATTTGCCAGATCAGAAACATCACGACTCCCCATATCATCCTAGGTCAAATGGCCAGGTGGAGCACTTTGTGAACACTTTACAAAGAGCCCTGAAAAAAGCATGCAGCACTCCAACAGAAACGGCCCTGAAGCAGCTTTTACAAGTGTACAGGATCACGCCAAACGTTAACACACCATCCCCATTATCCCAGGCAGAGATGATGTTTGCGCAAAAAGTGAGATCCGTTTTTGACAAAATACTGCCTAAACAGACTGTTGCATAGCCTACTCCTTCTTGGACCGCGGCAGTATGCGTTTCGTATCTCTTCCCGATACGGGCCGTGGCGGTACTCATTTCGTATACTCTTCCCTGAAATGGCCGTGGCAGTTCACATTTAATACTCGTCATTTTTAAAACATCATAAATCACATAATTCATATATTGTTTGCATACCTTAGATTTCTCCCTCGCCGTGTAGAGGGTTGTGTCGTCTCGATGTCGTCTAGTTGATGAATTCTTTCTTCTTTCTTTCCTGCCGTGAACCACGTCATCTGTTGTCTGCAACAAAAGCCCCATGACGCACTCCAAAGACAAATAATCCTCTTAACTTTCAATTTTTTTTATTACAAGTGTTGTTAATTATCGGCCTGGGCCATTCACTACGTCGAGAGAGAGAGAGAGAGAGAGAGAGAGAGAGCAAATCACTACTTTATCATAGTTACTTAACAATTATTTTCTTAACCATTCATAGAGGGGGGAAGGATATCTCTCGCTTGTATTTTCTTAGGGAAATATTTCCCTTAAATCAAATTGCTGACTACATCAAAATCATGTCTGATAGATTCGCCTCCAAAACCCAGACTGACAAAACTCGCTTCTCACAAAGAATGAGTGACGTCACAGATCCCTCTGTTTCCCACGCAAGGGCCTGTGACGTCACAGCCTCTCGCAGGTGCACACTGAGCTCTGATCTGTGACCTTGTCACGTCTGTTAGCTCTGACTGTGAGAACAGGCCCTATTCTGCACTCAACTGCACCCGCGCTAATTCGCGCAAGTCAAACCAACGATTTCCAACAGATACGTCCATTCACATACGGCCATTATCCAACAAGACCAAACAAGGTTGAACCTCTATTGTACCAAAGAAATGCTACATCCCAGGGGACAGAGTATATTTCAAGATGTTAAAAAAATAACACGTCTTTCTGGGAACTTGGTACGATAGAAAAGATAATTGGAAATATGGTTTACATAATACAAGGATCTCAGTTCTCTCATAAGAGACACCTAAATCAAATTAGGAAACGACTGTCGGATGACACTTCCAGGTAGAAAGAGAAGTTATAGACATCATATACGATACTTTCGATATATCAGTACCCCAACCAGCCCCAGAAAAGCAGCAATCTAAAAGAAAAAGGAAGGCTTCGGATCTTATCGTAATCAAAATAAAAAGGAAACGATATTAATACTTCTGAGGGGGTAAAGCTTGGGAGGAGTTTTTTATGATACCGTACCTATAACGGACTTTATACTCTTCCATTCACAATAAATACTTGAAGCAATTGGCAGTCAAGACTGACGTACCACTACTCTAATATATATATATATATATATATATATATATATATATATATATATATATATATATGATAATTTTATTTACACAGACATGTACAAAATCTGCGACACTGGCATGTCGATGTTATCGATCAACAGTTACTATAAACTGAGATCTCATCAGGCAGAGTTAGAATCCGATCTTAACCTCAGATCATATTTGGAGAGATTTTGTACATGTCTGTGTAAATAAAATTATCATATATAAAGCTCTATTTTGATATTGAGCACTTTTTATAAACCCGGTTAAAATTCTCTGGATTACCACCCTGTGGATATTTTTCACCTGGATTATTACCATTATTATATATATATATATATAGATATGTATATATATATATATATATATATATATATATATATATATATATATATATATATATATATACATATATATATATGTATATATATATGTATATATATATATATATATATATATATATATATATATATATATATATACATGTATATGTATATATATATGTATATATATATATATGTATATATATATGTATATATATATACATATATGTATATATATATATATGTATGTATATATATATATATATGTATATATATATATATGTATATATATATATATATGTATATATATATATATATATGTATATATATATATGTATATATATATATGTATATATATATGTATATATATATATGTATATATATATGTATATATATATATGTATATATATATGTATATATGTATATATATATATATGTATATGTATATATATATATATATATATATATATATATATATATATATTCTTAGCTTGTTCACATCTATCTGTTTTTGCACATATATCCCCATCTATTCATCTATCTTTCGAGTACTAAGTAAATACTACTTCAATGGCACTTAGTATTAACTATTGAATATTGGATTTCCACCCAATGATGTTGTCGCCAATATCAACTACGATTTTCCTACCCAAACATCCAACCTCAATATTTACACAAACATATAAAGGTTTTGAGGTAAATTAGGAATTGATGTTTCCTGAGAAACAACATTACCATTTTGTTATGCCTTTACAAACATTTACATCTATGAAGTCGATCACTTAACAAAGCCATACTTTATAAAAACACAAAACTTAATGGCCATAACAGTGAGCGATAATGGCAATAATATCACCAAGGGTTTTAGAGACTTGCCCTTTTAACACGAACACTGCATCAAAATATGGCCAAATAGATGTCTTTTATTGTCAAGTTAATCTTATCTCCATTTATAAGACAACGAATGTCTGTCTGTTTAACCAGTTTTCACACATTTTTCCCATCGCATAAAATTCATATCAATTATAAATCCCTGTATTCGGTATTTACCTCCCTCCCACTGCGAGAAGATGTGACACAAGGCTGGAAGATGGGAAGAATAGGCCAGCACACAAGAGGTGGAACACTCTGACCCCTTAGAAATTGCCTGAGCAGTTCCTGGTGAGGGTGACTTAGGCAGTTAGTGATAAACTAACTCTTTTCCAAAGCGAGAAGGTAAGGCCTGGGAGGGCACATCTCCTAGAGCTGAACAGAACAAATACCACAGCCTGAAAGGGGAAAAAAGGTCACCGCCGTCATAATGCCCCAGTCTCTGTCGGAATGATTGTCGAGGACAATTCTCAATTGGTATGATTGACGTAAGAACGGAGACGTCTTTTTTCGACTCCTTAAAAGTCCCTGTACTCCGAATGTTGATTACAGCAAACAAAGACTGCGATTAATATGCTCCTCGTTGCGCCATTGATCGATTTTTCAATCTAAACACTTGTCCCTGACTTTAGGACCAATCAGAAAATAAGAGAATTCATTCTCTTTTTTAAACTCTACACCTTTCATGCGATCACAAATTGTGGAATCTGCTGTCAACTGTGCCCCCCACCCCAATGGAAAAAAAAAAAATAATGCGTCCACGTTACTCGCCCTGTAGCCTAGAATACATATTTTGTAATTCATAATGATAAGTTCGATAGTTTAGGATTTTATCAAGCACAGACATATTATTGACGCTCATGTGCATGTGCACCAATCGTTTGGAAAATGTATTACTTAATAGAACTCAAAATCTTATGTAGAGCAATTCTTTTCTCTATTAATTTTTTTGTATCTAACTTATTTAAAAAGTTCTTTTGGGGGGAGGGGGCGAATTTGGGTAAAAAATGGTAAAAAAATGGTATGGTTTACAAACAAAAAAAATGCCCATGTTACTCACCGTTCTGTCTAGAATATATATTCCAAAATTCATAATGCTCCGTTTATAGGTTTAGAGATTACCCTGTACATAGAACTATACATACATAAATATATACACATATCTAACTTTATATATAGAGAGAAGATATATGCATACGTATTTAATCTATATACTTAGGTAAGTAGATATAACGGAATTAATTTTCTAATCTTTTCTTTTTGCATCAACCTATTCCTGAAGTCCTACATTATTTTCCCTTAAAGATATATCATCATCATCATAATCATGATCATCATGAGTGACAGCAATATAACACCAGCTGTAACAGACACCACAGCAACACCAGCAAAAACAACGGTAGCGCCATCCACTGTCGCAACAATGGTCAGCTTTCCATGCACTACTCTCTCTCTCTCTCTCTTTCTCTCCAATTCTCATCGCTCCCTCTCCAACACTCTTCACCTCCCGTCCCTCCTACTCTTCTTTACATGCCGTCACCCATCCAACCAATCAGATGACGTCACCAGCATCGCAACTCCACCAGCCCACGCATCAACCTTGGCAATGCAAGCATCAGCGACTGGAAGGCAGAATCATTTTAAAACGCAGTCTATTCATAGCGTTTGTATTGACAGTACCAACCCCCCTTTCAGTCTCTCTCTCTCTCTCTCTCTCTCTCTCTCTCTCTCTGCATATTTCTCTTTCTTTTATCTCTCTCTCTCTCTCTTTTGCTCGCTCTTTACTCTCTGTCTCTTTCTCTGTCTCCCTCCCTCTCTCTCTCTTTATATATGTACAGTTTGCTCTCTCTCTCTCTCTATTTATATATCTATATCTTGCCCTTTCTCTCTCTCTCTCTCTCTCTCTCTCTCTTTCTCTCATCAGTTCTCTCATGTTGTACCCATAGAGCTACACGCCACTAGATATACGCACATGTTTGTGCACGATGACGATAGTAAAGTGGATATCAGCGTTGATTGATGTGTTCGAGTCCTGTTAGTTCCATAGCAACACTTTCACTATTGATGTAAGCAACCTTCGTGTGGTCCCTCCTGTGAAGAATCAGAGAAACCAATACAAACAACAAAATCAAGCAGTACAAAAAGTTGTTATGTGCAAATTCATGCAAATTACGCCACATTTAACAAGTGTGATAAACAAATTGTTCTTCCACAATCGGCGCTCATCTAATATCAGGTTGTTTTATGACATATAAACCCTTTTGGGTTATTTAATGCCAAAAAACGGTTATTTAATGGAAAAAGACTTTATGACTTGAAGCCCTAAATATCTCTTTATAGTTATCTGAATGAATAAATGTAAAAGATTTTTTCATTTATCACACCCATCATCATCATCATCATCATCATCATCATCATCATCATCATCATATTCGGTTTAATGTCCGTTTTACATGCTGCCATGCATTGGATGGCTTAAAAAAATGACTTCCAAACTAACCTATCCTGGCCCAGGTCTTTATTTATCCCTCTTTCTCTCAAATCCATACTTATCACTTCCTCCCATGTTGTCCTTAGCCTTGGCCTTTCCCATACTATCGAAGTCTATTCTTCGTCACACATCTCCCTTTACTCTCCAAATTTAATCTTCTTTGAGGACATCAGAACTAAGCCTCTCTTTAAGACTCACATTACACACCCATTGTATCATTCTCATATCATTTCTCTCTATGCACCACATGTCCTCAACCCTCACTGGCCAGGTTTCATTTCCGTACATCATCACACTGCATACACATGCCTGATAGATTCTTCCGTTGGTCGACAGTGGCAACGCTCCTCTGGTGTAACCTATATTACCATTAAAACGGCTCACTGTTATTTAAATCAATAATACAAAATAGTGTTTTGAAATACTGTATATATAGTAGAGAGAAAAGACCCAAACACACCTATTTGTATGGCTAATTTGCATATCTATTTTTAAAACAGTGTATGATAAATTAATATTTGGTGTTATTCATTTGTAATTTTATTGTCTTATTCCTCTATATATATGCAATAGTTTTATCAATATTAACCGTAATTAAAGTGATTTAATAATAAAAAAGGATACATTAACAAAAGCTTTCTTAAAATATTATGTTAATTAATTTTAAAGGGAGGTATTCAAATGAAAATTATTAGCTTTAAAATTACAATAGATTTATATTAAAGATATGTCATGTAAGTTATACATTTAAAAAGAATACTTATAGCTAGATTAATAGCCGCTGAATGGCAAGTAGTTTTTTGCTTGTTCATGATATAACATAAACATAAATTGTTTCCTAATCCTTTCCAGGTTGTAGGGATGCTGCATGGTTGATAGCAATACTGTAGCATGTCTTGAACTTGAAAACCCTGACAGCGCCCATCCCTCTCCATAAAATGCTGTCTGAACGGCTTCTAAAAAGTTTAATTGTACCCGATTTCACCCAGATGGCAGGATAGAACTTGTAACTGACTGACTAAAATGTAAGTATTTTAATCAGTCGTCAGCAGACATGATGTAAATTTATATATACTAGCGCGACCTATGCAAATTCCACAGTTGTATCCTTCATCTGTTGTATATTGCTGCCATGTTTAAAAATATTTCCATTCTATCGACGACAGGCGCAAATGCAAACCCCACGATATTATTGTGCCACTTTTGTTCAAACTGAAACATACTTATCTAAGTACTTTAATTAATCTAGTTTCAGAAAATATCTGGTTATGTTGGTCTATCTTCAAAACCCTTATAGGAATTTGTGACATATTACCATTCTATGGACGTCTGGCATGAATGCAGACCCCACAATATTAGTGTACCACCTTTGTTCAAACTGAAACATACTTATCTAAGTACTTTAATTAATCTAGTTTCAGAAAATATCTGGTTATGTTGGTCTATCTTCAAAACCCTTATAGGAATTTGTGACATATTACCATTCTATGGACGTCTGGCATGAATGCAGACCCCACAATATTAGTGTACCACCTTTGTTCAAACTGAAACATACTTATCTAAGTACTCTGGTTAATCTAGTTTCAGAATTTATATCTGCTTTTTTATTTTTTTATTTTTTTTATTTTACTTATTGTTGTAAAGGTCATGATTTGCATAAGTGCAAATCTAATAGAAAGGGAAATAATCAGGTAGTGACTATATACGAAAGTACGTATATAAGACAGGCAGTCATATCTGGAAGAGAGCGAAGAGTAAACGTAGAGGACTTCCCTATCAAGACAAAGCACAGTTTCCAAAATTGACGTCGTTATTTTTTACCCCAGGATTATTACTTTGGTTTATTACTTGGGAGTGACACGCTACTTGGCCTCTTGTGCCCCTTTTTGACCGGGGACTCTCTCTGTCCCCTGGGCAAGCCCCTTTTGGGCACCATTGTTCTTCTCACCCCTCTTGGGTGATTCGTATAGCCCCTTTTGGGCACTAACTGAGATTATTTTCTTCTTGTTTTTAGGTTTGTTCTGAACCCAGGCACAACTTAAGCAGCTGGCCGGATTTGGTTGAACAGCTAGAGTAACATTTAGCAAACGTTCTTCCATCTCCAAATTCAGCGGGTTAGAGCCGGGTTCAGAACTGGTTTTATTTTTTTATTTTTTTTTTTTTTTACCTAAAAACATAATACGCGTTTTGTTTTTATTCTGCCGTTGTGCAGGGCAAAATGGAAGAGGGGAGGACTGGACCGGGCTCCGGTGAAGGCTTAGTGCCTAGCTCGGGCTCTGGTTTCCAGATGCCTAAAAAACATCTGGGGGCCGGAGTAGGCCAAGACTATATGTACGGGTTTGACGACTTAGGCGACATGCCCAGTATCTACGGCAGTGCTGTCTCCCGCACTGCAAGTAATTCGGAGTTTGCCGCATTCTACGGCAACTCTGCTAACGATTTCAATGCTGCTGACCCCGGCAGCGTAGGTTTTAGCTCAGCTGGGAGAGGTGATCTGGGTCGGTGGGAGAGACTCCCCATCACACCAGTTGGTCGACGGGCTTTAACGATCAGCCCGCCTGCTCGCAGGAGGAAAAGTCTCCTGCCTGTAGGATTAAGGCCAGCCAGGTCGGTGGAGCTCCAAAAGGAAGGAGCCACCGATCCAGATCAGCCGCCAGGGCCAAGCGACCGGGAGGCTGCTCAGATTCAAATGTCCGAAATGGACTATGAGCTGTTTGGAGCTCCAGTTACCAACAGTAGCAGTAGTAGTCGCAGCAGCAGCAGCAACAGTATGAGGGCACCAAACAAAAGCCCAACGAAAACCGGTGGAAGAAAATCCAGACCGAGAACGAAGGGGGTCGCTGGACCAGAAATAAAATCTGGAGCAGTTGGTGCCGCCAGCAAAAGGGGAGGTGGGACCAAGTTGGCCACTCCAAAGGTGTCCAATCCTTTGGCATCTCCGAAAAAGTGGCCGTCCCTCCCTCCTACTCAAAGTTTGTCCAGCCAGGACAGGACCATCCCTCCTGGGCAGAAGACGCCGCCTGTATCACCACCATCACCTACAGTATCAGCATCTCCTGCCCTCTCAGCAACTCATGACAAGTGGGGATCCCAGTCCCAGCTAAGCCCCGAAGAGTACCGTCGGTTGTTTGATGAAAAATACAAACAATTGACCGACGGTAACAACATCAAAGCAGCTCCATGTGCGGTGGATCGACTAGCGAAAAGAATAGTATCGCTAGTCACCATCGACACCAAAACCAAGGGGTTGGCTGGGGTCGAAGTTAATCAAATTGCGGACCTTCTGTACGGGCTTAAAGTCCCAGCATCCTATGTGTGTCGCAGAGGGTTCGCTACTTGGGATATTCTGCTTCCAAGTGAACAGAAAGCAGAAAAAGTGTCCAGAGCCGACCTGAGATTTAAAAATCTCATTCTCAGGCCGGAGTACTTGAGTAGGAGAAGGACTTTAGTCACCGTCCTTGGCGTCCCCTGCTATATTAGCTCAGAACAGCTTGGTGTTGTTCTAAGTCAGTATGGGGACGTCGAAGCTATAGTCCCGGTCCGTGGTCCCCGTAACCTTATGGTAGGGGACTACAAAATAAATATGAGAGTTGACCGGGACGGCTTCAATAATATCCCACCCCTACTCAAGTGCGACACCTGGACAATGAGTGTCATCGTCGAAGGCAGGAGGCCACATTGTTGGCATTGTGAGCAGAAGGGGCATATGGCGAAAGCCTGCCCGAAGAAATTTCCACCTAAGAAGACCCCTTCTGCTCAAGGCCCGGGAGTGAAAGCGGCGTCAGTGGTACCAGCAGCTCCTCCACCAACGACCGGAGGGGGCACTGCAACTGCTGCTGCTGCTGCTGCTGCTGCAGCAGCAGCAGCAGCAGCAGCAGCAGCAGCAACAACAACAACAACAACAACAACAACAACAACAACAGAAGTCTGGAGCAAGGTGGTGAAAGGTGGAAAGACCATCCCCACCGAAGAACCAAGTTCCAGTCCGGAGCAGTCCCCCTCCAAAAAGGTGCAGCCCCTGGGTGAAAAAGGGGGGCGGCTACCCACAGTGTCGCAAAATCTTGATATTCCCACCAAGGAGCTGCAGCCTTCAACATCTGGATTGGCAGCGGCAACTAAAAGGAAGCAGACGGTCCCCTTGACATCATCAGACTCGGAAGGGGAGAAAGAAGACGAAAACAAAATGGAAGATGACTCTGGGCCGGCTCCAGAGACAGAGAAACAGGAATTTAGGGAGTTGAAAAGAGCCACAAAAAAGGCTAAGAAAGTTAAAGAGGCTGGGCCCCAATCCCCTGCTCCAACGTCTGAAGTGATGACCATCTCTTCTGCTCAGACTCCTGAATCCCAACCCTCTACCCCTAATACTGAGCAGAAATCCCCCTCCCCTGTTGATTCTACCCCAGCTAGCTCCCGCTCTCTGTCTCAAAATAAAAAGCCGGAGCCCAAAATTAGCAGCAGGTCTGCTTCTCGTTCCCCAGTGAGGAAGGAAAAAACCCGAAAGCTCCCCTTCTTGCCGGAGGACCAGATCTGCGAAGCAGATTTTCACCTTGTCGCCGCCAATCTCAACTCGAGATAGCTAAAAATCGTGCGGCCGCTGCAGCTCCTCACTCAGACCCAGGGGCTGGATGTCAGCAAGCCCCAAAATTTTCCACATGCCCCCTTGATCATCACTTTCATCCGAAAGACCAGGCAAGGCCGGACGAAAAGCTTTGGAAAATGGTTGAGGCCGCCAAGGGGGCAATTCCGGGTCTGAAACTGGTGGATGATGCCCATGACTCCCTCAAACAGCTGAGAAAAGATTGCGAAGGGAGGGTCCCCATGTACGTCCACCCTTGTTTTTATAGGGCCCTCAAACTCACCTTTCCATTGGATGTCGGGGGCATTACCCGAGACGGACGGGTTACGTCCGACTTACTAACGGGTAACATGGCTAATGCCTGCGGCATCCTCGTCCCGAAAGACTTCAGACCGGTAGTTGACACTGATTAGTGCAGATGGCCGCGAACTTAGTTTTAGGAAGCCTGAACACAAGGGGCATGAGGTCTTTAAGCAAAGCCAAACGCATACTGGGGGACCTCATGTCTTTTGACATAGATGTGGCTGCGTTACAGGAAACTCACTATGATTCGATCGACGATCACCGACTGCTGTCGAAGCATTTCGATGTTTTTTCAGCTTTCGGTGACCGTTGTGCTAGGGGAGTTTCCTTGTTAGTAAGACGCACCCTGTCCGCAAGTGTAAACGTTGTTCACACGGATGCTGATGGCAGACTGGTCGTGGCCGATGTTGCCGTAAAAAGTGCCGCATTTCGAATTGTTGCGGTTTATGCGCCCAATATCGCTCGGGAGAGGGCTCTCTTTTTCCGGGGGTTGGAGGGGTTCCTCGGGGGTTCAAAGCGGTTAATTTTACTGGGGGATTGGAATGCCATCCTTGATCCCAAAATAGATAAGGTGGGTGGGCCTAGAGAGTCTGGTGGGTGTGAGACCAGCCTTTCTGATCTGATGACTGAATGTGATCTGGTCGATAGGTTTCGTGTCGATCACCCGGGGCGGGAGTGGTGAACGTGGCTTTCTAGCAGGCCTTCCGTTTCAAGTACTTACTTGGATCGGTTGTTAGTGAGAAGAGGCAAAGTAGATTATATCTCTTGTCCCACGTTCCACTGGTTAACCCATTCTGACCACAAATTACTTGTGGCCAGTATGGAAATAGAACCTAAAACCCATAAGTTAGCTGGGTACTGGAAGTTAAATACCTCCTTACTGGAGATACGTGACTTCCGGGACAGGCTAACACTTAATTTTCAAAAGGGATTAGTGGGGGCGGTAACCGGGAGTAAGTGGTGGGTTAACGCCAAATGTGGCATTAGGAGCTTTTCTGTCAAATATAGTCAACGCCTCGCCTTAAATAAGGCTGAAACAGAAAAGCGTTTAGAAAATAAGCTGGCCCGGGCGGTGGAAGGGGGGGATTCCCTAGCCATAAACTTAGCTAAGGGGGACCTGAAACGTTCGACTAACGAGCGGTATGAAGGTCAAGTAGTCAGGGCTAGGTTAGAAAGAGTGTCCAACGAAGCCGTGAATGTTGACGCTGCAGAGCGTAGAGCTCCACTATGTCGCAATTCGGACGGCTATATTCGTCAAATTCAAAGCCCGGAAGGACACACCCTTGTGTCGGCTCGGGAGATTTGTGAGGGGTTTCGGGAGCATTTCGCGGATCGCTTCACCCAACTGTCCAGACTCCGCGTCGAGGAGTTTGGCAACTATTTGGCCGGTTCGCGGCTAGTTGTGATGGGCGCATTACAGAATGTTAGGTCCTGACTGCGTTGAAGCAGGTTGGCTACGACAAATCTCCGGGACTTGATGGTTTGCCCTATGAATTGTTCTTGAGGCTGTCGCACATGTTCGTACCTATTCTGACGGATGTGTTCAACCACTGGTTTGCACAGGGTTCTATCCCTGGTCAAGTCACCAGGGGAGTGATCACATTGCTTAAGAAAAAGGGCGAGCATGTTGGGGGTTTAGATGACTATAGGCCCATAACTCTGTTAAATACAGATTTAAAGATTTTGGCCAAAGTTCTTGCAAATCGGTTGCAGGCTGTTATTGGTGAATTGATTGAACCTGATCAGAATTATGTTGTGAAGGGGAGATCAATTCAGAACAACTTGCATCTGATACGCACGATTAAAGGTCGCCCCTGCTCTGTTTCAACAGGTTATGGATACGATGCTCGCAGGATTGGAATTTTCAATGGCATACCTTGACGATATCCTGATAAAGAGCAGAAATTTGCATGAACACAAGAAGCACGTCAGAGAAGTATTTAAGAGAATAGAAGAGTTTGGTTTCAGATTGAGCCCGGAGAAATGCGATTTCTTTATGGAAAGGATCAGATACCTTGGTTAAATAATCGACAAAGAGGGACAAAGACCAGATCCACAACGGGCCGAAGCAATTGAAAAGATGCCTGCTCCAGACTCAGTACCGAAGCTACAATCATTTTTGGGATTGGTTCAATATTACGCGATATACATACCTAATGTGCATAATTTGAGAGCTCCTCTTAACGAGTTACTAAAAAAGGGTAGTAAATGGAGTTGGAATAAGGAATGTGAATCTGCCTTCCAAAAAATTAAAAAATGTCTACTATCAGACTTGGCATTAGCGCATTTTGATCCAGACAAGGAGTTAATACTAGCAACGAACGCCAGTGATTACGGCGTTGGCGCTGCATTACTCCATAAGTATGAGGATGGAACAACAAAAGCAATCGCTCATGCATCAAGACGTTTGGTTGCAGCTGAGAAAAATTATAGCCAGATTGAAAAGGAGGCTCTGTCGATAATATTTGGAGTCAAAAAGTATAATCGATTTCTCCATGGACGGACCTTCACATTGCAAACAGACCATAAACCCTTGATTACGATATTTGGATCAAAGAAAGGCATTCCTAAGCATACCGCAAATCGACTACAGCGATGGGCTGTAACTCTCTTAAATTATCAGTTTAAGATGGAGCATGTGTCATCGAAAAAGTTAGGACACGCGGATGCACTATCAAGGTTGATTCCAAACAGAAACGAAAGTTTCGAAGAGACAGTAATTGCTGCTCTTAAAGATGAAAGCGAATGTACAAGTTCAATGTGTAATATGATACGTGAACTTCCAATAACCCTTGAAGAGAATAAAAGAGAAGCTGAGAAAGACATTTTCATAAAGAAAATGAAAACTCAATTAGGACTGAGGGAAAAAAGTAACAAAGTAGGACAAACTACATTTTTTTCAATTTGTGATGGTGTACTTATGTATGCTGATAGAATCGTAATTCCACAGGCATTACGAAGGAAAATATTAATGGAATTCCATACAGGTCATCCTGGCATTTCAAGAATGAAATCCTTAATTAGAGGATACGTATATTGGCCTGGTATGGACAAAGAAGTTGAAAACTGTGTCAAAGCATGCAAAGGATGTCAATTAGTAGCCCGAGATCCGCCAGTAAAAACGACGCCATGGCCGAAAACGGACCTACCCTGGTCACGTCTACATATTGATTATGCCGGACCTCTAAATGGTTTTTTCTACTTAATTGTAGTAGATTCTTTCTCTAAATGGCCAGAGATATTTAAAACCAGACATCCAACTGCAAGGAACACTTTAAATGCACTTAACGAAATCTTTAGCCGTTTTGGTGTACCAAAAACCATAGTAAGTGACAATGGTACAGCATTTACAGGTCATGAATTTAAAGAATTTTGCAAATCGCTGAATATTCAACATATCACGACACCTGTTTACCATCCTAGGTCGAATGGGTTGGCAGAAAAATGTGTGGACACATTTAAACATGCAATAAAGAAAAACCTGAATATGGACACAGATGAGCAAACTATACAAACATTTCTAGCAATCTACAGGGTAACCCCGAACCCAAATAATAATGTTAATTCATCCCCCGCAGAACTGATGTTTGCTAGAAAAATTAGATCTATCTTCGATAGAGTTATACCTGAGAAGAAGAAAAGTTCTAAAGGAGAAGACTTGAAAGTAAAGTGCTATTCCTCAGGGGACAAAGTGTATTTTAAAAATTTTCAGAATGGAAAAAATCATTGGGTGGACGGTTTCATTATGAAAAGAATTGGGAACATGGTTTATACCATTCAAGGCACAAGTTTTGTCTGTAAAAGACACATAAATCAAATCCGTCCCAGAATTTCGCAAAATACAGAAAAAATTCCAATGGAAACATTATGTGATACATTTGATATACCAAAGCCAGTGTGTATACCTGAAACCATAAATGTATCCCCTGAACATACCATACGGAGTGGACAGAATTCCTTACCGCAGGTAACGCAGACCAGAAGGAAGAGCACCAGAAAAAGGAAAAGCATCAGGCGTTTAAGCCCTGATCCTAAAAGGAAACGGTACTAAAGCTAAAATCGGGAAGATTTCAGCTTCGGGGGAAGGTGTTGTAAAGGTCATGATTTGCATAAATACAAAACTAGCACAAAGGGAAATAATCAGGTATTGACTATATACGAAAGTACGTATATAAGACAGGCAGTCATATCTGGGGGGTGAGCGAAGAGTAAACGTCTCTACTTCCTACCGGATCCCTGTTAAACGCAAACCATTCGGCGTATTCTTAATTTAGTATGTCCTATGTAATTTAGGATATAACAGTTATATTCACCCAAAACAAGGCATATTGCCACTGGGACGTAAGGGGCTACTGTGAATTAGGGGATAGATTAATAGGGGCATCCTAAGTTTGGACTTGTGCAGTGAGATGTTTGTCCACATTACATTTATATTTCTGCATGTTTGTACAGTCAGGGAAACAGGAAGCAGAGAGGGGATTTCAAAGTAAAGCAGTTTGAGAAAAGAAGCTATGAGATTAGAAAGCTTTCCGGCATCTGAAGAACTCTACAGTGAAGGGGTGGGGCTTTGCTGATTGTCGGGTTGGTTAGGGGTATTTACGTTGAGGGGGGCACAAGTGCAACAAGTTCATTGAAGCACATTCCATTGAAGTACCTGTAAAACAAACAGAGATGCAAAATTGAAGTAATAGAGACAAGAGATGGAGCTTGGTAGACAGTGTGGAACCTATAAGATTAGAGACTTTTTTGGACCCTATTGGTTGGTGCACCAGTCGAGATGTGAAAACAATACTCCATGCTTAGGCAAATGGTGTGGTGGCTTTGTAGAAATATAGGATACTGGCAGGTAAGAGAAGTTTTCTAGCCCGAGAGAGGGAGCCCACTTTCTTTGCAGCAGACTTGGCAGTATCTTCAATGCATTTGTTTCAATTCGTGTTACCTGTGAATGTTAGGGCAAGGAGTTTGAATGTTGGACTCTCAGGTAGGGTGTTATTAGCGATGGCAATCGATGGTTGGAAAGGTTTCTAGAGGTCATTATGACAGGGAGAGACTAGTGGTAGGGTTCTATTAGCCACGACAATCGGTGGTTGGGAAGGTTTCTTAAAAGAAAGGAGCTTTGTCTTAATATCATTAAATGTAATGATGACCCCATTTTACTACAGACTGGAGGTCATTTTCCAAGGATTCAGCCATTGCCTTGGATATGTTTGCATTCCTTTTGCTCACATGTTGAGAATATAGCATGGTATCATCAGTAAATATACTCATTTCAGATGCAATTGCACCAGGTTATGGGAGTCTATCTTCAAAACCCTTGTACAAGTTTGTGACATATTTTCATTCTATGTACGTCTGGCATGAATGCAGACCCCACAATATTATTGTACCATCTTTGGACAGAACAGATACTACACTTTGATCCCAGCCCGAAGGCCAAGAAAGTGTATTTTAGTTTGAGTTTCAGATTCGACACAACAGCAGCATCAGATGAAATTTAAAATATTACATTTGTTGCAATGCATCTTCGGCAATCGGGCGATCCCATTTATTTTTTAAACAGTGGCAGGGGATAACGTACGTACAAACATGAAATTGTCATAACGTATTAGATTTTAATATAATCTTCAAATTTATATACTTCGATGATGTTTGTATAAAATAAATGTTTGTTGTGAATTTAAACATCTTTTATTGTTTAAATGTTTTTTACTTTTTAATTTTTTTAATTTAAATTTTCTTTTAATGTCACTATTTAATGCCTCCTCATAAGGGCTGAATGTAACACAAAGTTGTTTTATATAGGGGATATCCAGATTCCTAAAGGGGCACTCTGGATGGGAGAAAAATAACAATTGCCCAAGTCGAGAAGGATAACGAGGACAGAACAGAGGTTATACTGATCCTGGCCAAAAGGCTAGGTAGTACAGGATAATGTTTTTTTTTTAATGTCTAATTATTTAATATGTCTTCAAGATATCTCTATATATAAAGTTAGGTATGTGTACATATTTATAAATTTCAATATACAGGATAATCCCTTAAACTAATAAACTGATCATTATGAATGTTGGAATATATATTCTCAACAACAAGGTGAGTAACATGGGCACATTATTTTTTTGTGAATTTTAACATTTAGGGGGTGCATACATACAAAGTTAGGTATGTGTGTATATATTTCTATGAATTGGAATCACTCTTAAACTAATTAAACCGAACATTATGAATTTTAGAACACAGCTTCTAAGCATAAGGATGTGTAATGTGAGCTATATTTAGTTTAATTTAGTTTTATGCAAAGAGGGGATGGAAACCATTCGTGAAAATTCAGATATCTCAGACATAAGGTTTAGTATCATTATATCATTATATCTTCGTACGGGGACATAAAAGTGGTGCAAAACTGTTCAGGGAATTCATTTTACCTGTTCTGGAACGGGTCTTCACCTCGTAATAGGATAAATTATTCTAGATGGTTGGTTTCATTACTAACCAGCAGAGTGTTATCACTGTCAACCAAGGGAAGATTTTATCAGGCATGTGTATGCAGTGTGATGATGTATGGAAGTGAAACCTGGCCAATGAGGGTTGAGGACATGTATTGCACGGAGAGAAATAATATGAGAATGATACGATGTATGTGTAATGTTAGCCTTAAAGACAGGCTTAGTTCTGATGACATCAGAGGAAGATTAAATCTGGACAGTATAAAGAGATGTGTGCAGAACAGGAGACGTCGATGGCATGGCCACGTTAAAAGAATAGATGAGAGTTCTTAGGTTAGTAGATGTAGAATAGTTGAGGAAGCAAGTTCAGTTAATGGAGGAAGGCCAAGGAAAACATGAGAGGAAGTGATAAAAATGGACCTGAGGGAAAGAAGGATAAATAAAGACCTGGACAGAGATATGTTAGTTTGGAAGTCAATTTTTAAAGCCGTCCAACACATGCTAGCATGTAAAACGGACGTTAACCTGAATATGATGATGATTATGATGATGCTGATTTCCACATACCCCATCTAAATATTGCTACATTCGTTTCAAATCCATCTAATACTCTTTGAAAAGTGAATTAAGATCTCTGTAAATCTACCATGAAAATATCAAAAGTGACCACCTATCAATTCTCCAACAAAAGCTCACTCCTAAAATAAAAAATTTTCTCTGAACTTCTAAAATTGCATGCAGGGATTACCCTCATCTTCCAACTGGCTCTCTTTCCACTACCTCTTGGCCTCTGCTCGGATTTTCTCTCCTAGATATCTCCTAGATATCTACTCACAACACTGTAGAAATCTCTACGCTAAGTATCTACTTGGATTAATGTTTTATTTTAGGCAAGTAAGCACACCCTTTTTTGAAATCGTATTTTGTGTTATCCATTCACCCGGTCAATGCCAGGTAGCTCTACTACTTATAGCTGAACAGAATATCAGGTTCGCTTATATGAATGTGTGTGCTTAACACATTTTCAGTGCACTCTCCACGAGAAGGAGAGAGAAAATGACAATATCATGAAAAGCACAAAAAAAATCCCATTTACATCATAGTTATTCATTTATTTTATCTTTTGCTTCCAATTTTCTAATCTGATGCGAGAGAATATTGTCAAAGTGAACATTTTTTTAGACAGATTCTATTTTGCAATTGAGGGGAAAAAAGTCTACTGTATAATGCTATTGGCGTTTCCAAACTAATAACTTTCTCTTATTCATGTGAGATGCGACACAACCATTTCACTATAAATGGCTTTTACACTTTTGTTGGAGCTGTTATTCTTCTTTAGAAGGGAAGGGTTTGTTATAGCCATTATTTTATCCTTGTCATCAATAATAGTAATAAAGCATTTCTTTTTTTATTCTTTTAAAAAAGAATTTCTATTGCATTCAATAAAAAAAACTGTGTTTCTCTATAATTTTAGCGCTATGACAAAGTGCCTTATTATTCTTTTAAAAGACCCATTTTTGGGTGGATGAAGCATCCAAATGTCAGTATAATGAACGTTTTTTTATAGATACACTAATGAGTCACCACTTACCAAGGCCCAAGGATAAGGATTTATGAGATTGTCAATTGGATTGATGAACAATACTATAAGAGGATTGGAAACAATTGGGTGGAAAGGAAAGCATTTGATTACTTAAGAAAACGACTCAACAAATATTTGTTAACATTAGATTCGTAGACAACCATGTTGTAGTCAGCAGAGAAGCAGTCCCGTGGTAAGGTGTTTCACAGATAGGTAATCTTTTGGAAAGAAACTCTGTTCATGGAAGTTGCATTTGGTTTTAGGTACACAGAGGAAGAAAGGAAAGTTTTTGCAGTCGTGGTAACTAGACAAGTTCTTTCTGTGAATGTTTTACAGGGAGGAATCAGAGACCGTAGCTCAGTCAAGAGCCGTCTATAAAAATAACGATAGAGTAGAGAAAGACCAGCTACGTCTCTTTTGTTTTGTGTAGTTTCATACAAAGGCAGGCAAAATGATGAAAAACCTAATCGCATCACGTAATAAGAAAATGTTTAATTAAAAATAAAAACACAAAACTTCTTGTGTTAAATACTCATCTCTCTTTCTGTAGTCAGCCATCTTTATTTTGTGCCGCACTTGGTCGGCTGATCTGGTTAGGTTATATAATAACAACAAAAAACAAGTTATATGGCTCCAAATATTTTTATTGTTTTTCAGAATTCAGAGAATGTATCATATGAACCGTGGTATAATTGCCCATCCTCATGTGTACCCGAACCTCATCTAAGACAGATGGATGAGGGCGGTTGTGACTTGCAAGCAGCTGTCATTTAGCATATCTACTCATGCTCAAATCAAGCAGGGAAATAAGATCAGAGCTTGTTTCACTTCTGGCTTGTGATGTCACTGTCACGCTAGATCTACCCTTATCAACTCTGAATATACAACACTTGTTTGTTAGTGAACTCCACCAAGATTGTAAGAATTTATTACTATTGGATTACTATCCACCACGAGTTGACCAATTAAAATAATATTAACACACATTTATTATCTCCGCCATGGAAGTTACTTTTTTCGGTCGAGTTTATAACTGTTTGCTTGTTTGTTTGAGTACAGCCTAGCGTCCACATTGCTTGACCAATCGTCACCAAACTTGGTCAAAATATCAGTTATTCTATAACTTAGAACGGATTTAATTTTGGAATATCTATGTCAATGTCATAGAAACGGTAAAAGTAACACTTTTGGTGATAACTTCGGTTCTGTTCATCATAGAGACTCACTACTTAGTCCATATTGTAGCCAATGAAGTCCCGCATCTTATATGACTAGTTAAAAACAAAATTTTTATGGAATTTCAACTTCCAATTTTTTTAAAATTTGATGTGTGGATCTAATGCTTTCTGATAACAGTAACCATTATGCAAGATTTCAGCCTGATCATATAAATAGTTTTTGAGTTATTGACGTTTACATGGCATTAATTCTGAGAATACTTCATACAATATGGGGAAGTAAGGCCCAGATAAGACTTTCGCCTATTCTTATGTGGTCAGGCAGAGGTATTCAGTCTTACAACTGATATGGTCTTGCTATAGCAGTGTAATTGTGACTTGAGCCATGGCCACCGAGAGTTACTACAGGCCTGTTAGCTCGAAAATGACGTCACTGCATTGCGTGTCAAACAATGGCCGTCGTAATAATAATAAGAAGGCATTTCGACTTCTCCATTCACTAAATAATCCATCAAAATTCAGGAAAGCAACCAATTTTAATGAAATTTTCAGTATTTATTAATTAATGATCACGGAATATAATAAATCCATTATTTTATTAGAAAGCTTGGTGCAAATGTATTATTTCCTGTAAACAAAAACACTTTTACTAAAGTTATCCAAAATATCAAAACATCTTGACCATACGATATTGTAAATATTTAAAACAAAGCATTAGAAAACTTTAAAAATTGCATGTAAAAAAAGAAAAGAAAGGAACACGATTCGATTCATCCTGAAACTGATCTTTATTCAATATAAATTTATAGAAAATATTTAGTAGAATGTTTCTAATTTTCTTTTTAGCTTTTTCTTATTGATGTGATCATTTTTCATATCACAAACATTGTTCAGTATAGAATTGGAGGAACTCCAGATAATCATTGAAAAAGAAGATTAGCATATTTTTAATGAAAATAAAGGTCTGTATATGTTTAAAATAAAATTATTAATTATTTCCTATATATTACGAAAATGCCCCTAAACTCTGTTAATAAAATCAGTATACCTCGAAGAAAAATTACTTTTGGTTATTAACGAATATTATCATTGAATAAGGCATTGTTTAATCAATATTTTTTCCCCCCAAAATATAATTTCATAATATATTTCATGTCATTTATTTAAATAACATTGTTCCAAATTGTTTGAAATGCCGTAAATGAAACTATTTATTTTTAAATCTTAGTGAAAATGTATTATTTTTTTAAACAAAATACACCATCACTAAAGGAATATTTTTATGAATTTTTTTTTAATGAAAATAAAGATCTGTATATGTTTAAAATAATTTTTTTTCTTTTTAACTATTTCGTATATATTACGAAAAATGCCCCTAAACTTTGTTAATAAAATCATTGTAACTCGGAGAAATATTAATTTTGTTAATTAACGATATTATTATTGAATAAAGCATTGTTTAATCATTATTTTTTTTGTGTGAAAATATTGATTAAATATACCGTTATTATTTCATTTATTTAATCTACCAAAAGTACAGAGAAAAGATAAAATATACTACACTTAATAAGACATCGAAAAAAGTAATTTTAAAAAATGGAAAAATAATTATTGGCTATACACTACTTTTTTATCAAATAATGAATAAGTAATTCAGACTTTTGATTTTTTATATAATTAAAAAAAAAATTCAAACTTATTTGCGTGTATCCATATTTGCCGTAATTCTTTCTCTTTTGGAAATCCAAACACATGCAGTAGCCATTTTAACTTTGTGAATGATGAAATGAAATATAAAAAGGCGCGAAATTAAGTTAACCAACTAGAATGACGTCAGAGGGAGGCAAGAAGTTAGTTGCTTGGCCTTGTTAACTCTCGGTGGCCTTGCTTGAGCAGACTTTTTAACATTTTCAATTTTGTTGCATTTGGCGATTCTGATAAAACTCTTTCTTGTTTTATTTTTGTTCTGCAATGCATACTTTTATGCGATCACATTTGAAGCATTTCTTTGTTTTATAGGGACAATCTCTGTACCAATGCATCTGTCTGCAACTGAAACACGGTTTAGGTAGAAAGACTACTTTTCTTTTGACTATCAAATCTTACTGGTGAAGTCATTTTTTTCTTGTGGATTTTTTTATGTGAGACACTCTAGACTGTTCGATATCCTTTGAATCTTGGCATATGCTAATAAACCATTGGCAGTCCTCGGCTATTTGCTGGAATGTTAAATCTGGCTCATTTTCCAGTTTGTTAAGGACTTTCCTTCTAATTTATGAGTTTGTGTTCGACACCAATCCTTGTGCTAAAATGAGACATTTGAAGTTATTAACACTTAATTCCGATAACCTGAAGTCATCACAGTGCTTATTTACTATGCTTGCAAAAGTCGTGTAGTCCTCATTATCCTTTCATGTAAAGTTCAAACACTTCCACTTGTTGTGGAAGAGAGATGTTTTGGGGCTAAATGATTTGGTCAGCAATTGTATCGCTTTAATAAATTTTTGCTCACTGGTCTTTAAAGGTAAATAATTTACAAATTTCGTATGTTCCACTGCACCCAATTTCCTTAATAGTAACCGAACCTTCTTAAAATCAGTCTTCATGACGACTGAAGTACGAGGCAAAAGTAACCTCATTGTCCGGATCGTAATTGAAATTCTGAATGGTGTTACAAATCGTGTTCTTAGAGAATGCGCTTTCGTCTGTACCATTTTGCCACCCATTTGACAATTCAAATAATTTCTGCTGTTGTTGATGGGTCTGAATGGACATCTCCTCGAATCTTTTATTTTGTGTCAGCAGTTATTTCTGTAATTCCAATCTTTATGCTACAATTTTATTTCGGTAGAATGTCTGCTCATTCTGTAATCGTAGCTGTTAATTTTGCTGATGCTTAAAAAGCTATAAGATTACGTTTTTGAAATCCCCTATTTTTATTCCATTACTTGAAATAACTGACTTCTCTGTGTATATATATTTGTTTTGAGTTTTTATTTTTTTTAATAATTTACACGATTCATAGTTTTTTCTTACTGTGAGATAAGTTCGTAACCTCTCAGTGGAAAAAAAAGTTTGTACAAAACTTATTTACTTTGTTTCTGCTTAAGGAAAGAAAATCGACTTTTTGGGGGGGAGGGGGCATCTTAATTTCCCTTTTGCTGTTCAACGACGTGACTTTTTAAAACTTAAAAAAAAAAACTATTTCGTTCGACTTAGAAAACGATGTCGTTTTTCTTTTCGTGACGTTGAAGTTTTTTGTTTTCGCAAAATTAACATTTTGTTTGTTAAAATTCAATATGATTTAAACTTCTTGCTCTCTTTGTTAAGCAATAATTAGAGCATACCACTAAAGTCTTCTTTTTTTTTCAAAAATCCAACAATTCAAATGTAGACATGAATGCAAATTTTCCGTTACTTGTGTTTGTGTGCAACTTAAGTCGGGTTTATTTTCATGTTTTGTTGGCCGACATTTGAGAAAAAAAAATGTTGGACTGAATAAATTCGAGTACCTTGTCTCCAGATTCATAGAATGTACATTTCGAATCCTTACTTCCAGTGCTGTGTACACAGGTTAAGGTAATGTTTGAATAAATCCTCAACATTAGTGTTGTGAGATGTAGGTTTTGAATCCTTACCGTCAGTGTTGTGGCAATGTGAGTCTTGCATCCCTTGTTGCCAGTGGTGTGGCCTAGTAGGCCGGTAATAATCAAGACAAACACACTGATATAGTTAACAAAAGTGTATTAACAAGAGTATGTTCAGAAGTATGCATCATGATTGTGGGGCCATAACTGCCACTAATTGCGATATTTATTTCCTTCTCACTGCAGGAAGATCTGGCACAAGGCTGGAATGTGGGGAAGGTCAAGCCTACGCCCCTAAAGAAGGAGCACTCTTGCCTAAAAATTACCTGGGAAGGGCACCTCAGATTAAACGATAAACTTAATCCACTCCAAAGACGGGAGGCAAGGCCTGGGAGGGTGGGCCTCCTTGGACTACCCAGGCCGAATACCATCAGCCCAACAGATAAAAGCCCACCGAAATGGCTAGTTTCTGCCAGACTGATTGTCAAGATCAGAACCTCGACTGGTATGCGACCGCAATCGCAACCAGATGGCAAATAAATGCCACTAATTGCTGCCACTACAGATAGTCGTAGCTGTATTTATTGTGTCTGGGTAAGTTCATTTATTCCTGAAATAGGTAGATCAGTTTGCATTATAACAATTAATAAATCCACATAGGAAATAGGGGGGTTTAGGATATTCTATTACAACCCCCCCCCCCCTCCGAACTAATTTCGCTTTAGGGTCAAGACATAATCGTTTCACTTTTATTTTCCTTTTAATACTCTTATGTCTCACCAATTTTTGTGCTGGTTATGATATAATTGGCTTTGAGGATCTGGTATTTCCTGCATTGGTGGGATTAGAGAAAACTGATATAACCGGCCTTGGTGAGACTAGAGGAACGTATATCAAAAACATCATAACATATCACTCAATAAGTCCCGGGCCTGACATATACATGACATATACTAATAAAAATCCATATAATTTTTATAAAGGGCTAATGTTCAAATGGCACGTATCAAAATTTGAGCCCAATCACATTATTAGTTTACAAATTACAGTTATGTATTGACCTTACATCACAGTTACTTATATTTCTTACTTACCGTTCTCCTTCGACCCAGGACTGTACCCTGCTTGACTCTGTCTCTGAAAGCTAAGATAGAGCACTCTCACTCGACTCGAATGCCCAAATACAAGTTTTGGGGGAATTTTAATGCACACCACCGTGACTGGTTGGGATTCTCCAGCATTACTGATGCAGCTGGGAACTCTACGTTTAATTTCTCTTCAGCTCACAGCCTCTCACAGACTGTTACTTTTCCGACCCACCTTTCTGATCGTGTGGACCAGCAAGCCTCACTTCTCGACCTGTTCTTGACCTCACTACCCGAGGCTTGCGTGCGAATGCCCATAGCCCGCTTGGAAACTCTGACCACGTTGTGGTAATGATACTTATCACCTTAAAAACTATTCCAAAAGCTGAAAAGCCATTGCTCAAAACGACAAGAAACTATGAGCAGGCTGATTTTGAATCCCTCAGGGATCACATCAGCGACGTCCCATGGGGTGAAACCTTCTTATTTCCTGCTGATCAGTGTGCAAATGAGTTAACCGAATGGGTCAAAGCAGGAATTGATGCTTATGTCCCCATGCAAAAATTCTTTAGCAAACCCCACTCTCCTCAATGGTTCACCTCAGAATGTGCAGCTGCTATTGCTGAGAGGCATTCCAAAAATTTGGCCGCCATAAGTCAACTATGAATAGACAAAACTTTATAGAGGCAAGAAATGATTGCAAAGCAGTTTGAAGCAAAGAGAAGGTATACAGAGATAACCAAAAAACGCATTCAGTCACAGAAACTAGGTACTCGTGATTTCTGGAAAATCTACAATAGTGTGATGAATAATGGACAATCGACAATTCCCCCGCTATCAAATCACAACGATGTTGTTTGCACGGCAACTGATAGGGCTGAACTGCTCGCCTTAAACTCCACTTTGGACTCAGCAAACCACCCCCTCCCTAAATTCCCATTGCTGACTGAAGCCACACTTGAGAACCTGGTCATCACCACATCTCAAGTCAGAGACATCATAAAAAACCTTGACACCTCCAAAGCCTGTGGAGCTGATCTTATACTAGTAATAGTAATAAAGAAATACTCTGCTAAGCTGGCCCCTGTCCTCTCCAAACTCTACAACAAATGCCTTGCTGAATCTTGTTTCCCTGATAGTTGGAAAATTGCCTCTGTGGTACCAGTTTTCAAGAATTCTTGAGATAGAACTGATCCTCTAAACTACCGCCCAATCAGTCTACTCCCGATATTTGCTAAAATCTTTGAATCATTAATCAATCTAGCAACAGTCCGGCACCTAGTTAATACTAAACTTTTTTCTGATCATCAATACGGATTTAGACAAGCACGATCTACTGCAGATATCCTAACAGTCATCTCTGAACGCATATACCATACACTGAACAACGCAGGTGAAGCTAGGCCGGTAGCGCTCGATATATCCAAGGCTTTTGACAAGGTCTGGCATGAAGGGCTTCTCCTAAAACTGCACTCATATGGTATCACTGGACAAATATTTAATGTAATTAAATCCTTCCTAACAAAAAGAAAGATCCAGGTTGTCCTTGATAGCCGTTCTTCTAAGCAACATGACATAAATGCTGGTGCAACCCAGAGATCCATCCTTGGACCTCTACTGTTCCTGATTTTCATAAATGACCTCTCTGATGTCATTGAGACTGAGATAGGAATATTTGCTGATGACACCACGCTCTATTCTCGACATGTGGGCAAAACCGACACGCACATATCTGAGGCAATGGCTGAATCCTTAGAAAATGACCTCCAGTCTGTAGTAGAATTGGGTAAAAAATGGATGGTAACTTTTAATGCCGCAAAAACAAAGCTACTTTCCTTCAACAACTACAAGAAACCTCTTCAACCACCGATTGCCATGTCAAATAACACCCTACCTGAGAGTCCAACGTTCAAACTCCTCGGTCTAACATTCACAGGTAACATGAATTGGAGCAAATACATTGAAGACATTGCCAAGGCTGCTGCAAAGAAGGTGCGCTTCCTCTACCGTGCTAGGTAACTTCTCACACCTCACACATTATCCTATATCTCTACAAAGCCACCATCCGCCCATGCATGGAGTATTGTTGCCACATCTGGGCTGGTGCATCATCCACTAGTCCCTCCCTCTTAGACAAGATCCAAAAAAGAGTTGCCAACTTGATAGGTCCCTCACTATTCACTAAGCTCCAGCCTCTTTCCTCATGCTGCTGGCCTCTGGAACTCCCTCCCTGCTCCCTGTTTTCCTGACGGTACTGTAAACAGACATCTTGCTGCGCAGCTCACAATTTAGGTTGACCCCCCCCCCCCCCCCACCCCAAAAAAAAGAAAAAAAACTTTTACCCTTTTTCTCAGTAGCCCTTTACATCTACAGTGGCGGCCTGCCTTGTTTGAGGTGAACTATGCTAAAATAAAAAAAAATTTAAGTCATCTACTGTTGCAAATTTTTAAAACAATGGAAAAATCTGAATTTCGTGTGTTAATAAAGCAGAGCTTTCTGATCGGACAAAAATACTGCTCAAGCAAAGCAATGGCTTGAGAAGTGTTATTCGAACTCTGCTCAATTGGAAACAATGGTTGAGGTGGTATGTTGACTTTAAATGCGGTCGTACAGACACACATAATACTGAACGCTCAGGTCACCCAAATTCAGCAGTTCTCCTGGAAAACATAAAAAAAGGTTCACAAACTCGTTTTGGTTGATCGTTGGCTGAAGTTGTGTGAGAGGGCAGAAGACTTGAAGATATCAGAAAGCAATCTATTCACCATTTTGCATACAAAGTTGTCAATGAAAAGGCTCTGTTCAAAGTGGGTGCCACGTTTGCTCACAGTCAATCAAAAACAGTGTGTTGACGATTCAGAGCATTGTTTACAAGTATTTCAATGCAACAAAACAAGTTTTTGCATCAACATGTTGTCACATGCTGATGCAAAAACGAGTTTTTGTTGGATGAAACATGGATCCACTACTTCATTCCAGAGTCAAATCGGCAGTCAGGTGCATGTGAAAGCAATCCAAAACGAACATCAGTAGGCAAGGTTTTGGTCTCCATATTTTGGGATGTGCAGGGTATTTTGCCCATCAATTAATTTGATAAAGGAATAATCATCAATAGCGAATATTATATAGCATTATTAGTGGTGTTTTTGATGGAAGAAATCGCAACAAAACGGCCATAAATTAAGAAAAAAAAGTACTCTTTCACCAAGACAATGCACCGTGTCACAAGTCGATCACAACGAAGGCAAAACTACATGAATTGTACTTCGAATTGCTTCTACACCCACCCTATTCTCCAGATCTGGCCTCTAGCAACTACTGGTTGTGTATAGACCTCCAAAGAATATTCCAGGGAGAAACATAATCAATGTGCAGTCTCATCCATGGAACGTCTGATTTGAGCCATAGCTGAAATTTAACCGGTGGTGCGTTTGTCGCAAGTTGGCAACCTCTATCTCTACATGCGTTTACATTATTTTTTTCAATATCCTGGTCCATCTTAAGCCAATATGTATAGCTATGCATTAAGTTCTTCATCCTTGAAATACCTGGATGACTGATATGAAATCAATTCAGAATTTTCTTTCGTAGTAGACAAGGTATTACTACTCTATCTACGTATAAGGGTACTTGATCGCATATCGAAAAAGGTGATGAAAAGTATTAGAAAGAAACTCTATTTTGGGAAATTCCATTTGGCAGTAGAGATAAGACAAATTCTTACTGTGAATATTTTACAGTAATGCAGCAATGGTACAAGGTCATCATACAGATGTTATAATTGAAGTTGTCCACCTTCATAGAGTAGTATTATCTTATTATAATAGAAATTGTATGTATGTCTGTAACCGAAACTACATCACATTTTTTAAACATTACATCAGATTCTCAAAGATTTATTTTACACTGAAACATTGTCTTATTTTAATATTAATAATGCTGTTACTATCTTTGTAGATGCTGATATATATTTAATTAAAAACAGCCTGTCATTATTGTGTATCATTAACAATCAATGTTCAATATATATATACTGGTGGGAACTGTGGAAATTCCACTTCACCTAATGGATATCATTCCAGCCTACCGAGTCAAGTTCGAATCCTATCGGATCTTTTGTGGTCATTTACATAGTAATAACATTGAGAACGGTATCAACCCAAAATTTCACCGTAGCTATGGGTAAAATTACCAACTTACCAGAAAAAATATGATCCGTTGAGTCACCCATAAAACTGTAAATTGTTTGAATCCCGAAAAAGTGAGTTTCCAAAGTCAGTTAACTTTTTAAAAATAAAAAAACAACATTAATCTCTTTCTGTTTGCTATCTCTACCTCTCTCTACCTCTCTCTCTCTCTCTCTCTCTCTCTCTCTCATATATATATATATATATATATATATGTGTGTGTGTGTGTGGGGTGTATAGTTCGGCAGCAAGTCATTTCTTATGCAAGCGTCATTAAAGACCACAGAGTGTTCTCTCTTCACAATCTTTCTTGTCAGTGTCTCGATGCGGCAAGCGATTTTTCGGTGTTCAGGTGTTAATTGGTGGAGTATAGCACCTAACGTTATGTCGTTGGCCATTCCTCTAGCGCTTTCGGTCACGTCGAGAAACTGACAAGAAAGATTGTGAAGAGAGAAAACTCTGTGGTCTTTAATGACGCTTGCATATATATATATATATATATATATATATATATATATATATATATATATATATATATATATATATATATATATATATATGTATATATATATATATCTTTTTTCTCTCCAGCTATGAGTTAAATAATATTAATATTTGTGGCAATATTCCTATTGTTTATAATAGACTATTCCAATCTTCTGTTTTATAGTTAGTTTTACTAAGTTTGACTGTTAATAAATAGAGAGGGAGAGGGAGCGACAGATAGAGACAGAGACAGAGACAGACAGACAGTGACAGAAAAGAGAGTGATAGAGACTGTATAAAATAAGAGGGGAAGAGGTCACACAACATACAGTGAGATAGAGTGAAAGTAATAGACAGAAACTTAGTAAGAGATGAGTGACTTGGTGAGTAAATTTCAAATTAGGTTTAATTAGAACAATTAAAATGGATTTTTCTATTCAAACATAACTCAATCCCAGAACTAAAGAATACTTAAGCATGTATTTTGTGTCATTAAAATATACAAGTAAAAAAAAATTTGGGGAAACAAAGTTCGATTAACCCAGGTTTTGTGTTTTGACATGAAATAACCAAAACAGGGTTGATTTGCCATAAAACAGACCAACCAAACTGTTTATCATCTGATGAGGATGAGGAGGAAACTCATCCTCATATTCAGTTTAACGTCTGTTTTACATGCTGGCATGTGTTGGACATATTCGACATAGCTATCTGGTGTATTAAAATTATCCTAAGTAGCTGAAGTTTTATCTTCTCTTAAATATAAATTTAACGAGATCAAGAGACATGCACAGATTATCTTGGCTTTCAAGAAGAAGAAGCAAAATTCCTCTAAGAGTTTTCTCTTTGCCTTTTCAGAGCGAAGAACGTGCAGCTTTCGACATGATCGCTTTGGAATAATTCCAGATCAAAACTAATTCTTTTCTTTCTATTTGGTTTCATTTTTCATTGTGTATTTAAAGAGGATGCATGACGTAGTTATGGCACAAAAGGACTAAACACACAAGAAAACACTATAAATTAGAAATAACAGCAAATATGTGCACTCACTGGCAGCAAGTATTTAACACTTGCCACATAAAAACATATTTTTATAAAACCTTATAATGATTAAAAGAAAAGGTTAAACTATATCTTTAAATCACATTAAACTAATAGTTATAAAAACTGACAGTTTTATATACTAGTATTATTTTAAAATTTGAAATTTGAAAATAAACATTTTTATTTTAGTAAATAATTTCAAAATTTCAAAATTTGTTAGACTAATAGTTGTAAAAACTAAAAATTTACAAACTAAATGTCATCAACATGTACCCTCAAAGATTTGTGCTGAACGATTTGATAATCTTAATTTAGCATACACATACGATTCTGTAATTGCAGAGCATTTGATGAAAAAATCCTGCTGTATTTGAAGGCCTGTATTAGGGATATGGTTTCCATTTAAATCAAAATTCATTCTGGTTTTCACCTTGAAATGTTACATATGATTGCATTAATTCCTGTCGCCATCTCTCTGTAAATATAAGGAGTGGTTGTTTGGACTTCATGTGATTTTCCTATTATCTTTGGTCAGTCTCTACTTTTTTTTATCATATATGTTATCCTTTTTTTTCGATACATATATGTTAGTAATACGATATTACCCTTTATTTTTAATCGAACTTTAATTTTATATCTCTATTATTTCTTCTGTTGGTGGAAGCAGCAACAACCAACGAATGCTGTTTTACGTATCGACTTTCGAGTGGACAAAAGCTCAAATGAGCAATTTCTTTCAACCAATCTGTCTAGGCCTTGCAGGGCCAGTAATAATCAAGCCAAACACAGTGGTATAGTTAACAAACGTGTATTAACAAAATGTATATTTCAGAAGTATGCGTCATGATTCTGGAACCATAAGTGCCATCAATTGCTGTCACGACGTATAGTCGTAACTGTATTTATTGTGCCTGGATAAGTCAATTTATTTTAGATCAGCTTACACCATGATACAATCACAGCACAAAAAATATTCACTTCCAATATAAAACCCAAGCACAGCGTTTTTCTTCCTCTTTCCTGTTTTTTTTTGTTTTTCAGGCCCAACACGCATGCGTACGTCAGTAATCCAGCATAGGCCTTTAGGGACGAAAATCCTTCGGCAATTCGCACACGCATAACGAGAGACATCCACAAACTACTGTACACCCAGTGGTAGCACATACACGCCGCTCACTGAATGCACATACACACAAGTACACAGATGCACGCACTCTTTCACTAACAAAACAGAGGCAAATTAATGTACACACGACATGCATCTACAATACCTACCCGTCCATACACACTGTCGCACACAAACTCACACGATTCCAGCCGTACAAACATGACTACTCAATTTCTTACACACCAAACAACTTCTCTTCACTTGGAAAGTTCTAAAACTCTTTGAAATTTTGTATTCTACCAACTCTTTATTTCTGGTTGTTTTAACAAGTTGTCAATAAATATTAAATAATTTTGTACAGATTTTGTTATTCTTTCATTTGATAATGCCATACCTTCAACACAGTGTCTCATAATCTATGGCAGCTTTTTACCAAATTTCTTTTTTCTTTTTCTTTTTCTTTTTCTTCTTCTTCTTCTTCTTCTTCTTCTTCTTCTTCTTCTTCTTCTTCTTCTTCTTCATCGGTTTAACGTCCATTTTACATGCTGGCATGTGTTGGACGGTTTTAAGAAATTGACTTTAAAACTAACCTATCTCTGGCAGGTTTTTATATATCCCTCTTTCGATTTTTATCTCTTTTTCTCATGTTTTCCTTGGCTTTCCCCTGTGAACTGAAAGGCCACTCGAGGATAAGGGTTAAAGAGTTTGACTGGTGGATGCTGGGACAATATCGCGATCACCGGCACAATTGTTGTAGCAGAGAAGAAATTGATTATTTACAGGGATGGTTCAACAAGAACTTGTTTACATTGGACTTGAAGACAACCATATCATAGTCGGCTGGGAAGCAGGCTCGCAGCACTGTGTTCTACAGACGGGCAGTTTTAGGAAAGAAACTCTGCCCATGGAAGTTTAGTTTCGTCTTGGGCATGCAAAGGGAGAAAGGGAAATCATTTACAGTGGTAGTAGCTAGGCAGGTTATAGCTGTGAATGTTTTACAAGGGGGACCATAGATTTGAGTTCAGTCGGGCACCTGCCATAAAAAAAAACGGTAGAGCAAAGAAAGGCTAGCAACATCTCTTCTGTGAGAGAGTGACAGTAAGGAAGAGAAGAGGACATTCCCCACTAGATTTCGAAGTCAGTTTTGGACTCTGTCAAGGCAGGAAAGGGTGCTCTGAGCAGCACCTCCCCATATGTGGCAGCAGTACTACATCTTAGGACGTATTTGACTCTTGTACAGGTAGAGGATGGCGTCGGACTTTCTGGAGCGGTAGAATGATCCAACCATTTTTCCAGCGGTCTTAGCAACAGATTTGATGTAAGTCTTCCATTTCAAGTCTGAAGAGAAGGTCAATCCCAGGAGCTTATCAAAGCAGTGGGCTTCCTCAAGGAAAGAGCCATTTATTTCAACTGGAACAAAGTGGGGATCTGAGCATTGGTGGTGAAAGGAGAGGAGCTTGGTCTTTGACACATTAAAGTAACCAGCCACCTTTTCCCCCATTGCACCACTTGCTCCAGGTCGGAAGAGAGAGAGAGAGCCAGAAAGAACCTGATCATTAATGCTCTTCGAGGTGTTTCCATAGATGGTTGTGTCATCAGCATAAATGTCAACGAATGATCTTACAATGTGGCTTGGAAATCATTTATGAAGATCAGGGAAAGGGTTGGGCTCAGAATGGAACCATGAGGCACGCCGGTGTTGATACTGTGTGTTTCAGACTTCTGTCTGTCAACGACTACTTTTATAAATCTATCAGAGAGAAAGGATTTTATAGTTGAGAGTACATTCCCCCCCCCCCCCCTTCAATAGATTCACTGATCCTGCGTGATATTACAGTCAGTGCATCGACTGTTGATCTAGCAGGACAAAAGCCATATCACTTGTCGCTGAGTAGGCTGTTTTTGCTAAGGTAATTAACTTCTTGGTTTATCACAGATTCAAGCAACTTACTCATGACGCACAGGAGACTGATTGGTCTGTACTGAGATGCAGAGGACCGGTCACTAGTATTTTTAAATATTGGACAGACTGACACGGTTTTCCAAGGTGTTGGGGAGCACTTTAAGAACCGATTCAACAGCTATGTAAGAATAGAAGCTAGTTCAGGTTTTAGTTTTTTAATCACGATGCTTGGGATGTTGTCAGGACCAGTTGCTTTGCTGGCATCAAGGTTTTGGATAAGTTTGGCAACATCCCAGACAGATATGTGGATGTCGCTCAGGGTGTTTACAGTCATGGAGGGGTGATTCAGGAGGTAGGCGGCCCTGATCGCAAAGGTGGACTTTAACTGTTCTACATCTACTAACCTAAGAACTCTCATTCATTCTTTCAATGTGGCCATACCATCGAAGTCTCCTGTTCTACACACATCTCCCTATACTGTCCATATTTAATCTTCCTTTGAGGTCATCAGATATAAACATGTCTTTAAGACTCACATTAAACATCCATTGTATCATTCTCATATTATTTTTCTCCATGCAACACATCTTAACTTTCACTGGCTAGATTTCACTTCCATACATCATCACACTTCATACACATGCTTGATAGACTCTTCCTTTGGTCGACAGTGGTAACGCTCTGCTAGTTAGTAATGGCAGAAGTTCCATGAACTTACTCCATCCACTCCTAACTCTTGCAATATTGGCAAGACAAGTACAAATTATTTTTTTTAAATATAGAGATATTATTAATTTTCAAAGATTGATGCTTATTGTTTAAAAGTCTATCTTTGAGTTGATCAAAAGGTGAACAGGGCTGTTTACATTCTTGTCAGTAATGTCAACGTACAAGTTAATCGTTTGCCGAACTAGTTGCTGGCTGCTGTTTAGCTGAGGTGAGAAGAAATGAAATAATAATCTATACTAGCGGAACCCGTGTAAATTACACGAAATGATGTTTTCAATACGGGTCCTAATGTAACAAAGCACCCTCTGTTTTTTAGTAAGTTACGCTTGCTTTAATATGAGCCACCCCACTCCCCCTTCTGGATAAGAGTGAAATAATTGTTTAAAATAGTAACTCGTGTACGATGGACACTGCGCATATCTACTAAAAAAGGTTGATATGCCATCCGTTCAAAAAAAAAAAAACAACAACAAAATAATACTGGCCGATAACGTAATTAAATAGACAATGCCATTAAAAAGGCCAACATAAAAACAAAAAATAGTTTCAACTTTTAAGCAACACAAAAAAGTAGTTTTTAACCAAGTGATAAAAAAAATGTATTATTTCTTCCCCTTCCCCTCGCAATGTAGAATAAAAATTTTAGAGGTTGGTTGGGATCGAACTATAAACCAGTCGGGCCGAAGTAAAAATTACTACCTCTCTAACCATTGCGCCAGAGGTAAATACATGTAAATATTCCTAAACGCAGGCTACTTGAATGTTTTTCAAAATTTAGATGCGGCACGCATGCGCAGAGCTTTTGCCGGAAGCGTGACACACGAACACACACGCTATCGTATTAATATATAGATAATAAGATTGTCAGGCAACATATCGTATGTCTGTCGTAATTCACGTTCAAACGTAACTTTCTAAATTAACTTTATGTTATTATTCTAAGCAATTTTATTCAATTCTTTTTCTTTTTACTTATTTCACACTGCCATTGGAACGTAAGAGGCTACTGAGAATTAAAAAGAGATTTATAGGGGCATCCTAAGTGAGGATTTGTGCAGTGAAATTTTAGTTCACATTACATCTAAATTTCTGGAGTTGAGGAAACAGGGAGCAGGAAGATAATTCTAAAGGCAAGCAGTTCGAATAAAATAAACTATTAGAGTAGAAAGCTTTCTGGAATCTGGCCATTTTTACAGTGAAGGGGTGAGATTTTGCTGATTGATAAATTGGTCGGGGGTATTTAGGTTGACGGGGCACAGAGCATATTCCACTATAGTACTTGTAAAACAAGCACAGAGATGCAACTTTGCGGCGATGGGAGAAGGGCTAGAGCTTGGTAGACAGTATGGGACCTATTAGATTAGAGACTCTTTTTTGGACCCTATCCAAGAAGAAGAAACTAGTAGTTGGTGTATCAGTGGAGATGTGGCAACAATACTCCATGCATGGGCGAATAGTGGCTTTGTAGAGATAAAGGATACTGGCAAGTGTGAGAAGTTTTCTAGCCCGGTAGAGGGAGCCTACCTTCTTTACAACAGATTTAACATCAAGATAATGACCAAATGATACTTTACTGAATTATCTGTCCAAAATTGTAAATATTTTGTTACAAGAAATGAATTGAGAGAAAAAGGGGGAAGGGGGGGGGCAATGAGTAAAATAAATATGAAAGTTAAACAACTACCAGATAATGGCGCGTTAGGGTAAGGGTTAACACAGCTAGTTCTGAATAAAACACTACTAAAAGCATGCAAACATCTACATGAACATGTTCACACACAAACGTACACACATATATATATATATGAATAAAAATGGGGATAAAATGATCCGACGTAATGGAAAATGAAAAAGGAAAGCCAAAAACTATATTATTTATGTATTCATCAACGTTTCGTCTTTATTTTAGACTTCCTCAGGATGAAGAAAAATGCAGAAAAATCATACAGTCATTAATTTTGATTTGCGTAAACACGTTTGAGTTTTGGCATGGCTGTGAATGAAAAAGGCAAAAATGAAAAAAGGCAATTTTGGTTAGTCCGTTATCAGCAGCAGTTTACACAGTTCAGGGGAAAGAGAAAATGGAGTGATAGTTGGGAGTTATTAATTTTTATTTCTATTTTTAGCTAAGGGAAAGAGATAGTGTCTGGGTCATTTGTGTCAAAACCGAGCGATGAATACATAAATGATATAGTTTTTGGCTTTCCTTTTTCATTTTCCATATATATATATATATATATATATATATATATATATATATATATATATATATATATATATATATAAAGTTAGGTATGTTTATATGTTTATATATTTGCAAGTACACAATTCACTCCTATATTAATTAACCTATCATTATGAATTTTAGAACATAGCTATTAGGCGTAAGAGATTCAAATTTAGGCTATATTAAGTTTAATTTAGTTTTATGCAAAGGTGGTAAAAAGGAGGTGGAAGCCTTTATGAAAATTCAGATATCTCCAATGTTTATGAAATTTTAACAATAGGTATTAGACATCAATTAATAAATATTATCCAAATTTCGGTTTATTTGGAGTATATTAAATGGTGTTTTAGGTGGCATAATACAAGCACAACCCTCCATTTGAAAATTCTAATATATTAGATTTGCATTAAATTTGATCCATAGTCATTAGATGCCAATTAAGCAAGAAATAGAAACTCAATGCTCACCATACAATTTTTACCAAATTCAAAAGAGATTCATATCAAAAGTCCTTTTCAAAATCAAATAATAAAATCTAAATAAAGATTTTGAAAAAAACTTTAGCCATATGACTTTTCGACTTATGACAATGATGGAACATTAAGAAATAAGCAGAATCAGCAGCTTATTCATCCTTCAATTCAATAAGAATGATTTAGCACAAGTTGTGAAAAATGTCCAGATAGTATTAGAAGCTCTATTTAATGCTAAATATTGAGCTTATCTTTTGTAATTGAAATTCGGTCCCTTTGGCAATCATTTTTATCTATATAAATTTAATTTGTATTGGCATATCTCTCATATATAAAAGGGATGCTTGGAAATTCCACTGATAAATTGTTGAATACTGTGTTTTCATGGAACCGTAAAAATCTAGAAATTGCTGAAGCCGTATCTGGTCCAACTATAAGAATTAAGAAAGAAATAGTACAGGAAGTTCTAAGATGAAGAAGGGTAAGGCTAGAGGACCCTCAGACGTTGTTGCAGAAATGTTTAAGGCTGCAAGTGAAAGAGACATTGAGCTAATCACAGACTTGACAAATCAGGCCATAAAATAAGAGGTTATCCTAAAAAACTGGGGACTTAGTACAATTGTGAATTATTACAAGGGTAAAGGGGAAGCACTAGATAAAGGTACTTACAGAAGCTCAAAGTTGATCGATCAAATCCTGAAAGTGATTGAGAGAATAATTGAGCAGCAAATAAGAAGTCAGATAAGCATAGATGAAATGCAGTTTTGTTTTAAGCCTGGACAAAATATCACTGGTGCTTTATTTATGAGACAAATGCAAGAAAAATATCTTGGTAAGAAGAACACGCATCTTGCCTTTGTGGATCTAGAGAAAGCTTTTGACAGAGTGCTAAGAGAGGTTGTCTGGTGGGCCTTACGTAAACTAGGGGCAAGCGAGTGGTTGGTGAAGGTTGTTTAAGCAATGTACAGAAATGCTCAAAGTCGTGTTGGAATTAACAACACATTTAGTGACAGCTTTAATGTTAAAGTAAGAATACATCAGGGTTCTGTACTGAGTCCGTTGCTTTTCATTTGTGTCTTAGAAGCATTGTCCAGGGAGTTTTGTACAGGTTGTCTGGAATGGATGCTCTATGCTGATGATTTAGTACTTGCCTGTATAACCTACTTCAGTTAAAGACTTGAATGCTATGTAAAGTAACGGTCTGAGAGTGAATGTTACCAAGACCAAAGTGATGATCAGTAGTGGTAGTGTTGGAAAACTCCCCAAAAGAGGAAAGTTTCTCTGCACTGTGGAAAGGAAGTTGGATGCAATTCAATTTTTTGTGGTACTTGTAAGCATTGTGTACACAAGACGTGCGGTGGAATTACTGGTAGGTTGGGAGAGGATAACCAATTTGTATGCAATGGAAATGGATGAGAACTCAGATGTAGACAAAGTATATTTGGATGACAAAGCTATTGGGTTTGTTGAGAAGTTTTTTTTTACCTTGGTGATACCATTGGAGCAAGTGTGATTGCAACAATTAGAAATGAATGGAGTAAGTTCAGGAAACTTCTGCATTACTAACCAGCAAGAAAAGAGTCTATAAAACATGTGTATACAGTGTGATGACGTATGGAAGTGAAACCTGGCCAATGAAAGTTAAGGACATGCGTTGCATGGAGAGAAATCATATGAGAATCATACGATGGATGTGTAATGTGAGTCTTAAAGACAGGCCTAGTTCTGATGACCTCAGAGGAAGATTAAATATGGACAGTATAGGAAGATGTGTGATTTTGATGTTATGGCCACATTGAAGAATGGATGAGAGTTTTGGGGTTAGTAGATGTAGAAAAAGTGAGGTAGCAGGGTCAGTTCACACGGGAAGGCCAAAGAAAACATTGGAGGAAGTGATAAAAACCGACCTATGGAAAAGAGGAATAAATAAAGACTTAACTAGGGTTAGGTTACTTTGGAAGTCATTTTTTAAAGCCGTCCAATGCATGCCAGTATGTAAAATGGACGTTAAACCAAGCCCTCCTACCCTTCTTGGGTTGAACACTGTCGTTAAATGATGTCGTCTGCTACTACTTAGTGTAATTCAAAACTCTTTTTAAATAAAAAAAATTGAGAACTGTAAAGTGGCAGTCAATGTTTATATAAAAAGACATTGTAGATATCATTTACGAGCGCCTATCCCATAGCTTAGTGGTAAGAGCTGCCGACTAACAACTAGATGGTTGGAGGTTCGATCCCTCGCTTGGATGGGTACTAATCTAGCCGCACTGAAGAGCTGTGATACAATTACACAGTGGATGACTATATATATATATATATATATATATATATATATATATATATATAGAGAGAGAGAGAGAGAGAGAGAGAGAGAGAGAGTATTAGGCTACATTCCAGTGACCAAGATTTTATTCATTTTGCTGTTCATTTTTTTTCAAATATAACCAATGTGAGTTGTTTGGTTTTTGTGGTTTCTTTGCTGCCTTATGTTTATTTCTGAAAGCGAACTTTGATTTTCTGAGGAGTCCATAACTGAAAAATCCAAAATTGATATTGCTTTACTAATTTTGTGTTGGTCGGCTGTGAGCGAAACGGTTCGTAAAATATGTATCGAAGTTTTGAATTTGAAAAAATGAACAGTAAAATTAATAAAATCTTGATCACTGGAATGCAGCCTAATATCATCTATTTATATATGCTCTGTTGTTAAATGTTAGCAATCATTGAGCTTTTACCCTGAAAAGCTTGGTCTATGAAGAAATAGAAAGTATACGCACAAACATATATTTTTCCCACATCTCTCTCTCTCTATATATATATATATATCTATATTGAGTGGTTCGAACTGACGATTAAGGATCCAGAAAACAAACTAGAAGTGGCAGCCCTGAGCTAGGATAACGTGTATGAGAGGAGCACAATAAACTTTGATAATGACGAGGAGGCAAACCCTCACCAATGTGCTTATCCATCAGAGCATCTTTTGGGGGGAAATTGGTCAAGCACCTACCAGTGTGTTGCTTGCTTCATGTTGTAACCGGATTTGTGAAGCAACAGGTGAACACAGTAATGGGATGATAAAGCACAAAACCCCCTTCCTGACGTGAATGCTGAAGAACACAATCACTAGAGTGATACAGACAGGTCCAACACATAGTCCTGTCCTTGTCTCAAGGTCTCATCTCTTGTCAATATATGATTATATGACAATTTGTTTTTATACCTTAGCCAAAAAATTTATTTTCAACTTTTATTTCTTTTTATCTATTTATTATTAATTTGGGTGCTTCTCCATCGTTACATTTAGATTGAATATGGATATCAAAAATAAGAAATAGCAAGAAACATTTATGATGTACTTACTTGTGAGGGAAAATAAATACTGTGCACAAAAAATTACAGAAATTCATCCAGTAGTTTTGTTTTTATAAAATAAATTCAACTTTTAGCCTTACGCGGAATATAAAAGTCAAGGGAGATAATTAAAACTTTTGGGAGAGAAATCAACAAAAAAAAGTAATTATCTCCCTTGAGTATCATGATAATAGCGGCGATATTCTGCATACACTTAAAAGTTGAATTTATTTTATAATAACAACACTACTAGATAAATTTCCATAAATTTTGCTGAACGGTATTTATTTTTCCTCACAAGTAAGTACACCATAAAGGTTTCTTGCTATTTTTTTTATGATATCTATGTTCAATTTAGGTGTAACCATGGAGATGCATCTTAATTTGTCTGTGAAAAGTTCTGAAAAGTCCTGATTATTGTTGGGGGACATAATTATTATTTAATTAATAAATATTTATTTATGGGATCACAAAAAATTAAATAAATATTTCTAACTTTAACTTAAAACGAAAAAGATGAATGTATTATTGTAGATGATTACCTTCTGCTAAGTACCCCCCCCCCAAAAAAAAAAAACAAATTAGATTCTACTTTTTTAGGCAATTACATGTAAAACTTGGCAGAAAGAAAACATAATTATTTTATAATTTAGAGTGAGGATCAGTTCCACATATAAATTTAAAGTAAAATGATCCCTCAGTTCTGTGCCATTTTAGCTTCTTAGAGTTTTAACCAGCATATTTTTCTTTTTGCTATGGGAGATAAATTCTGCTTTTCTATGTTATTATGTGTAGTTTTACAAGGATTTTTGTTTTATGGTAGGGCTTGTCACTCTGATTTAGTTTAGCAGTAGGGTTATGCATGTTTATTTCCATTTCTTAGAAAATAATCATGCACAAGACTTTTTCTCTTTGTGAAAGGGGGGTACTAACTTTTCAGCATACAAAACATCCCCCTACTCTCCTACCCCCCAAACACACAGAATGTATCTTCCATAGCCAAAAAATATTTTGTTAATGCCCTAAAAAGAAACGAGGGATCATTTTAGGTTAAATTTGTATGCGAAACTGATCCATCACTCTAAATTCTAAAATACTTGTTTTTGTGTTTTTTATTTCTTTCCGCCAGGTTTTTCAGTGTGTTCTCACGTAATCGCCTCACAAAAATAGAATCTGATTTTGGGAGCGGGGGAGGGGGTAGTGTAGGGTGTTAATCTACAAATTTACCAAGATGAATTTTATGTTCATCTTTTTCTTTCTTTTTTGTTTTTTAGTTCTCTACTTTTATGATTTCAAATGTTTAATTTGTCTCGTCTTTTAATTGCCTTTACTTATATTAATTAACAACAACGACATAACGTCAAAATCCTATCACGATTTTTGGCGGAGACAAGACACTTGTTTTCACTTTCTTTTAACGTTTAATTCATTTATTTTGTTTTATCTTCTCATTAAATAACCGTGGCTAAATAAAACGAGTAATAATAAGATCTGTAAGGTGTCTTCTTTGTATTCTGGTACCAAAAACGGTAAAGACGAAATTTTCAAAAATGTCAGTGAATATAACTCTTGTCTGATTTTGGAACGAGTTACCTCCCCTTGTATACACCCAAGATTTACAATTTCGCCGTTTCAAGTGCTCTGTATATTCAATTAAAGATTCCAGTACTTTCCGCACCCCTGCAGTACAGTGACGGTCTGAATGGCGCTCTCCCTCTCGGTCTTTCCATTCTCTCTGACCCTTTACGACTGCTTTGTGTGGTACCAACTAAGCCTAGTATTGCCGTTTGTGTGTGGGGGTGGATTGTGTGGTGAGTGAGGGGGGGTCAGATTATGAGATTTCTAGCAGTTTATTTTCCTTGAATTTGTGTAAAGCTCTTTCTTTATCTTTTTTTCTCCTATTTCTACTTCAACTTACTTGTGGTTTGTTGGTGTTATCTGGTTATATGGGTTGGTTTACTATTATCATCGTTTACTCACTAGAAGTTTCCAAACGACTCATTTTCAGTGCTTGCTCACTGGCAACAACACGTGCTGTTCACTGGGGTCTGGGTGAAAACAAGTCTCCCCAGATTTCTAGCACGCTCTGCCTATTTCGATAACTGCTGCAAATCATTTTGCGTTATTTCAAAAGCCGTTTACCATTGTTTTTGTGCTGATAACAACGGTTGGCTTTCTCTGGAATTTGAATGGCAATAAGCCTACCTAAGATTCCACACCTCTCCATCTTTCACTCCAACTTGACCCTTCACAACCATTTTGTGTGGTACCAACTGAAGTTGGTGCCGCTATTTTAGGGGGAGGACAGATGATGGGATTTCTGGCAGTTTTAGTTCCTTTGGCTTCATGCAATGTTTTTTTTTGTTCTATTTCTATTTCAACTTACCTGTGGTTGGCCAGCATTACATGGATATGCAGGGTGGTTTCTGCATTCAAAGATTTTCCTTTAAATTTTAGCCGTTTTCATCAGTGACATGCGTTGTATGGGTTCAATCCTCCCTTTGATTTGAATTTCTCCTATTGATTTTTCCAGGGTTTTTGAGAACTGTTCCTAGCACTTCTACAATTCTCTTAGCACCCTCCCAGTAGAAGTCTAGTTGCTCAGTCTTTCAATTCTCCTTAACTCTTTTATGTTGTATCAGCCGAGTTTAATGTCACAACATGTATGTGTGCATGTTTTTTTTTTGGGGGGGGGGGGCAGCTTATGAGATTTATTATTATTTGTATTCACTAGGAGTTCTCACACAAGTCATTGTCAGTGATTGCTCACTGATAATAATCGGTGGTGTTCCCTGAAGTCTGAGTGACAACAAGCCTCCCCAGATTTCCAGTACTCTCTACCTCTTTTCGATAACCATTGCAAGTAACTTTGTGGTATCGCAATAGCCGCTTATCATTGATTTCTCGATGGTAACGACCATTGGTCTCCTCTGGGATTTGGGTGACAATAAGCCTCCCCCAGGTCCCAGTACTCTCCGCACTCTTCCAGTGGAGGTCTAGTTAGTGCTCTTCCTCCTCGGTCTTCCCATCCTCCTTGACCCTTCACGACTATTTTGAATGGTTTCAGCCGAGACTGGTGCCATCACTTTTTGGGAGGGGGGGGGGGATGCAGTTTATGAAATTTCTTTCAATTTCTGTTCTTTGGGTTCATGTGGTGGTCTTCTTCCTGTGGTTTTGTTTTCTTCCTATTGTAACTTCCATGTGATTGGTTACCATTCGTAGTTTATGCTGGTTAGTTTCCGCATTCGAGGATTTTCCTTAAGATTGCCACTGTTTTGATTATTACCGTCCTTTGAATAGTCTCAGTGATCCCATTGATTCCAATTTCTCCCAGTCTTTTTCCCAGGTTTTTTGGGACTGTTCCTAGTGCTCCTACGATTATCGGTATTATATTGACTTCCTTCATTCTCCATATCCCTTTCAATTCTCTGGCAAGTTCTGTGTATTTATTTATTTATTTTATTTTTTAATTTTTTATTTTATTATTATTTTAATTTTTTAATTATTATTATTATTATTATTATTATTTATTTTTTTTTTTTTACTCTCTTGGCATTCACACATGAGTCATTATTAGTGATCGTTTACTTACAATAACGAATTGTGTTCCCGGAAGTCTGAGTGACAACAAGTCTCCCCAGATTTCCTGCACTCTCTGCCTCTTTCCATAACTGTTGCAAATCATTTTGCATTATTGCTACAGTGATTTACCATTAAATTCTCGCTGGCAACAACGGTTGGTCTTACTGGGAATTTGAGTGGCGATAAGCCTCCTCAAAGTTCCAGTACTCTCCACACCCTTCCAGTGGAGGTCTGGTTGGTGCTCTCCCTCCTCAGTCTTTGGAATCAAAAAGAGTATTGACACCATACAAAGCATTCCACTGATGAAAACAGCTCAAATATTAAGAAAAATCCTTGAGTGTGGAAACCAACTCACATAACCAGATAATGTCGACGAAGCACAGATAAACTGAAATAGAATAACACTTGTGTAAACACAACTAGAAACATAGAAGGAACATTACACGAAACCAAGGAAACTGAAACTATGAGAGTAGATGATAAAAATCACATGATCTGACACTGCCCCCCCCCCTCCCCAAAAAATACAAACACACACATACACCCACACACAGTAGGTTGAAACGACATCTGTTGCTGCCACAAAAGATAGTCATGAAAGGTCAAGGAGGATGAAAAGCTCGAGGAGGAAGACCACCATCCAAACGTCCACTGGAAAGGCACGGAAAGTAATGGAATCCCGAGGATTCCAGAGAAAACTAATGGCAACTATCACGGTTTTTGCGAGAAAACAAAGTGATTTGCAATGTTTATCGAAAGAAGCTGAGAATACTGAAAATCTGAGGAAACTTGTTGCCACTCAGATTCCACACTTTTATTGACAGTGAGCAATCATTGATAATGACTCGTGTGAGAAGTCTTAATAAATAATTAATAATAATAACGCAAAGTGGATGACTAAATAGAGAACCATATTAATTCAAAAAGACTGCGAGAAGGGAACAATACCAAGCAACTACAGATCGGTAACTTGCCTACGGATCATGTGTAAAATCTTAATGTCACAATTTAGTGAACAGATCTACCACTCGTTTAATAGCCACAGATTTCTCTGTGAGGATGCCGAAAAGTGACAAGAGGGACAAATGACCTACATCAACCAGAAGATACTGAAGAAAGTAAAAACCAGAAAGAATAACATAGCCATGACACGGATTGACTACAAGAAAGCATACGACACAGTTCCCCAAATTTGATACTTGAATGCTTAAAGATGTTTAAAATCCCAGACAAAATTGTCAATTAAATGGAAAAAGCAACGAAAATCGGAGACTGGAACTGTCAGCTGGAGGACAACACCTGGCAGAAATAAGACTCCGGGAAGACTCTCTATTTTCACTACTTTTTGTCATAGCTATGATGTCACACACCAATATACTCAGGAGATGTAATGCAGGATACAAATTTGCGGGTGCAAAAAAAAAATCGCACTACTAGAAAAAACAAAAAGGAACTAGAGAACACAAATAAACACAACTAGGATCATTAGCCAGGATATCGGAATAGAATTCAGAATGAAAAAATGTGAACTACTTGAGATTACAAAACAAAAACTCATAGGCATAGAACTACCCAAATTGAGAGCTGATGAGTGCACTTGGTGAATGCAATCTATATAATAATAGCTAACCCATTTCATGTTCGTATGTACGTTATCACCTTTCACACACATTTAAAAAAAAAATGAAATCGTCCGATCAACAAAAATGGTTATTGGTGATTAATCTGATTTAGCCAAAGTAAAAAATTGCGATTTTACTCATTTTTAAATGAATTGTTCCAAAATCAAATGATGTCATCCCATCGACTAAAACAATAAAATTTTAAATAAATACACTTCAAAGAGTGACATTCGTTTTATTGATTTGGAGAATATTTAACTGACAATTATTTTTTCTGTAAGAAGACAGATAATATTTATTTATTTATTTTTTATTATTCATATTCATCTCAAACGAGGTACATTGCCACTGAGATGTAAAGGGATACTGTGAATTAGGGACCATACCTATAAAGACACTCTAAGTAGGGAGTTGAGCAGCGAAATGTCTGTTCACATTACATTTAAATTTCTGTGTGTTAGTACAGTCAGGGAAGCAGGGAATAGGGAGAGAATTCCAAAGTTTCTTCCCTCGAACTGCTAAACTATTAGAGTAGAAGGCTTTCCAGTATCTGGGGGGCTCTACAGTGAAGGAGTGGGATTTTGCTGCTTGTCGGGTTAGTCGGGTTTTTTACATCGAGGAGACACCAATGTTACGAGTTCGTTTGAGCACATTCCATTAAGGTACTTGTAAAACAAGCACAGGGATACAACATTGCAACGATGAAACAAAGGTTGGAGCTTGGTTGACAGTGCAGGACCTATTAGATTGGAGACTCTTTTTTCGACCCTGTCTAATAGAGAGAGACTAATGATTGATGCATCAGCATCATGCATGAACGAATGGTTGCTTTTTAGAGATATAGGATACTGGCAGGTGTAAGTAGTTTTCTAGCGTGGTAGAGGGAGCCTACCTCCTTGGCAGTATCTTCTATGTATTTGTTCCAATTCATGTGACCTGTGAATGTTAGGCTGAGGAGTTTGAATAGTAAACTCTCAGCTAGAGTGCTATTAGCCATGGCAATCGTTGGTTAAAAAAGTTCTTTGTAATTGTTATAGGAAAAGAGCTTTGCCTTAGTAGCATTAAATGTTACTTATGTCCCCATTCCACTACAGACTGAAGGTTATTTCCTAAGATTTTGGACATTGCCTTGGATATGTGTGCGTTCGTTTTTCCCACATGTCTGGAATAGAGCGTGGTGTAATCAGCAAATATACACATCTCAGGCACAATTTCATCAAGCAGGTCGTTTATGAATATCAGGCAATAATAAAGGTTCAAAGATCGACCCCTGGGGAACACCCACATTAATGACATGTTGTTTGAATGTACGGCCACTGAGGACAACCTGGATTTTCCTTTTATCCAAGAAGGAGCTGATTATATTAAGTATTCGTTATTATTTCAAAATGAATATTATTAGCAGTAAATTATACAGATTGATGTAGAAAGCATCATGGAATTTCTACATGGTTCCGCTAGTAACTTTTAATACCAGACAATATTAAATCAACAGGAACAAAAGATAAGATTAAAAGAGAATAGCCATGTAGAACAAGGACATTCCTTAAAACTAAATTCTATAGTACAAAACTAATAAAAGGGATAAACATTTGGACAGTATCCCTGGTAAGAGATTCTGGACCTTTCATACAGTGGACCAAAGAAGAACTCAGAGTACCAGAAAACTAATGACTATGCACAAGGCACTGCACCTAAAGGACAATGTTGATCAACTCTATGTAAAAAGGAAAGAAAGGGGAAGAGGACTGGTAAGTATTGAAAATTGTGTAGACGATGCAATAAAAGTATTAAAGAAATAGATAACACGAAATATGGAGAGGCTGATTACTGCTGCCAAAAGCAGCACCAAGATGAACAATACAAAGAGCAACGAAACGGGAAACAAAATGTTGAGAAAAGAAAAATGGTAAGAGAAGCAACTACATGGACTATTTATAAGACAATAGGAAGACAATAAGAAAATGGAAAAAGAAGCAACTGCATGGACAGGTCAAAGAAAGTGCATATGACAAAATGTGCACATGGCTGCAGATAGGACACCTGAAAAGAGAAACTGAACCACTATTGACAGCCATATGAAACAACATGATCACAACAAACAACATAAAAGCCAAAATAGGAAAACAAAAAATGTAGACTCTGACGACAAAGAGATGAATAAAATGGTAAACCATATCATAAACGAATGCAGCAAGATAGCCCAAAAAGAATATAAAAAAAGACAAGACTAGATTGGGAAGATAGTCCACTCAAAACTGTGCGAAAGACATACAGACAAATGGTACAGGTTCAAACCTGAGCCAGTATTGGAAAATGAAAGGCATGGAATTCTTTTTGGATATGGAAATAAAAACAGAAAAACTTATTCAAGTAAGAAAACCACACATGATAATAGTAAACAAGAAAGAAAAAAACTGCCAAATAGTAAATTTTGTCTTCCCAGAAGATCACAGGAAGGAGACAGAAAAACTAAGTAAATATATGGAACTTGTTAAGGATCTGAAGGGAATACGGAACACGAAGAAAACTACTGTAATTCCAATAATTATAGGAACACTTGGAACAGTTCCAAAAAACTTGGAAAAAAGACTCAGAAAAATTGGAATCAAAGAGAGGATTGACATGATACAATCCGCGACACTAATGAAAATAGTCGAAATATCAAGAAAAATCCTAGAGTGAAGAAACAAACGCAGGTAGCCAGGTGATGCTAGCCAATAATAGGTAAGTTGAAATTAGATAACACTTTGTAAACACAACTAGAAATATGCATAGAACATACTAAGACGAAACCAAGGGGACTGAAACTGTCTGTAGTCTGAGTAAATATATAAATATATCCTATTATCTAACAACCCTCTCCCCTTCCCCATATTCCGTGGTACCAGCATCGATGGGTACCACAGAAATGGTTGTAACGATTCTGAGAGGATGGGAAGATCAAGCTGGGAGGGGTAGTGCCATCCATACATTGACTGGTAGGGCACGGAGAATCCTGAAATCCTGAAGAGGCTCATTGTTACTCAATTTCCAGAGAAAGCAATCAGCCGTTATCAGCTAGAACTCAGTGGTAAATGGTTAGTGCAAGAACATTAAATGAGTAGCGATGCTGATTGAAAAAAACGAAGAGTACTGAACATCTGGGGAGACTTGTTGTCACTCAGACTCCAGGGAACACCACTTATTCTTACTAATAAGCGATCACTGGTAATGACTCATGTGAGAATTCAGAGTAAAAAATATTAACATTAAGCCACTCTAATCTGACACTCTGACATCATTAATACTAATTAATAAATAAATAAAAAGGAATCAAGCTCTCTGACATCCACACATGTATGCAAACATTAATTCATTCACACAGAAACACATGCGCCTGGAGGGGAGTGTGCATGAGCGTTGGGAACACTTATCACTAGCATTCTTGTTAATACTGCCAATCGCCTTGTCCTAAAAGTGCATGATTGTTTATGTTTATCACTGTTGCATTTTTCCAGAGTCCTGCGTCAAATTGTTTAAAATTCCACCAACTTGCAATCTGGAACAATCTATAGAAGCAGCAGCAGCCAGCGAATGCTGTTTAAAAATATTGACACTCGATTGGAAAAAATCTCAATCACAAGTGCCGAAGTATTAACCTCTGCATGTTACGATTTTGCTATAATATTAAAAACCTAAACACAACTGCTCTCTCTCTCTCTTTCTTCCAGTTTCTTTCGGAGTTAATGCATAGAATACATCTCTAAAAACATAGAAACCGCAACAAACAAAAAAATTCACAAACTCACTCACAAACAAGTTCACGCATATACTCTCACACCAACTAAAACTAGTGATAGGACGATTCCAATATTTTTCCCAATTCCGATACAATTACCGATTCTGTTCTAAATTCCTGATTCTGATACCGATTCTAATGACAAAAGTGCCCTGGAAGAACACAGCCACAGCATAAAAGTAATTACCTACGCAACTATAAGCCCCCTATTACAAGAGCTCATTAAATGGCGTTTATTTAAATTCATTTATGAAGAATTTTTCTAATATTTGGAGTTTTTCTTATCGCCAACTTTTTCCTAAAAAGAACTTTGAGGTTAAAATGTAAATAAACAAAAGTTATTTTTAAAAAATCAACTAACAATTTGTTTATGTCAGTTTATTTTTATAAAATTTTGCCCTGGAACAAAATCTATAAAAAACGGATATGTTCATTTTTTTTTGTATCTCACCGATAAGTTATAAAAAACAATGCACATTGGGAAACATGTAGAGAAATCAATTTCCTTTTGTGTGATAAGATTTCCGACGAATCTGCAATCGGAGAATTTGACTAAAAATAATTCTACCCCAAAGAATTTGATCCACTCGATATATTTTTTTTCTTAACACTGTTTTTTTTAGAGGGAGGCATTGATTGGATATCTGACACTGAATAAATTTATTATTGACAAACAATTTATTGATATTTATCTTATGGAAAATATTTTTTCTGGATTAAAAAGAAATTCATTAATAATAATATATATATATATATATATATATATATATATATATATATATATATATATATATAAATAAAACTTTCAACACATTGGCGATATTTTAAATAGGATGAACCCTAGAGTAAATGTGGTATTGTGGTGACTTAAATGATTAAGAGTAAAATAGTGTAAGATTGAGTATAACCAACAACCCTACTTTCCCACACTTTTGATGGCCTTGTGCCATGTTATTTCTTTGGCAAATAAATAATTCAAAGTGTAGTATCTGTTCTGATACTACACTTCATCTTTTCTGTCCTCGGTCAGTGAATGAGAACTCCTTTTAAACTGAGGCAATTTTTATTTTTCTCCCAATATAGAGTGATCCTTCTTGGAGAGCTGGATTCCCCACATTAAAAACCGACCTTGTGTCTAACTCTGCTTCCGTGGGGAGACAAGTAAATAGGATGACACTTAATAACGCCCTTAACTAAATCACACCCCTTCAAAATGAGATTCTACTTTTAAGGCGATTACATGTGAACACCCTGAAAAATTTGTCAGAAAAAAGAAGAAAACACAAAAAAGAATTATTTTAGAATTTAGAGTGGGGAATCAGTTTCGTATATAAATTTAACCTAAAATGATTCTCATTTCGAGGCCATTCTAAATTTTTAGGGTTGTTTATAAAAACATTTTTACCACTAACCTTAACTGAAAAGGTCATAAAACCACACATAATCGTTTAAAAAAGTTTGTATCCCCCTAAAAAAACGCACAGAATTTATCTACCATAGCAAATTTATTTTATTAACTGCCCTAAAACGCTAAAATGGCCCAGAAATAGGGGCTCATTTTATGTTAAATTTACATGTGAAACTGATGCCACACTCTAAATTCTAAAAGAATTGATTTTTTATTTCCCCACAAAGTATTTCACGGTGGTGGTGGTGGTGGTGGTGGTGGTGATGCAGCAGCAGCAGCAGCACTTACACAAGTAATGATACTCTCTACATACCAGTCAGTAACATCTCTTCTATGCAAATCCAAGACCGTATTAACTCTGCCTGGACCGACATATGTAGAAGAAGAAACCTCCCGAATACATACAAATATAATCTAGAAACAGTAGACTCCAAACTTTTTATCACCTCATCAAGACATGCAAAACAAATGCAACTACACAGATTAGACCTATAGTATCGAGTATTGAAGGACCTCTATACAAAATCTCATGGCTCGTCTCACAACTGCTTAAACCCCTACTCTCTACCTTTCCCAGACACGTCAATAGTGCTGATGAGGTCATCCGCCGTCTACACACACTTCAACCACAACAGTTAAGACAAAACCAATCCGCTTTCAGCCTAGATGTCATCGCCCTTTACACCTCAGTAACTGCACATGCAGCGGTCGATTTAATTACTGACCGCATCTCTTCCAACGACCTTTACTGCTTTGGTCTCACAACCACTGATATTCACGAACTATTACAAATAATAGTTGACAATACATACTTCACCTTTGGTCAACATACTTACAGACATATAACAGGACTTCCAATAGGATCCAGTCTCTCCGGATTACTTGCCATCTCGTACATGGATAGATTAGAGCGTTAAGCCCTTAACACCTGCTACTCAGCTATATTCCTGTTGAAAGATGTCGACGATGTTCTGGTCCTAACATCTTCATGTGAAGAAGCTGAGAATATCTACACCGTATTTTCTAATACAGACCCAGTGTATACGATTTACTCTTGAGTACCCTGTGCCTCTGAATCCCTATCACTTCTAGATTTTAACCTTAAGATTTCTGATGAGGGAGCTCTTTTAACCAAATTACTACAGGAAGGCAGCTAGCAGAAACATATTTGTGCATTACAAGTTGGCCCTCCCTCTAAGAGCCAAAATAGGATATGTGATGAATGAAATAGCATGCATCAAGGACAAGTGTAGTGCATTAGCAGACAAAACTGCCTGCACTAGGCAATTCCATCAGATGCTGGATTTGAATGGATACCCCAACACCACCATCAGCCACCTGAAGAACCTTAAAAAACGGATTAGACGCTTTAAATCCAACCCCTGCTTCTTTAAACTGCCTCATCTCAGTGATAAAATCACAACAGCAATCTGCAAGGCCATTAGAAGAGAGGACTTGAATATACATCTTGTCCATTCAGGTCCATCACTAAGGCTGCAGCTAGCTACATGCAAATACCAATATTACCCAACACCGTGAACCCTGGCTAACTGTCCAACAAATACCACGGACATTTTTCACCGCATATATACAGTGTACAGATTAGAATGTGCCATTTGCAACAAATTTTACGTAAGTAGCATGAACGGCGGCACCGGGGGGGGGGGGTCAAGCCCCCCCAGTTTTTGACTTGGCCCCCCCCACTTTACGGTCATCAATAATGAAGTTATATATGCATGTGTTTAACCGGGCCCCCCACTTTTTAGGAGAGCCCCCCCCCCACACTTTTATAACTGTCCCGCCGGCCCTGGGTAGTACCATGAGACCCCTACACATCAAAATTAAGGAACATACACAAACACAAGCATCATTATTCTTCAAGCACCTTAACACATGCAAAAACACTAACAGACTTATCAAAGTTAACATCTTGGCCATGGAGAGGGACATTGGAAATCTTCAAATTAAAGAAGCTCTATTCATCTCTAGGTTACGACTTGAACTTAATAGCAGCCTTGAACTTAGTTCCTCATTTATAATATAATATAGAATATAGTATATATCATATTTAACCTCAGCCCACACACATCGCATTAATACAATTCTAAGCAAATTTGAATCAGTTTAAAAGATATAAATTAAAGAATCATTAATAGAACAACATACTTGGTATATGGATTTACAATTACTCCTTCTCCCAAAAAATGAAAACATGGGAAAGAAAATAAAATATTAAAGAATGTATTATAAAAAGAAAAAAAAAAAAAATTATTATTATTATTATTATTATTATTATTATTATTATTATTATTATTATTATTATTTACTCACTAGGAGTTATCACACTGGTCATCGTCAGTGGTCACCCACTGCCGACAACCTGTGGTATTACCTGGAGTCTGAGTGACAACAAGTCTCCTCAGGCCTCCAGTATGCTCCACCTCTTTTCGTTCATCACCGCTGATGACCTTGCGGTAATCGCAACAGCCACCCACCAACGATTTCCCGCTGATAAGGGCCATTGGTCCCCTCTGGGGCCCGAGTGGCAACAAGCCTTCCCAAGGTCCCAGAGCTGTCCGCGCTCTTCCAGTGGAGGTCTGGTTTTGCGCTTTCCCTCCTCGACCCTGTCTATAATTTTCGTGGCGTCAGCCTATGCTTGCGCCTCTCTCGTGCGGTTGTATTTTGCGCCCGGTTCTGTTTTGTGCTTCCATGTGTTTGTTCTCCATTCGTTGCTTATGTGGGTTGGTTTCCGCATTCGAGGACATTTCTCAGGATTGTAGCTGTTTTGATCATTACTGTCCTTTGTATGGTCTCAGTTATCCCTTTGATTCCTATTTCTCCTAGTCTTTTCTCCATGTTTTTGGGGACTGTTCCTAGTGCTCCTATGATTATTGGTGTTATACTGACTTTCTTCATGTTCCATATTCCTTTCAACTCTCTGGCAAGTTCAGTATATTTGCTTCTCTTTTCCGTCTCTTTGATCTTCACTCTGTGGTCTGCTGGAACGGCGAAGTCCACGATTTTGCAGGATTTTTCTTTCTTGTTGATTATTATCATATCCGGTCTCCTTGCTGTTATGGGTTTGTCTGTTTGTACATTCATATCCCATATGATTTTGTGTTTTTCGTTTTCTAGTACAGTTTCTGGTTTGTGTTTGTACCGTTTTCTTGCATATTCGAAATTCAGTTGTTTGCACATTTCCCGGTGTACTTCTTTCCCCATGCTGTCATGTCTGTTCTTGTATTCCCTTTGTGCTAGCTTGCTGCATTCACTTATTATATGATTTATTGTTTCGTCTCTTTGTCCACACAGTCTGCATTTGCTGTTTTCCTGGGTTTTATCTATCTTTGCTTTAATAAAGTTTGTCCTAATCGCATTGTTCTGTGCGGCCGTCAGCAGAGATTCCGTTTCTCTGTTCAGGTTTCCTTTTCTTAGCCATGCCCAGCTGTTTTCATTGGCTTCATCGCTTGTCAGTCTTATAAAGCGTCCATGTAGTTGTTTTTCTTCCCACTTTTCCTTTCTTGTCTTTTTGTTTCTGGGTTCAGTGCTTCCGGGGTTGTTTGTTGGGCTGGTGTCTCTTGCTGTGGTGATCAGTCTTTCCGTGTTCTGGGTTACATATTTCTCCAGCTCTTTTTTGGTGTTTTCCACACAGTCTTCTATACTTACCAGTCCTCTACCTCCTTCATTTCTTCTCACGTAGAGTCTGTCCGTGTCGTCTTTTGGGTGCAAAGCATTGTGCATAGTCATTAGTTTTCTAGTTCTTTGGTCAAGGTGCCTGAGTTCTTCTTTGGTCCAGCCTATGAATGGTCCAGAGTATCTTATTAGTGATACAGCCCATGTGTTTATCCCTTTTACTAGGTTTCTGCTATATAGTTTAGTTTCTAAGAGTTTCCTTGTTCTTCGTAGATATTCTTTTCCAATCTTCTCTTTCATTTCTGTATATTTGATTGTGTCTGCTTCCAGAACTCCCAGGTATTTGTAGCTATCTTGTTCTCCTAGCGCCCTCATCTCCTCTTGGTTGGGGAGTTCTATACCTTCTGTCGTCTCCAGTTTTCCTTTTTTGATCTCTAGCAGTGCACATTTTTCTATTCCAAACTCCATTTGGATATCCTGGCTGAATATCCTGGTTGTGTTTATCAGCTTTTCCAGTTCTTTTTTGTTTTTTGCAAACAGTTTAAGGTCATCCATGTACATCAAGTGGTTTATTCTTTGTTCTGTATCCGTAAACCTGTATCCGGCATCACACTTTCTGAGTATGTAGTTGAGTGGCATCATGGCTATTATAAACAGTAGTGGTGATAGGGAGTCTCCTTGAAAAATGCCTCTCTGTATTTTTATCTCAGACAGGTATTGTCCTCCGGCTGTCAGTTTTAGTCTCCATGTTTCCATCGCTTTCTGGATGAGATTAATAATCCTGTCTGGTATCTTGTATATCTTTAAGCATTCAATTATCCATGTTTGGGGGATTCTGTCGTAGGCTTTCTTGTAGTCAATCCATGCCATGGTTATGTTCTTTTGTCTTCTCTTCACCTCCTTCAGGGTCTTTTGATCAATGTATAGTAGATCATGTGCCCCTCTTTGTCCTTTCCGGCATCCCTTTTGTTCCTCGGGGAGCAGTCCACGATTGTCCAGGGATTGGTAGATTTGTTCTCTCAGTTGTGCTGTGAGAATTTTCCACATTATTGGTAGACATGTTATCGGTCTGTAGTTGCCGGGGGTCGTTCCCTTTTTGGGGTCTTTTTGTATTAGTGTTGTTCTTCCTTCCGTCATCCATTCTGGTACGTCTGTTTTATGGATACATCCGCTCAGTTTCTGCGCTATTCTTTCATGCAGGGTCGTGAATTTTTTAAACCAGTATGCATGTATTCCATCGTGGCCTGGTGCTCTCCAGTTTGCCATTTTTTTTAGGGTTTTCTTGATCGTTTCTTTGTTGATTTCTGTTTCGGTTCCTTCTTCGATTTCCTGCAGTTCATCTCTCATGTTTTTCAACCATTGGGCATTCTTGTTGTGCTTTTTTGGTACTTCCCATATCTTGCTCCAGAATTGTTTTGTTTCTGTTGGGTTCGGTAACTCTGTTGTTGTTTTTTCTCCATTTACGTTTTTGTAGAACTGGCTTTCATTGTTTTCAAAGGTCCTGTTCTGTTTGCTCTGTTCTGATTTGTACCTGTATCGTCTCAGTCTTCCTTCTATTGCTGCTATCCTTTGTTTTATTTCTTCATGTTTCTCATTTAGTTTTTCCTTGCGTTTCTGATTTTTGCTTCTTAATCGTTTCATGTCCTCCTTCCTTCTGTTCACGGTTTTAGCTTCTTTCCGAAGTTTGGTGATCTGGGTTTCCAGTCTGATTTCCCATCCAGGTTTTGTCGGTCCTCTCTTTTGTCCATTCTCTTCATTTCTTAGTTTCATACTTACCGATTTTGCCCCAGCATATATCAGGTTGTTTAGGTCTGTAATAGTTTCTGTTGGGATGTGTGTGAGGAGTCTGTTTACTCTTTCTGTTTCTGCTTGTAACTGCTTCGCTACTTCATTCCTGAGAGATGGGAGTTTTGTTTTTTTTTCTAACATGTATCGTCTAATGTTCTCTATTTCACTTGCTTCTTTTTCGTTGAGTTCTATCTCAGCAGGTTCTGTGGTTCTGCAGTCTTCTATCTCCCCTGGTTCTGTGATTCCGTAGTCTTCAATCTCTTCAGTTTCAGTGTGTATGTTTTGCTCGTCCTCTTTCTGTGGTCTCTCCTTTGGTGGTGTTTCTTGCTCCGTTTCGCCATTATCCTTCTGTCTGATTTCCGTCAGTTCCATCTCCGAGAACCATCCTCGCTTGAGGATCTGTCTTGCTTGATCTGCTATCCTTTGTTCCGTTGTATGGTAGTCACTAGCAATGTCCCATAGATGTTTCATTCGTTTTCGGTAGCCTCTTTCTGTGGGGTAGCGGCTTTTATAATAGCACTCCATCACCAGTCTGTTCTCTTTCGTGGTCCATTTCTTTCTATATCCTTTCAGTTTGTTGTTTTCGCTCTGGTTTTCCTGTCTTTGGTCTGTGTCCTTGTCGTACCTGGAATCAGAGAGGTTACTTACCTGGTTCTTGTCCGTTGTCTTGTTTCTGAAATGAGAAGGGCCAACATTCGCAGGATGCGGACCGGGTCCCCCATGTTGGCTAACGAGGGAGCACCTGCCCATCATGACACTCAGGTCTTTCTCCTGAGTCCCACGGCTTGTATTTATATTATTGTGCAATTATTATTATTATTATTATTATTATTATTATTATTATTATTATTATTATTATTATTATTATTATTATTATTATTATTATTATTATTATTTACTCACTAGGAGTTATCACACTGGTCATCGTCAGTGGTCACCCACTGCCGACAACCTGTGGTATTCCCTGGAGTCTGAGTGACAACAAGTCTCCTCAGGCCTCCAGTATGCTCCACCTCTTTTCGTTCATCACCGCTGATGATCTTGCGGTAATCGCAACAGCCACCTACCAACGATTTCTCGCTGATAATGGCCATTGGTCTCCTCTGGGGCCCGAGTGGCAACAAGCCTTCCCAAGGCCCCAGAGCTGTCTGCGCTCTTCCAGTGGAGGTCTGGTTTTGCGCTTTCCCTCCTCGACCCTCTGTCCATAATTTTCGTGGCGTCAGCCTATGCTTGCGCCTCTCTCGTTCGGTTGTATTTTCCCCGGTTCTGTTGTTTTGTGCTTCCATATGTTTGTTCTCCATTCGTTGCTTATGTGGGTTGGTTTCCGCATTCGAGGACATTTCTCAGGATTGTAGCTGTTTTGATCATTACTGTCCTTTGTATTGTCTCAGTTATCCCTTTGATTCCTATTTCTCCTAGTCTTTTCTCCATGTTTTTGGGGACTGTTCCTAGTGCTCCTATGATTATTGGTGTTATACTGACTTTCTTCATGTTCCATATTCCTTTCAATTCTCTGGCAAGTTCAGTATATTTGCTTCTCTTTTCCGTCTCTTTGATCTTCACTCTGTGGTCTGCTGGAACGGCAAAGTCCACGATTTTGCAGGATTTTTCTTTCTTGTTGATTATTATCATATCCGGTCTCCTTGCTGTTATGGGTTTGTCTGTTTGTACATTCATATCCCATATGATTTTGTGTTTTTCGTTTTCTAGTACAGTTTCTGGTTTGTGTTTGTACCGTTTTCTTGCATATTCGAAATTCAGTTGTTTGCACATTTCCCGGTGTACTTCTTTCCCCATGCTGTCATGTCTGTTCTTGTATTCCCTTTGTGCTAGCTTGCTGCATTCACTTATTATATGATTTATCGTTTCGTCTCTTTGTCCACACAATCTGCATTTGCTGTTTTCCTGGGTTTTATCTATCTTTGCTTTAATAAAGTTTGTCCTAATCGCATTGTTCTGTGCGGCCGTCAGCAGAGATTCCGTTTCTCTGTTCAGGTTTCCTTTTCTTAGCCATGCCCAGCTGTTTTCATTGGCTTCATCGCTTGTCAGTCTTATAAAGCGTCCATGTAGTTGTTTTTCTTCCCACTTTTCCTTTCTTGTCTTTTTGTTTCTGGGTTCAGTGCTTCCGGGGTTGTTTGTTGGGCTGGTGTCTCTTGCTGTGGTGATCAGTCTTTCCGTGTTCTGGGTTACATATTTCTCCAGCTCTTTTTTGGTGTCTTCCACACAGTCTTCTATACTTACCAGTCCTCTACCTCCTTCATTTCTTTTCACGTAGAGTCTGTCCGTGTCGTCTTTTGGGTGCAGTGCATTGTGCATAGTCATTAGTTTTCTAGTTCTTTGGTCAAGGTGCCTGAGTTCTTCTTTGGTCCAGCTTATGAATGGTCCAGAGTATCTTATTAGTGATACAGCCCATGTGTTTATCCCTTTTACTAGATTTCTGCTATATAGTTTAGTTTCTAAGAGTTTCCTTGTTCTTCGTAGATATTCTTTTCCAATCTTCTCTTTCATTTCTGTATATTTGATTGTGTCTGCTTCCAGAACTCCCAGGTATTTGTAACTATCTTGTTCTCCTAGCGCCCTCATCTCCTCTTGGTTGGGGAGTTCTATACCTTCTGTCTTTTCCAGTTTTCCTCTTTTGATCTCTAGCAGTGCACATTTTTCTATTCCAAACTCCATTTGGATATCCTGGCTGAATATCCTGGTTGTGTTTATCAGCTTTTCCAGTTCTGTTTTGTTTTTTGCAAACAGTTTAAGGTCATCCATGTACATCAGGTGGTTTATTCTTTGTTCTGTATCAGTAAACCTGTATCCGGCATCACACTTTCTGAGTATGTAGTTGAGTGGAATCATGGCTATTATAAACAGTAGTGGTGATAGAGAGTCTCCTTGAAAAATGCCTCTCTGTATTTTTATCTCAGACAGGTATTGTCCTCCGGCTGTCAGTTTTAGTCTCCATGTTTCCATTGCTTTCTGGATGAGATTAATAATCCTTAATAATAATAATAATAATAATAATAATAAGAATAATAATAATAATAATAATAATAATAAGAAGAAGAAGAAGAAGAAGAAGAAGAAGAAGAAGAAGAAGAAGAAGAAGAGGAAGAATAATAATAATAATAATAATAATAATAATAATAATAATAATAATAATAATAATAATTATTATTATTATTATTATTATTATTATTATTATTATTATTATTATTATTATTATTATTATTATTAGTCGTCGTCGTCGTCGTCGTCGTCGTCGTCGTCAAAATAATGACCATGTATTTAATATACACACTACAAGCCACATTGACATTAACTGCTGTATGCAATATTACAGCAATGCTGTTCAAATAGATAAATTATGTAAAAAAATATATAAAATACAATAAAATAAATAAAAATTAATATTCTTATATTAATAGAATAACGCACTTGGTATATAGATACACATTTCACCTTCTCCCTCCAATATTAAAATTACCCCCCCCCCCCAAAAAAAAATAAAAATAAATTCTATAAAAAAAAAATGTTTAATTTAAAAAATCTTTTAAAAATATCTCATAAAAAAATTGAAATATAAATAAATTAAATAAATGAATAAACAAATAAATTAATAAATAATAAATAAGTTAGGAAAAAATATGTAATAATAGACAAATAGAATAGAATAAAAAGCTTACTATATAGATTCACTATTACCTTCCAACAATTGAATAGATATATGGATACACATGTATATGTGTGGGTATGTATAGTTTTGTGTATGTTTGTTTATATGTATATTGTTGGAATTAGACACTTATATAGGGGTGGCAAGTCATTATAAAAAATTTCAAATGATGTTATCCCCTTGTTAAAACTGAAAGTTTGATAGAGAAAGGGGGGAAAAAAGTTAAAAAACAAAAACAAAAGAAAAACTAACAAGTTAGATGTTGGGTTCTGATTATAATTGACTAAAACCTAATTCAGACACTAGAAAATAAATATCCAAAAGTAAGGAAATAGATTTAAGAGTTTCAAATAAGTGTAGAAAATCTTTTTCACCATTTAAAAGAAATTATATATTGAAAATTAAAATGTATGCATGTATATATATATATATATATATATATATATATATATATATATATATATATATATATATATATATACATATGTGTGTGTGTATGTATATGTGTGTGTGTATGTATGTATATATTGGTACACATTGTTATAAGAGAGATAATTCACAACGATTTTATGAGAGTTGCTTCACTTTTTTTGAAAAAAAATTAAATTAAATTTAAATTTAAAAAAAGAATCGTTAATAAATTAAATTCTGAATTTTAATAACAATTTACTAAAATCATAACAACATTAAAAAATATAAGAGTAAGTAGATAATGATAGCATTTACAGATAAATAAAACGGTTTCATTTAAAAGAATTTATTTTGTTTGTTACATTTACTGCGGGCTACATAGTATCAATCAAAACATATTTACCCGTTAATCATAAAATTAAATTTTAAAAAAGAATTATTAGAAAAAACAAATAAATAAATACTGTTAGAATAAAATAAAATAACAATAATATATAATTAAAAAATAAAAATAAATATTAAATAGATAATATTAAAAAAAAATTAATTGAACAGCAGTCTTAACTATTATCCATACCCTCTCCCTTTACAATATATATATATATATATATATATATATATATATATATATATATATATATATATATATATATATATAAATAGTTAATTTAATTTTAAAAAATATAACCCTTCATCAGTTAAGTCAAATATGAAATTTTGAGAGAAAAAAAAGCATTTAGTTATAGTTTTATTCCATTTGTTGCGGATATTAATATTTACTGCGTTATAAGCATATAACAATATTACCATTCTGCACGTGTTTTAGAGATTTGAAACACCTACCATTTGATAAAGAGGTATTCCTCGAAATATATTATGGAACACGGTCACACACATTACATCAGTGTTGAAGTCTTGCTTAATCAAGTAAGATTTGCTATAAAAAATTTTTTTTCAATATATATATATAAATCACTTGTTTTTGTCTTACTTCTCAACGAAGGACTGAACAAAAGCCTACATTTCATTTTTTTTAGATCTATCTTTTATGTTATTATGTTGCTTGCATGTATTCATTTCTTAGTTTCATAAAGAGTGTAATTCTGGATGTCTTCTGATCTTGTTACTCATCCTAGAATTAATTTAGGATATTGTCTTTTGAAACATTGTTAGATAGTGAAGGGAGCCGGAGGGAGAGGCCCTAAAAGGTAGAGGGAGCTAAAAGCGGAAGTTGAGAATCACGTAATTTCCACCCAGAAGAGCGGTTCTGTATCTTCGCCTGCCAACCAGCTGATCAATCAGACATGAGAAACGCAGGGTCCTCGCCAGTCCGAGAGAGGGGTGGGGACGGTGGGCACAGGTGGCCAAAAGTCGGCCTGCCTTCTGTATGTTATGGGATCTCTTCCAAATTCATTCTAGTCATTCTCTCTCTCGTACACATGCAGTTTATTTCGGTCTCTTCGTCCTGTTCAATAAAACCTCGTAAAACAAAATCCGGCATCCATGTGTTATCGTTTCAACGGCTGAGATACACAAACCAGCAGCGACGAAACCTGGGTACACACTGCAAAGGTAAGCAGTAATACAACAATATTACTCATCCTTAGAATCAGCTGTTTGTTACTCAACTCACTTAATTTCTTCTAAAACATCTAACATCCAGATCGGCCTAGTCTAGCAATATTTTACACAAAATCAGAAATTTTAAATCATGAAACACCGCCCACTTTGAAATCTTTGTTATTGAATTAATTAAAAAAATTTGCAGATTACTATCGATTAAATGTCAAATTTTTAGATTATCAAAGAAATTATTTTTCTAAAAATGGCTTTATTTTACGTTTGGGGTTCAGTTCATTATGTAAAACTATCATAAATCGATCCTCCACATGACAACTGCTAGGTGTGTTCGAACAGCCTGGAATGTTTATGGTTTTCTCTGTTGTATAATAAGAAAGGGATGGGGTGAGACGAGATTTTATGTGACGTCACAGCAAGAGGTGGCTGACAATGACAGGTCTCTTTCCAGCTCAATCCTGAATAATACCCAGAAATACAATGAAAGGAATAAATAGACACCCCACAAAAATAATTTGTACATGTTTAAAGTTTCTGCTTCCTTCTCCGATGGCCAACACTCGGAGCCGTACAAAGCAGTAGTAAAAGTTTGAAACATCAATATTTTATATTAATCAACATTTATTGTGTTTCAGATATAAATATATCTATTACAATGTATCTATCATATATCACCATTTAAGTATAACACCAGTCAAAGAAACATTAGAATTCTCAGAGTTTCAGAGAATAATATGAAGGTGGACTTAATCAGCGTCAACTCGCCGCAAACCTCGGGAGTCCACTTCCCCTGTTAATCGAGTGATTGTCCAATTCATCAGCGAGGGAAAAAATCAATACTGTCTTGCCATGGCCCATCAGAACACTCTGACAGGAGTCTGTATTATTAATGATAATAAGAGTGTCTAATCCAGATATCAGAAAGAGGTGTCATATTAACAGATCCATCAACGCCGTTATTCGAAAAAAGAGATTAACATGGTTTGAACATGTTTCCTGGCTACCAGACTCCAGCTATGTAAAGAAATTATATCAAGAAGATTCAATTCAAGAAATTCAAGAGATCGATCACCAAAGAGATGGGCCGACCAGATATGGATTGAGACTGGCATGCCGTTCCTGACAGCTGAAAGACTGGCCCAAGGCTGTGGTAAGTGACAGAATTTTGTTTTCAAGTATGTGGCGAAGCTCTCTGGAGTATGCGCATAAGTCAAGTCAAGTAAGTCAAGTAAAATATCGAATGGCCTTGTACCAAACTTGGCTGGTCTGAATATTGAATGTTTTAGGGGAAGTAAAAGATTTAAGCCCGTTTGACTTTAAGAATGAACAGCTGAATTTTCAGATGAGTAATAGTGAACAGAAATCACGCAAAAAATGCTACTCACATTTGTCATGTGTTCTGTCCATAAATATGGAACATATATCACAATATTGAACATGAGATAGGTAGGTTATGCAAAAATAATCTTTAAATTAAAATGTCCATGTAAAGTCTAGAATAGTTAACAGTCATAAACAAAAAATAAAAACAAAATATAATTTATACCAAACGCAGTAGAATTAAATTCTCTACTGAATTACTTTTAATGTTTAGAACTATTTGTAAGATGTTTTTATTTCAGAATTTTATTTTGATGGCAGTCGAGATTATCGCTTAACTTTTCTAAACTTAGGTGATTAAGTGTGATTTTTAGAGGGGTTTTGTTTGGCGAGAGCGCTTTCCACTTAGAGTTAGTAGCAAGTTAAGTCATTTTTGTTACTAACTTTTCAGCATGAAGTTAACCGAAATTAAGCCATCACCTTGAAAATCTCGTCAGCCATTTTTTTTCATGTGTCAATCAGACAGCATTCATGAAAATAAAATTCTGAAATAAAAAACTTACAAATAGTTTCCACATGTTAAAAGTATACGGGTCGGTATAGAATTTAATTCTACTGTGTTTGTTATAAATTATTTGTTGTTTTTATCTTTTGCTTGCCAGTTCTCAGCTGTTAACTATTCTGGACTTTTACTAAATGTCCATTTCGAAGTTCCCATAAATTGAAAACCTAGTTTTAAGATAATTTGGAAAATAATAAATTGTTCAGTTTCATAAAAAGAAGCCAAACAAACTAATAAACAATTATCTGTATAATTGTAACAATATTTAACGTGAAATAAGTAGGTTATGCAAAGTATAGGTGAGCGATTGGAATGCGTTGGGTGAGCATCTAGAATTCAAGGCAGGATTGTTTTGCTAGTTTGTGATTTAGGAAATTTGGTATGATGAAATTATGATAAACAGTGCACTTCATGTAAGGAGTGTTAGATTTTTTTTTAAAGTGAGTTTTATGTTAATTGTTTTATGTTAATTGTTTTTATGTTAAAATAAGTGAGTCTTAAACACATCCTTGGATCTGATGACCTCAGAGGAAGATGAAATCTGGACAGTATAAGGAGATGTATGCAGAACAGGAGACTTTGTCGATGTGGCCACATTGAAAGAATGGATGAGAGTTCTTGGTTTAGTAGATGTACAACAGTTAAGATAGCAGGGTCAGTTGGCAGGGGAACGCCAAAGAAACTTCAGAGGAATTGATAAAGGTGGACTTGAGAAAAAGAGGAATAAATAAAGACCTGGCCAGAGATAGGTTAGTGTTGTGAAGTTGTAGACTTACCTAGTCAGTTGCTAGTGTACTTTCACTCTTAGCTATACTTAAGGAGAGACTTATATAGTAATCTATTTCTACTTATGCTAATTGTACATATCAATTAGCCAGTATCACCACAGTTAGTTTGGAAAGCAATTTCTAAAAGCAGTCTAACACATGCCAGCATGTAAAACAGACGTTAAACCGAAGAAGAAGAAGAAGAAGAAGAAGAAGAAGATGGGTATCTTTTAAAAATAAACCTTTTTATTGTATTGCTTAGAAAGGAATGTGTAAAAATACAAACAGATTTTGTTAAATATGGTAAACTAATTGGCAAGCGACAGAAAGTAAAGTTGATTTTGGGAAGCAAAGACATCCTGTGCTTTACTCCCTAAGTGAGGCCTCTGGTAGGAAACCCGCTGTACAAAGAGAAATGAGCAACATAAAATCATTTTTGTTCAAGTTATTTGTGTTCTAAGTAAGTTTAGATTCCCAGTTTCTTTTTGATACTTGGCATCTTGATGAGTTACAAGCAAACCCCCTCAACCTCAACGAAGATAATGGCTACGTAGCACATAACAATAAGAAGTAACGTCACACATAACGATTTGAAGTATATTACAGACTTTCATATTTGGAATTCCCTTAAAGAAGAAATAAGTGAAACAACGTTACACATAGGAAGGCCAACGAAAACATGAGAGGAAGTGATAAAAATTGACCCGAGTGAAAGAGAGATAAATAAAGATCTGGCCAGAGATAGGTTAGTTTGGAAGTCGATTTTTAAAAGCTTTCCGACATATGCCAGCATGTAAAAAAGACGTTAAACAATGATGATAATGATGATGATTATATCTAGATGACTTGTGACCCAAAGGGTCTACTAGACGAACCGTCTAGTCTATCTATTATTATCGAATGTTTTCTCCGCTAGCTGCAGAATATGCACTAATATGGCTGAGTGTCCGCCAAGGTTTATGAACATATATAACAATATTGAAGGTGTTCACTTGTTTCATGTTCATGTTTGTCCATTCACAGACGTTGTCTATCCATCTTTTCTTTTGTCTACCTTTCAACCGGCTTCCTTGTATTATGCCTTTAACACAAATTTTGAATAGCCCCATACTGGAACAAATAATCTCAAGAATTTACATTTGATGACGGAAGACATTTATGGGATGCCAGTGAGTTTTTGAAACTCTGCAATACTGATGTGATCAGATAGTTTATGATCAGTAATAAAGCGCATGATGTGGCTTTGAAAAGTTTTTATTTTCTGATATAGTTTTATAGTCCAGTTGACAAATTAAAGTCTGTATACGACGACAGGAAGGATATAGGTGTTATAGACTTTCGCTTAGATTTTGTATGGTATGCATTTAAAAGTTGGGGCGGTTTTGTTTCTTGTGAAGACAGCCCAACCTAAACCAATTCCATCTGATGTTAAACATATGGAGGAAGAAAAGAAAGTCTATTCTTGTTTTTGTAGATAGACGAATTCTTACTGTGAATGTCTTACAAGGAGAAACCAAAGATTGGAGCTCAATCGAGCACCTTCCATGAAAATAACGATAGAGTACAGAGAGACTAGCAACGTCTCTTCCGTAAAAAAAAAGGTTGTAGGAAAAAGAGATCATCCTCTACTAGATTTCAAAGTCGATTTTGTACTTTGTCAAGGCAGGAAAGAAGAGTGCTCTGCATGACACCTCCCCAGATGTGGTAGCAGTACTCCATTTTAGCAGGTATCTGACTATTTTAAAATTTTGTAACCATCATTATTTATTCAAGTTATTTATAGAAAAGTTTTTTTTGATCATTGAAAAATTTGATGTTTAATCAAAAATAATCTGAAGAATTGTTTTTAATACAATTAAAAAGTAAATTTTGCTTTTCTAAATTGTCCAATCGCTCAAAAACGAGCCCGTCCCCAAACCGATTCAGAACTTCTATTTTCAGAATCACAGCCACCTGCATGCAGAACGAGGGTTTGAATTACCTACTAGACACCATTCTCGAGTGTCCTCAGTCTTTCTGTACAAGGGTTTGTCAGGACAATCTGACATAAGAACACTTCACCCTACAAGTAAACCCTGACCAAATATTCAAAATAACATAGTATTCGAAGCCCAAATAAGATCCCCTCGACACGGCTATACACTCGCTCATACGAGGAATGGTGCACATTCTCCTAATGTTATTACCTCAAGTAACAGCACTTAGCTGGATACTCCACCAGACCAGATGAATTCTTGTCCTAGAATCCAGCAAAATTAAAATAAATACTACAATAAAGACAAACTTTAACATAATTAAGTGATCAATTGGGGAGAGGAAAATTAGTGTTCTTCACTGCTTTACTAACTCAACGTTTGAGAGGGAGAAGAGAATCTTGATTGAACCATTGGATATCTATGTATCTCATATAAAAAATCAAGTGTTAGCCCCATGTAGGGGCTCTTGATTTCTGAGAACTTACTTATTGAAGTAAAATGAAAAAAAGGAGACATATCTATACCAATTCAGGATGAAAAGAGGAAATCAATTTCAGTGGCTCGTCAGACACGGAAACCCAGAGTCTTGATTCTACTCCCAATACAGAATTACGAAAACATTCTAACAGTGTAGCAGTAACGGATTATTTTTTGCGTACAGAGAAGTAGATGCTGAGATTAAATTGGTTAACTGTGGACCAATCAGAGAGCGTAACGTAGTCATTTACTGTTGTAGACCCGTGCTAGGGGTCACAAAGATAACAACCACAAATTGTGACAGGTTAAAATATACAATGTATTTATTCATAGCAATACAGTAACGCGACTAAATGTGGTAGGAGATGACCGGATTCCTACCATGCGGTAAAACATGAATAGGAATGTCCTCTATTTGAGTCTTTGCAACCATGGTATTTATTATAGATGGTTGCTTCCATTAGTTCTTCAATAGGGGTGATTTGTACCCCACAACACCCCCCTCCCGAGCTTTTCATTCCCCTGGAATGATCGTATAGCTCTTTTTCCTGGGATTGATCTCTATGGGATCGATCCTTTTTCTTTTTCTGGAAGACTGGCGTTGTTCGGCTGCTTGTGGTGTTACCAGGTCGAACATGTCATATATATGGTCCATTACTTCTTGTTCAACAGGAGGTTGTCTGTCGTCATCAGTGACACGTTTCCGAATTTGGTTCAAATGCTTCTTGTGAGTGAATTTTGGACCTTCGATTATGTAAACCATCCGCCCGATCTTCTGCTTGACCTTTCCTAGTTCCCACATCATACTATTATTTTTATGTACCTGGAAAAATACCTTTTCCCCAGGTAAATACATCTTTTTAGGAACTGTAGTATTCGGCGGTTTTACCTGTTTAGGCAAAAGTTTCTCGAAGACCGGCCTAATTTTCCTCGCAAACATTAACTCTGCCGGCGACATCTTTGATGGAGCGCTTTCATTTGGCGTAATTCGGTACACCTGTAAAAACTGTTGTAACGCCTTTCCTGAGGGCGTTCCTTTAGCTTTTTTCAGGGCTCTTTTTAGCGTGTCCACGAACCTCTCTGCCTGACCGTTCGATCGAGGATGATAGGTTGGCGTTGTTATGTGGTTGACCTGGAAATCCTCGCAGAAACTTTTAAAATCTGCTGACGTGAATTGCGTGCCATTGTCCGACACCAAACAATCGACCACACCAAACCTAGCATACAATTCGTGAAGAGCACTGATTGTAAAATCCGTCGTTGGACTCTTGCATCTAAATACCTCAGGCCATTTTGAAAAGCTATCAACAACTATTAAGTAATAGTTTCCCTCCAATGGACCTGCAAAGTCCACGTGTATCCTTGACCATGGATGGTCAGCTTTAGGCCACGGGCTAAATTGTATTGGGGGCGCTTTTGCAGCCAATGCGCATCCCTTACACGACTTTACCATGTCTTCAATATCAGTGTCCATGCTCTTCCAGTAAACGTAGGACCTCATGAGGCTCTTCATTCTAGTAGCCCCAGGGTGCCCCGTATGAAAATTCTTTAAAAATTTTTTCCTCAGCGTGGCTGGGATTACCACTCTTTCTCGGTACAACAGTACCTCATAGCACATAGAATAAACTTCCGCCGCCGATTCATCTGATTGAATTTTTTGTACTTACTGAAACTTTGAGTCGTTTTTTTTTTTTCAGTTGTCGTAAATTCACGCCATTTATGAGTTCCGTTTTAACCTGTAGTTTAGGCTTCTTGTGGCTTTTTTTTTTCCAACAGCAAGATAAGACTTTTTTTTTTTGACGACGTCTTTTGTTGTTTGACGTTTTTTTTTTTTTTTTCAAGTAAATCCTTGCCCGAATCTTCGTTATTCAGTTTTTTGTCGAATGATCCCGTAACTTTCTTGAGTAATCCTGGTAGCCAGTATTCGTGACTGGTATAAAATCAAAATCCTCACGTATGTTCTTTACTAAATTTCTCGTCGCCAGTGTTGTAGACCCGTGCTAGGGGTCACAAAGATAACAACCACAAATTGTGACAGGTTAAAATATACAATGTATTTATTCATAGCAATACAGTAACACCACTAAATGTGGTAGGAGATGACCGAATTCCTACCATGCGGTAAAACATGAATAGGAATGTCCTCTATTTGAGTCTTTGCAACCATGGTATTTATTATAGATGGTTGCTTCCATTAGTTCTTCAATAGGGGTGAATTGTACCCCACAACATTTACTTATGGACTTTATTCTTTCATATAACAGAACCTGCAAAAGGCCTTTTATTTAGCGTTCTTTGCCGCACCTGATTTGCATAATGCAACCCCAAAAGACACCGCCTTTCATTTAGTGTTCTTTACCACACCTGATTTGCATAATGCAACCCAAAAAAACACCTGCCTTTTATTTAGCCTTTTTTGCCGCACCTGATTTGCATAATGCAACCCTCACTTTCTTTCCCTCCGGACCCACATGATGGCTGTACACTCCCCCCTGATCTCTTGATCACACATGATGCAGGGTGGTGGTGGCTTTTAGATTCGTGAGCTTCTCCGAAGTGGGACATGTATCTCAGTTTCTGCTTCTGAATCGTCCGATGAAGTTTCCGATCCTAAATCTACTGACAAAGTTTCTACTTCTGAACTTGCGGCTTCATTCTCGTGGGGATCACTGGTACTGCCCATTAATAGTTCATCGCCAGACGACCTATTACTTTCCCCAGTAGTTGAATGGTCCGCCCCCAAAGCAGGGCGGAGATCGCGTATGTGTTGTGGAATTCCATCAACCAGAACTGATTGCTGACTGACTATGCCTGTCACTCGTCCACGTTTGAATTTGGTGGTACATCGACAGCCTGGCGGTTTCACCCAGACATGATCTCCCACATCATATGGCCCGTCCATCTCCTCATTGTCAAGTGATTGCACAATGTCGATACCTTTTACCCGAGTCTGGTACGTGTAGATGGCATTCGCGGGTGCGGTTGCCGGGGACATGCCATCCTTCGGCGTAACATTGTACCAGTATGTTGCTTCTGCAACAGAACACTTCTTCCTGGCAGCAATCCTCTTTATGCTGCGGTGGCTTCTTTCCGCGATGCCATTGTCTGATGGTACGTAAACGCATCGCAACCGCAATTGAACTCCCCATTCAAATAAAAAGTGTCTTACTCGCTGGCTGCAAAATGCTGGGTCGTTATCGGCCAAAATCCCCTTTCATAAAAGACGGACAATAACGCTTGCTGAATCTTGGCGTGCAATTGGTAGCCAAACTGCAAAACGGGTTGGTCCACAGTCGATGAGAGTAAGAAAGTGGTTTCCATTATAATGAGTGATATCCATTCCCACCCTTTGCCATGCGTCACTTGCTTCCAGTCGTCCTTTTTGCCACTGCACTGGTGCTGGGTCAATTGACTGACACATTTCACAGTGCTTGATGACTTGTTTCACCTCTGATTTTGCCACAGCTGGATTTACGCACCTCATGAAATATAAAGTCCTCTTGATGCCTGGATGTCCGCTCTGTCTGTGGATGTTTTCTATCTGCTGCTTGCTCATCGTGCTCACTGTAGCAGCGCATGTTTGCTGAACGGGCTCGGCACCCACCTTTATTGCATCGTACCATTTGCAAGGCACTCGTGTCAGTTGGTCAGCAAGGTTGCAGTATGACGGGACCAATGTTACGCTGACTACCAGGCCATACTCGCAGACCAGACTCTTTAACGTATCTAACCTTCGTCTTATCAACATCTCACTTGCTGCCTTAGTGTGTATTCTTGCTTTCCCAGTCAGCGTGTCGGACACCCAGTGATAGACGCAAAGGGAGTCAGTATGCAAGTGCAACCTCTTTGCTTGCCGCTGTAGTGCTAGGTTAACGCCCTTCATTACAGCATCTAACTCAGCAAGATTGATGTGCTGGGGGGTGTTTGCAGGCCGTAACCAGCAGGCATCCTCCAACATGGCTCCATCCTTCTCCAACAGGACTCCCAATGCTAGTGAACTAGCGTCAACCCATACATTCATTTCTTCTCCATTGACACACCACTCTCCTCGAGCCGGATCCTTGTGCGTCGTTCTCTCAACACTTTCTGCAATCATTCAGGTGAAGAGGGCATCGCTTGTTTGATCATCCCACCTTTTGGTTACCGCATTCGCCCTGCGTTTTATTACACCCACTGCCACACGCAGCCAACCACACACTGACAGGTGCCCCACAAGTTTTCCGCACAAGGAAAAAATGGTCCTTCTTGTGAGAACTTCAGGGATGCCGGAAATCACATTTCCTCGTCTCCATCGCAGGGTGCCATCCTCCCCTCTGACTTCCAGGCCAAGTACGCGTACTCTGTCTCTAAGCCGCTCTGGGTCTTTGCCAAACTCTGACAATTTTGCGCGGACGTGCATTGCCGACTTGACATCTTCATTGATGTAAATGTCGTCAAGGTACGCCGATGTTGCCTTTTCGACGGTCTCTTCCTGGGATAACACAGCACTAACGATGGTCTTCATGATCTGCGGTGCCACATTCAACCCAAAACCAAGTCTGGTTAGGCAGTACCACTTGCCGCGAAATACCACCGTCTGGAATGGCAATAAAGTTTTGTCGACCCTCACCTGCAGATAGGCCTTCCTTAGATCGAGCAATGATACATTCAATCCTTCTTGGCGCCATTCCCGTAACTTGCTTGCACATACATCGGCATCAACCGTGTAAGCCTCAATATATTGATTAAGCTCACGGTAGACCATGACTGGTCACATCTTTGATTTGTTATGTTGTACCATTGCCATTAAAGGGATAAGACCCTTTGGAGGTCCAAGCTCTTGGTTGGGGTACAGGATCAACCAGCCATCTTTGATCCAGGTGTCAAGCTCTTGTTCATATTCGGCTCTAACGTTCGCAGCCACGGGGTATTCTGTGACGCCATTCCGTAACTTGATTGGTACTTTATCGTCCGTCCATTTCCACGACGCAGTCTATAGAATTAAACTAACACTTACCGGCATAAGGGCCTCAATTGGTATCCATCTCATGGAGGAGTGCTTGTTATAATGAATGAACATTTATAGACTAAAATGGCCACATATGAATCTCAGCCAATCAGAACACAGAGAATGGACTTTCCCTTCTGAGCATAATGGAACATTCTAGCCTTGTTATAAACAGGCATTTTGATGTGCTCAACAGTTTGACTTATCTTGCTGCTCAACAGTTTGACTTATCTTGCTGCTCAACTGGTCATACAGTTGAGCCCTAAGCATCGACTCTATATGGCGCTACGAACAGGATATATGGATCCTGAAGATTGGGAGCAGTACCTCCTCAAAGCAGGGATCTCTGCTAGCTCAGCTCGAACAAAATGTTCGCCATTCTGAGGCGTTCAAATCGGCATTGAATGACCAAACTTCAATGACTGACACCTCTGACATGGCTATTGCACAGATATCTACGTACCGCAAGCAGAAAACCAGTGCTCAAGCTAATAAAGGTCATGTTAGTATCAGCAACTCCGCCAAACGTGATAACTTTCAAGCTTGCATGGGTTGTGGTAGTCATTATCATGGTATCCCAGGAACAAGCTCTCGCCAGTTAAAATGTCCAGCATGGGGTCAAACATGCAGCACTTGTGGGAAACTTAACCACCTTTCAAGAGTGTGCCGAGCAAAGAAACCCTGTATTGGAATTGACGAGGCTCCCATGGATTCTCTTATCGCTCACATCACATTTAACCAGACAAGGGATACATATACGACCGCAAGTGAAAATCAAATAGCAGAAATAGATGCGTATGCTATCCCATTTTCACCAAATCCAGATCCCAGACAAGCGAAGAACATCCCTGGTGACTACCGAACAAAGCTGAAGATTTTTCCTGATAGTGGGGCCACTATATGTCTAGGGGGATCAAAGCATCTGTTTAACATGGGGCTCACAATGAATAACTTAGTACCATCAAGAAAAATCGTTCGGACTGTTGGAGATTTCACACTTGTGTGTCAGGGATGGTTACCTGTGAAATTCGAAGTTTGTGGAAGAACAACCAAGCAAGCCCTTTACATATGTGATGGGATCCAGCGACTTTATTTCAGCAAGGCAGCATGCATTGATGTGGGAATGCTGGCTGAAGATTTCCCAAACCCTGCGGCAACATTTTCAACCCAGGCAAATATCGCAATACAACACATTGCGTATGTGAATCAATTGCCAAGTCGTCCCAAAAGACTTCCCTTTACCCCAACGGAAGAAAACATTAGTAGACTTAAGGATTGGCTCCTAGAACATTTTGCCAAGACAACGTTCAAAAACAATGGGGTGTTCCCATCTATGTCCGGCCCCACCACCCATATTCACCTTAAAGAGGGAGCGGTCCCAAAAGCCAGACATAACCCAATTCCTGTGCCTTATCATTTCAAGGAGCAAGTACGACTCGCACTTTGGGATGATGTTAAAAGAGACATTCTTACTCCAGTGCCCGTTGGTACCCCTACCGATTGGTGCAGCACTTTGGTAATCACTGCAAAAAAAGATGGAAAACCAAGAAGAACAGTGGACTATCAGCATTTAAACTCGCAGTGCAAACGAGAAACACATCACACTAGCTCGCCATTCCAATTAGCATTACAGGTGCCGCCCAACAAAAAAAAAATCGTCTTAGATGCAATGGATGGTTATCATTCAATCCCTCTAGATGAGGAATCTCAGCCACTTACAACTTTCATCACGGAGTGGGGTCGTTTCATGTATCTCCGCATGCCTCAGGGATACTTAGCCTCCGGTGATGCCTATACGCGTAGATATGATGAGATCATTAAGAACATTCCTCGCAAAGTGAAGGTCGTTGATGATACGCTACTTTTTGACAACAGTATAGAAGATGCCTTCTATCATACATTTGACTACCTATCGCTTTGCGCAAAAAACGGAATTGTCCTTAACAAAACTAAATTCCAATTTTGCAAAGATGTGGTTCAGTTTGGAGGCCTTCAAATAACATCATCAGGAGTAGCCCCTTCCGAGAATTTACTTAATGCAATTGCCAACTTTCCTATCCCAAAGAATATAACTGATGCAAGGTCTTGGTTTGGATTAGTTAACCAAGTAGCATGGGCACATTCCCTAAGCATCATAATGTCTCCCTTTCGAGACCTTGTCAAACAAAATTCATGCTTCATTTGGAATCAGGATCTCGAGAATGCATTTTTCACATCCAGGCAAATCATTGTGAATTTGGTAAAAAAGGGTGTAACGACCTTTGATATTAACAGAGCAACCTGCCTTGCTCCAGACTGGAGTAAAGAAGGTATGGGTTTCCTGCTATTACAAAAACACTGTATATGTTCCACTGAGAAAGCACCGGTATGTTGTCCTGAGGGCTGGCACATCGTATTTGCAGGCAGCAGATTTTGCACAGATGCGGAGCGCCGATATGCACCCATTGAAGGCGAAGCAGCAGCAATCGCCTGGGCATTAGACAAATGCCGTATATTTATTATGGGCTGCCCTAACGTAATAGTAGTAACAGACCACCAGCCCCTACTAGGAGTATTTGGCGACAGGGACCTGAGCAAGATACATAACCCGCGCCTCTTTAAGCTTAAAGAGAAATCACTCAGGTATTTTTTTACCATCCAACACTGCCCAGGAAAGTTGCATCAGGGTTCCGATGCCGTCTCTCGCAACCCAGTCCCTACAATGTGTGCCCTTACATCCCTATCTTCCACACACCCTTCCTCTGAAGACATCCATCTCTCGGACAAAATAGATGCTATGGTGGAGGTAGCAACCCAGCAGGCCATGAACGATTTTAAAAACAATGATACAATCCTGTCAGCTGATCACATACGTGCATCAGGCCGAAATGATCCATCTTTCACGACTCTGATCAACACAATACAACTAGGTTTTCCATCCAAACGTTCACTTACTGAACCGGAAATCCGTAACTTCTGGGATGTACGCCATCGACTAAGTACTGACAAGAGCTTAGCACTGATGGATGCGAGAATCGTGGTACCCAAATCTCTCAGAGGAAAAGTACTACGTTATCTACACTCAGCCCACCAGGGCGTGGTTGGCATGAAAGCCCGTGCCAATGAATCGGTGTATTGGCCCGGTATGAATGCATCAATATGCAACTTTCGAGCCAATTGCCTCATCTGCACAAACTGCAACTTTCGAGCCAATTGCCTCATCTGCACAAACATTGCCCCAAGTCAACCACCTGAACCACTCGTATTAACCCAAGCTCCAGATTGGCCCTTCCAGCAGATAGTGATGGACCTTTTTTACGTCGAACACATTGCATACCTTGTCTGTGCAGACAGACTCACTGGCTGGATTATCTTGTATCATCTTAAACCAGGTCATGCCATCACCTCAAAACTAATATCTATTTGTCGGAAACTATTCCACACATATGGCACCCCAGAAGAACTCAGTAGCGATGGTGGCCCACCTTTTAATTCCAACATGTTTCAGCAGTTCCTCAAAACATGGTGTGTGAAGCACAGACAGTCCTCAGTGGCATATCCTCAATCTAATGACCGAGCAGAGTTAGCCATAAAAACAGCGAAGAAGATAATTCATGGAAATACAGGTCCCCAGGGCTCATTGAATAATGACAGTGTTGCCAGAGCCATCCTACAATATCGCAACACCCCTATCCAAGGCATTGGTCTATCCCCAGCACAACTCTTGCTCCACCACCGACTTCGTGACTTCATACCATCCCAACCCGCACTATATAAACCACATGCAAAATGGATAGCTGCAGCTAGGAACCGTGAGATAAGCTTATCTCAGCGCAATCCTCACCTCACCGAGCGGTACAATCGCACAGCGCATACTTTATGCCCACTCCAAGAAGGAGAAAGAATATCAATACAACGTGTAAACAATCGTCGATGGGACACAACAGGTCGTGTTGTCGAAGCTCTCCCTAACCGTCAGTATCGGATCAGGATTGATGGGTCAGGCAGAATCACTTTGCGAAACCGCAGATTCCTCAGAAAACTTGCAACACCTGTAATTCCAGTCCCTATTCCCAGTGCTTCGACTGAATCTCCCAATCCAACGCCTTGTGATTCCCATACACCTGGTACACCATTGCCGCATAACAAAGGAGATGTAATGACATCGCCGAGGCACCCAACATCACCCGGCACTGCTAAACCAATGCCAGTGAAATCTGCCCGGGCATTGTCCAGGTTACTCCCCCACAATCAACCAGGCCAGAAGGAACTCATCCTTCCCCAAAGACCATTGCGTTCGCGTACTGAGGGGAGGGGGGGGGGGAGATATAGAATTAAACTAACACTTACCGGCATAAGGGCCTCAATTGGTATCCATCTCATGGAGGAGTGTTTGTTATAATGAATGAACATTTATAGACTAAAATGGCCACATATGAATCTCAGCCAATCAGAACACAGAGAATGGACTTTCCCTTCTGAGCATAATGGAACATTCTAGCCTTGTTATAAACAGGCATTTTGATGTGCTCAACAGTTTGACTTATCTTGCTGCTCAACAGTTTGACTTATCTTGCTGCTCAACTGGTCGTACAGTTGAGCCCTAAACATCGACTCTATACAGTCCAAATCTTTCGGTGTTGATCAAACTCCACCTTGAAGTCTGGTCGATCAATACAAAGTGCGGCACACACCGGTGCCTTAGGGAATTTCACAGTCCCAGCTGGTGTAATGAGAACACCACCCAGTGCCTTGATAGCGTCATATCCGAGCAGTAGGTCGAAGCCCAGTATGTCTTTCTGTGTAACGAGGACATTTACCTCAGCGGATACACCAGAGTCTGTGCAAATCTTTACCAATGCTATTCCACAACATGCCTGTGTCTTGCCATTTATCGTGGTTATTTTAATGCTTCTCTTGCTCTAGTTGCGGCATAACCTTGCACTCACTATAGTACGGGAGCAGCCTGAATCAAGAAGCGCTGAGCAAGGTGTTTGGTTTACATGTACTCTGATGATTGGTTGCACCTCGTTTACATCTTGTCTGGGGAGCAGAGCGGCGCTGACAACTTGTCCCCTGACTCGTTTCCCGAACAGCTTGAGGCCATGTGTCCGATCCCACCACACTGGAAGCACCGTATGCGCCCCAGTCTTCTATCCATGCAATTCCTTGCAATGTGACTACTTCGCCCACAACGGAAACAATTTATATTGGCATGCGAGTCCGTTCTCTGCAAATTTTTAAGCACTCTCTGGGCCGACTGCGTGGCCATTACGACATGCTCATCAAGTTCCATTTCATCCCTGATGATAGCACAGGCACGCTCAAGTAGCTGTTCTATCGGTGTCGCTTCTATGCTTACGGATGCCCTCAAGAGTTGCTTTACTCGAACAGGGAGTCCGGCCACAAATGCATACACGAAAGTCTGTTCAGGTAACCCTCCAAACAGAACGGCCAGCTTTTTTAATGCAGCAAAGAAGACATCAACTGTTTCGTCTGCCAACAGTTTCTGGGTAGTAAAGCGTTCATATGCTGTGCAGGGGTTTATCGCAAAAGCTTTGTAGAGGGCAGCCTTCGTCTGCTCAACATTGCCCTTATCATTCTCGCTTAGCTGCTGGTAAACATCTAGAGCGCCTCCCGTTAGTCAAAGGGGAATGACCAATTCGACCTACTTGACCCCACATAAACGACAGGTTAGCTCCATTCTCTCAACCCAGTCCACCACAGACGTAGATCCGTCAAACTCAGGGATGAGTTTAAGGTCGAACTTAGCATCTGCCATTATGTCACAAATAAACAGCACACAAAAGCCGAAATAGCTTGAAACAATGACTTGTGTTCCTTTTTCTCCCGGGCAACAAGTTTTTCCTTCTTTTAACCGTATTATCCAACCGCATGTGAACTTCGAGACGTTCTCTCCACAACTGCCGTCAACCCAAAAAACACCGCCTTTTATTTAGCGTTCTTTGCCGCACCTGATTTGCATAATGCAACCCCAAAAGACACCGCCTTTCGTTTAGCTTTTTTTGCCGCACCTTATTTGTATAATGCAACCCTCACTTTCTTTCCCTCCGGACCCGCATGATGGCTGCTACAAAAAGCCCACCACAATTAAAATTAATTAAATAAAAACAATTATAAAATATTAGTGCAACCCTGGAAAATACCACAAAGACTCTTTTCACCCAAAATGCTAACCACGATTTAAAAATATTTGTAAAAAGTTATTGGGGGGGGGGGGGCAGGAGATACTCACTAACTTGTTTGCTTGTGTTTTATTGGGGGGGGGGGGCTTTATTTTTAATTTACAATTTAACAAAAGAATAACATGTCTGACTTGTGTACAAATGACCGAAATGCATTATAGTGGAACTTAATTTCGTAATGAAATAACGTTTTGGAGTGGGAGGAATATTCACTGACTATTTTGCTTGGATGGGATGTGTGAGTGTCTTGGGAGTGTGTGTGGGGGGACTTTGTTTATAATTTATAATGGAGAATTGTATCGCAATCTCCAGTTGTAAATAGGTCTGAAAGACTGGAAAAATCTTTTCGTCTAAAATGCTAATTTTCTATATAAAGAGTATGCATAAATAGACCTATGTGTAAAATGAAAAGAAAATCATCAAATTAAATATCAATAAACATGAACAAAAGGAATCCAACAATCACAACAGGGACAATGCATGGACTTGCTAATAGACATAAAGCAAGGCGATCCATAATACAGGCCTGGCAAACATGTGACTGGGATCTACGACTAGGGGCAGTCATGTAAAGACCAAAATTACTACTAAATAATAACAGTTCTAGTAAAATATTTCTTAGTAATGCCCAGTAATTAGTAACTATACATATTATTAGGTGCTTCCTTGATTTATTTCCATCAAATCAAATGTAAAAAGTACAAAAATATAAAAGAACTAAATTCACAAAAAATCACTTTATTCACCATGAATTAGACACATTTTTGATATTTCCACTAAAGAGATAATTGACCAGATATTCCAAGATATACTGGAATATATTCCTAGGAAAGATACCGCCTATACGGACCTTTGCGAATATATTCCCAAGAGTGTCTCTCTGCTGGAAGAGCTAGGAAGCTCCTATTCATGTGATTTCTCAGTGGACGATTCGGGTGGGGCTCGTCTTATGACCAAGATCCTGTTCCGAAAATTTCCTAAAGAACTTAAAGGGTAAATGATTGGAATGACAGGGAAGGGATCACTATCATTGTCACCCATTTTGGAGCTTACAGGGGAGGCAATATAAAGACTGCTGGTCAAGGGTGGCGCATCCACATTCGATGCTGGCCGAAGTTCCACTCAGAGATCTGTACAGAGGGCTAGGACTACCTCTTCCTTTCGCATAGACACTAACTCCCAGACCTCTCCTGGATATTCTTGCAGCTTAACCCCCATTCTATTTGTAACGTTCATCAGAGGAAAAATGACTGTTGCTGTTAATTGCGTCTTGGACACAGACAGTGGGCGGTCGTATTTGTCTACTGATGTGCTGCATGACTTGGGTTCACTTGAGTTAATTGGTGTTGATTGCCAGCTCAGATTGTTCAGCCTCCTTGGTAAGTGTGATCAGAGATTCAGGGAGGTGGTTCTGGTCATTAATTTGGGTTGCGGGAACACCTTGAATTCTCCTGTTTTGGTAGCTGATGTGATGGACCTATCTATCTGACTGGCCAATTTGGAACACCTGTTGAACGCTTTCAGGGATGTTGAGTGTTCCTTGGCTGGGCACTTTGAGGCTGGTTCGGACTTCATACCGATTAGGGGTATCATCGGATTGGACCTCCTGCATCAATTGGGTCCTTTTCAACTGGTTCCCCAGCAAGTCTTGTTCCCTTTGAAGCAGTGGAATCATTCTTCTCTGAGCACCACACTACTCATGAGGTGGCCCACCACTCATTTAATTCTGTAATGAAGCAGACTCCCAAAGTAAATTCCTCCCACTTGTGTTTCATGCTGGAGTACCAACCCACTTATTTTGACCCCTTGGCAGAATTCTTTCCGAGTAGTGAAGTGCAGAGGGGATTAGAATAGATGTTCAGTATGGAGTCTCTGAGGATATCTGACAAGGATACCTTCTCTGACTACGATCAGGAGCAGATCAGGCGCTTTCAGAGGATTACAGAGTTCAGGGATGGAATATACTACGTGGAGCTCCCCTGGCATACTGACAAGCTAGTCCAAGTACCGTCCAATCATGTTGCTTCTTTGTGTATCTTGGATTGAGTAGCTAAGGACCTAATAAAGAAATGGATGTATCAGGAATACTTGGGAGTATTCCAACAGCAGGAGCAGGATGGAATAATTGAGGAGATTTTCGTGCACCCTCACAAATTTGATAAATATGTGTGGATACCTCATCGACCTGTTTTTAAGTCTGACCCGACAGCTACTAACAAGATCAGACCCGTGTTCAACTGCAGTTTGAAAACAGGTAACGGGATGTCCTTGAACAAGGCTGCTTACTCCGGAGTCAACCTCACAGAAGACATGTTGAATTTATTAATCACCTTCAAAGCTAACAACTGTGTTCTACTGGCGGACATCTGGAAAGCATTCTTGATGATACATCTGACTGGAATCTGACAAAAACAGGTTCTGTTTTTTCCTTAAAGATGAGGATCGTCTTCGCTGCTTTTCAACCTTGACTTTCGGTTCACTTCCAGCTCGTTTTTACTGTGGTGTATTCTGAAATTTCATGCAGCACAGTATCCACTAGACGCTTGTCGCAAGATGATGGAAGATCGATTCTATGTGGACAACCTCTTCACGTCAGAAGCAGATCCTCATAAACTTGCCGATTTGTACTCCTTGGCAAGGGAACGTTTGCTGAAGGAAGGATTTGTTATTCAGTTCTGCAACACCAATGATGACGCCCTCCGAGATAGGATGAAAAGGGATGGTACACTGAGCATACATGATGATGAATGGGAGAGGGTACTGGGGTACCGATATAATCCCCTTTCAGAGGAGATAAATGTAGCTCCCGTCAAGTGCGACCCTAGTGCGGCAACAAAGAGGGGGATTCTTTCAGAAGCAGCAAAGATTTTTGACCCATTGTCTCTCTGTCTCGCAGTTACGATCCGCAGCCGTATACTTATTAGGATTATGTAGAAGAACGGTTCTGGTTGGGACGATCCTCTCGCTCCTGAGGTTCTGAGTGGCTGGATGGAACCTGTTAAGGATCTGTCAGGGTTAAATGATTTCCGATATAATCGACAGGCCCTGGTTGAGGGACAACCTGGTGACATGTACCTCTTTTGCGATGCTTCTAAGGAGGCATATAGGTTTGCCGTATACATTGTACAAAACCAACAATCTTACCTGATGTTTACCAAGGCAAAGTTTGCCCCAATAAAGGACAAAAGTCTGCCTGTATTAGAGTTAATGGCAGTTTACCTTGCCTTCAAGTGACTGCCACGATCTTGGACAATTGTGGGCTGTTTGTCCCAACCAATTTATGTGTGGCCACCGACGCACAGGTGGTGTTGTCCTGGCTTTTATCATAATCCATGGCCAGCAAAAACATCTTTGCTAAGAACAAACTCAAGGACATCATGCAAATTAATCATGAGTTGGAGTTCTGATAAGACCTCTTTTTAAGTATGTGGCCACTACACAAAATCCAGCAGATATAATCACAAGAGGGTTGACGTTGAGGAAGTTTCAATCTGGCTTTGAATTTTGGCGCACTGGTTCTTTCTTGGCTATATGAAGGAATCCTTTGGTGGCCAGCACAAGAATTACCCTGCATGAACGAGCATTATCAGCAGATGGCTCATACTTTGATGAACTGTTCTTTGATCGAGGCCCAAGAATACCCTTCAATCATACCCATTCACAGGTTTTCAACCTTCTCTCGTCTGCTGAGGGTCACCTTGATGATGTTCAGGTTCCTAGCCATCAAGATGAGATGAAAATGGGACAACGATTCCAAGGCGGCGATTTACCTAATGAAAACTCTACAGGGACAAGAATTTCCACCAGAGACTGAGTATCTGAAAGAGCCGGTGGAAAGATCAGAACCCATGCAGGTTCATGCTTTGGATCCTTTTCTGAATTTGGATGGATTGATCCGGTCAAAGGGGAGAATTAATCGATCGTTTCATCTTGCCTACGAAGTAAAGAATCCTATTTTGATAGGAAAACACCACCCAGTTACCAGACTTATAATTTTAGACTGCCACGCAAGATGTTCCCATCTGGGAACTGGATCAACCTTGGCCGAGTTGAGGCAGAGCAGCTACTGGGTCCCACAGGGAAGACAGGCAATCAACAACATCTTAGTATCTTATGCTAGATGCAAGAGGTACAATTCCAGACCCGTGCTACCAAATTCTGTGACCAGCCTACCGATTCCTCATATAGATTTCAAAGTGCTTTACCAACACACAGGAGTGGACTTCATTGCTCATCTCTGGGTAAAGGATGGAAGCTTGGACAGGAAAATGTACTTACTTCTTTACACTTGCCTGAATGTGAGAGCTGTCCATATAGAGGTAGTTCCGGACATGAGCATGCTGTCCCTTTTTCAAGCTCTCGCGTGCTTCACCAATCAATACAAAGTTCCAGAAGCAATATATTGTGACAATGCCAAAACATTTCTCGGAAGTGGGAGACTCTTTAGTCGTCTCTCTCTGCTACAAGAATACCAGAGCAAATTTGGCTCATGTTGTATGAAACTAAAAACAATCCCTTTGTTTTCTCTGTGGTATGGCAGAACTTGGAATGTTGCATTAAAATAATAAAAAATTGCCTCTTCAAGATTCTTGGCAGGGGTAAATTGAATTATTTTACTCTGTTGACAGTGCTCTCTGATATTCAGAGATCAGTAAATAACCGACCCTTGACGTACCAGGTGTCTGCGGATAACCACACTACTCCCAACATGTTCTTGAAGCCCAACAAGAGCCTCGGGTTATTATTGCAGTTAGGAAGAACAATCTTGCTACGGCAGCGCCACCCAGCAGGGAGAGGCTTATCAAAACTATGGAGCTCAGGAACCAATGTTCGTCGGAATTCCACAAGTTGTGGTACAACGAATACCTTTTGGATTTGAGAAGGAAATCTCCAGGACATTCTCGATTGCGATCGGAGAGCCGCATTCAGAAGGATGATGTGATCCTTGTTAAGTGCCCCTAAAGCCAAGACCGTTTTGGGTTTTGGGGACTATTTTGGATCTTATCTAGGGCGATAATGGTGTGGTTAGATCAGCCTGTGTCAGGAGGGGGGATGGTCTTGAGGCGGTCCACTCGCTGAAACATCTCTATCCTTTAGAACTTTCTGTAACACCTTATGACGGTATTACAGAATCTCTGATCAGTGATTCAATCCAGCCAACTGGGAATGCTCCTGCTGCAGATGAGGACAAAGAGCCTTCGTGTTCATCTCCCATTGTGGAAGACCATGTCTGGTTGTGTCCAGTATGCAATGCTCCTCAAAGAGATCTGGACATGATTGGATGCGATTTGTGTGATGAATGGTTCCATTTACGATGTGTTGGCATTGACGACGCACCTCCAAGATGAAAAAAGTGGTACTGCCATGAATGTGCACCCCAGAAAAGACGTACTACCTCCATAAAACTGCAATCGGCGGTAGGGTATTCGTAGAAGGATACCTGCACCGCTGTCTCCTTCATGCGAACTGTGATTGGGACACTAGGTTTGTTTACTCCTTCTCTGAGCCACTCATCGATTTTTTTTTCTCTTCTGACTTTTTTGTTGTTGTTGTTTTTGTTGCGAGTGTATGAAAAAAAAAAGATTGTGCGCTCAGCATTTGGGGATATGTGGCCAACATGAGCGAGGATGAGCGGATGATATTTATACTCGGCCATTTCTTCTTGTTGTCATTGTAGATCTAGTTTTGGCCCTGTGCCACATTTTGTATGTTTTAATATAAATAAATATTTATTGTAGATCTAGTCTCGATGGAGACCAGAGCGTTGAGTTACTTGCATAGAGATCCGTTCTTTGATTACTACCAGACCCTGTTGGCGTGTGTCGCTTAAAGAGTATTCTTTTTTTGCAAATTCCCTTCTGAGTATCGCCAGAAAGTATTTTTTCGACAGTATAAACAACAGTTTTTATTTTGAAATGCGTTTTTCATGTGGCTTCATCCGTATAAGCAACTTCTTTTTTAAATTTTTATTGGGGGGAAAAGGGGTAACATTTTCTAATATTGAACAAAGTTAGCAAGTTTCCATAATCTGTATGTAATCAAAAGCGAAGTAAAACAAAAATTTGAAATTATCTCCCTTCTTTATTTATTTATGTCGGTGACTTTTTTGTCTGCGTTTCACGTAGACGTTCAAACTTGCTATAGCTTACTGCTTTAAGTGTTATTTATGTTTACTAAAACATGATTTTTAAGTAAAAATAAGTTGTTGGAAGCATGTAACAGTGTAAATAGTTTACGACAAATAATTAATGGTATTATTATCTTATTTTGAAAGATTTGCGGAATTGTTAAATGATTCATTATTTCTTCCACTTATTTTTGTTACCTATAATTATAAAATATATTTCAGAATCAGTATATTTTCGTTTTTTCACCTATAAAGACACAAGAAGATCAAGGGAGTCTATCAAACAAGTGTGACCGAGTGTAAATCTTCATGGCGAAATTGCAATGTGAAAATAAATACGGATTACTGCTCGTATAATAAATTATAAAACGATTGTTTCAACTTTTGTAATAAATTCAAATTAAAAAACCTCATTTGTTTAAAGTTAACATATAACAATAAGCATTCGATTAAATATCTTTTTATTCGTTGTTAGATATAAAGAATAATTATATGAGAAAAATTCGCCGCAATTTAGTATGGATCTCCATAGTGAAAAACCGAGGAACGTTAGCTAATGCACTAGTTGGACACTTCCGTGTTGATGTTGACATGCGCAGTAGCGACTTCCGCCTTAGTGGCGTAAGATGACAGTCTTGGGTAGTAAACTTTTGCAGTGGAGACCTTTTCGGGATTTATTTGACCAGACGGAAATAATATTTCAGTCGACGAAACTGACATGGTGAGTAATTAATCAATAAGGCAGGATAATGTATTGCTCTAAAGATGATAGCCTAATGATTTATGGATTCCTTTGAAAGAAAAAAATGCGTTTTGAAAATAAGTGGTTTTGTGTTTTACCTTTTTTTTTTCTTCTTTTTACTGTGTTACCTTTTTTTATCGAATAAGAAGAACTCGAAATGTTGCTGCCGGCTGGATCTTAAATAAAATGTTTTTGTTTTTATATCGGTATATAAAAGATAAACGAGTATCCTGAATTTTAAGCAAGAAAGATTTTATTTATTAAATACATAAAAAATATAAATCTTTGTTGGCATTTTTTTTATATAACCGTATAACCTGAGGAACGATAAAAAAAGAAGTCGTACTTGTTTTTTTGTTGTTTTTTTTTATTTTAGAAACGAGACCGGAGCAATAACTTTTTTCTCTCTTCAATTTTATTTATTTAATCTCATTTTTTTTTCTCTAAATATCTGTAACAACATAGTTGACAAATGCTTATTTTGTTTCAAACTTATGGAGGAGGGGGGGGGGACCACACCCCATAATTATAGTAGTAAAGCTTTCCTCCTCCTTAGGGTACACTACATATTATAGCTTTGATTGATCTATTACTTATTGGTACGAATGCCCAAAGCAGACACTAACATCGTCAAGTAATCACTTAAGTATAATACTATTTTGTACTATGTTTCTGCGTTAAAAATTCAAAATAACTCTTGCTCAAATTAATATGGATTTTCTTTTTCTTTCGTCTTCTTGACTTCTAACGTAATAACAAGTTCAACAAGCTAGTTCAATGTATTATTGCACGAATGTCCTTCCATAGTTAACAAAATGGGTCAATTAGGTTTCCCTTTCATTGGGTTCAAGGGTTCTAAGGATGTTTTTACAAAATAAAATATTATCGATCTTATTTTTTTTTTTTTTAAATGAAAAATGATAACGAACTTGAAAAAAAAAAAGTTTCAGCTATTTTTATAATTGTTAATATAATCAAATATGTTGCCTATATACTAATATTTTTATAATGTTAATATCAAATATGTTGCCTATATACTAATATTTTTATAATGTTAATATCAAATATGTTGCCTATATACTAATATTTTTTAAATTTCAAACAAAATATTTTTCTTCGGGCATTTTTTAAAAACTTGATCAAATCGTTTTAGTGTTTATTTTTTATTTATGGGTGACATTTAAAACATGAATTCTACAGTTGGTATTTTATTAATGTTAACAATAAATATTGAGTAAAAGAATCTGTATTTGAACATTTGTTAGAATCTCCTCTTTTTTTAAATAGATTTTGAAAGGTTACTTTAATTTATAAGTTAATAAAGTCATAATTTTTTTAATGTGGTCCTTTGTGTATGTAAATTTAAGTTTTTGACAATTTTTAGTCCTGAATCACTGATTTAAAAAATTTTTTTTTTAAAGATTAAAATAAATATTAAACTCCAACTAGATATGTAAAAGATGGGATTTCTCATTTTCATCTGTGTGTAATAATCTTCATGATAAATACTGAATGTTTTCCAACTTTTCCAAAAAATAAAGCCTTTTGATTTTACACTTTAAAAGGTCCTCAATTTAAGCTCAATAATTCCACTTTTTCTTTCCTTTTATTCAAAAAATCAATTGATTCCCGGTTTTCGACCTACGATGAACGTTTCCTCGGAAGAGGAGAAATCCTTCTCGACTGGTGCAATTTTTGTGTCCTGAATAATCCAAAGAGCCTATATGCAAGGAGCTTGATTTTCTCCAAATTGAAAATCAACCAAACTTTGTCCTCGTATGGTGGCAAGTAAATACGCACTATTGGTTTATTGCTTTTTTTTTTTTAAAGACATTTTTCTGGTTTGAACTTTGCTAATCCAGTAATTGGATTATCAGTTTCATTAATAAACGTTGACAAAAAGCTACAAATCTTCTGTCTTATTTGAGTCAATGAATTACTTCTGGAAAAAATACTGGCTCTCTTGAACCCGATGTACTTGTCTCCACAAAATGGCAAAGTTAGACACAAGGTCAATTTTTAATGTGAGGAAAATCCAGCTCCCCAAAAAGAGACCCTTTAGATTGGGAACAACAAAAAAAATTGTCTCGGTCTAGAAGGATCCACCCTCCTCCGAGAACAGGACAGATATTACACTTTGATTTTAGTCTGAAGACCGAACTTTTAAAACTAATCACATTTGATTGCTTCTTTTTACCTCATAAATTTTGATTCATCTTCCTACCTTTCTCAATATTTAGTACCATTTCCATCCTTTGTATTACTTTTTAAATAAACACCCAGACCTTATTCAAACACGAGACGATTTTCAAGAGTAGTTAACAGAGAAAAAAAGTCAACAAATAACTGTTACCAAATGGAGTGAGTTACTTTTCTACTTACCTGCCTAATTTTTTTTGTTGTTTTAAAGTATTTTAAAGTGCTATTATTTATGTAAACCCGACGAATTCAACATGGCGTATGATTAACAACTCAAAAATCGAAAATTAAACAAATATACAGCTGTCACCAATCAGTTAAATTTAATTTTCAACTTATCTCTATATTTTTATTAGCTGTGTTTTTCTTTAATTTGCGATTTGGAGCGATTATCGAGCCTAAAAATCGGGTAAAATTCAGCGACATGTTGAATTCGCGGGGGTTTACAAGACTCCGAAGGCAACGATAAAAAATGTAAATAAAACACAAAAAAAACTAATCCAGGTAGGTAGAAAAGTAACTGCTAGTGCCTTTGGTAACATCCATTTGTTGCCTATTTGTTTGTTTTCTGTTGGGGGGGGGGGGGGTTCACTCTTTTTTTTTTCTGTTAAGTATTCTTGAAAATCGGCACACAGGATTTTGTGTATTGTGGAAGTTTTGGGACTGTTGATGAAAGTTTTTGTTTTCCCAAATAGACGTAAACGTTGACAATAATTCCATTTAAATAGTTTTCTGGCAATCATGCAGTAGATAGTTAACAGGTGTAGAAATCAAAAACAAATAAAATATTCAACACCTGTGTAATTTTAAAGGGAACAGGTCAAAACGTCACCAAATTTTTTGGCCCCCGTTCCGGCGTCGGAGACCCCCTTTCGACGGCTAGCCGCACCACTTCTGGGGATGTTTTCACTCGTCACCAAACTTATAAAATATTATAATAAGAATATTGTTTGCAATGTGGGTCGAATATGATAACGGTGATTTAAGTTTGCTTCGAAAAGCATCTCGGATCTACATGCTGGCTATTTAAAAATATATTTTATTATTAATAAAAAGTTTTATATTTTTGAAAACCTTTTCATTATTACAAAAGTAGAACACTGGTACAAGTAACAAATTATTTGACGATAAATATCACTTAAAGAATTTGGTGACGTTTTGACTAGGTGACGTTTTGACTTGTAACCATTTTAAAGTGTGGAAAGTGATTGTAAAATTTATTTCTGAATCGTTACTTGACTTAGCCAAAAACGAGTCGGTCAAAGATGGCGGTCTATTTTGTTATGAGATGGCTTATAGACAGTTAGAACAAAACAGGCTTACCCTACCCTACCACTAACCCTAAGTCCGGAGGGGGGGGGGTCAGCTGGACTTAGGATAAGGTCTTTTTCTTAACTATCTTCTAAGGAATGAAATACCCACAACAGATGGGTCGCCCATATTGGATTTTTACTGTATCCAAAAGATAGATATCGACGAAATCTTATATTGAAATAAAGAAAACAAACTTAAAAATAGTTTAAGAACTTTAAAACTGCTGGTCGGTGGAAAATTAACTTTTATTGCGTTTGATAAAAGTTGTTTGTTGTATATTTTATTTGTTTTCAATTTCTTAGCTGTTAAAAATACTGCATGATTGCCGGTTTTCTTATTGTAGAATTGCTTTGGCGAAGCGGGTACCAATTCTGATAGGCACCCATAAAATTTCATAATTTCATCAACTCTGAGTTTCACCGAAGACTTCCGAAACAGTCGCTGAAAAGGACAAGAAGTTTGGGTACATGGTAATGGTGTAGTGTAAGGAGTATCCCCACCCCACCCCCACCATTGAAGTTTGCTTTTGCAGTAAGTTTTCCTACTTACATTTCATGGCATCATAAATGAAGAACGTTACTTTTAAATTAAAAAAGTCGGTATTCCTAAGGAAATATGGCTTCTTCCAAACTTGAAGCAATTGGATTGCTTGATGAGTATGAAAACATTTTCTTCATTAAACTACCCCTAAGTCTGAAGTATCGATCGACAATGCCAGGATCAAGATCTAGACCCTAAATTCGGCTTTGTTTCGAATTATAAAGAAAATTAAAAAAAAAAAAAGGGACCCTTGGAGTTACGACTCTTTTGAGGCTATGCGTAGATCATTCAAAGGGGGGGGGCGATTTAAATCATCGGTTTAACATCTGTTTTACATGCTGGCATGTGTTGGACAGCTTTTAGAAATCGATTTCTAATCTATCTCTGGCCAGGTTTTTATCCATCTTTCTTTGAAATCCATTCTTATCACTTCCTCTCAACTGTTCTACATCTACTAATCCAAGCACTTGGTCGTGTTTTTTTTTTTTCAATGTGACAAAACTAATGAAGTCTCCTGTACTGCACACATCTCCCTATGTTTATAGCAAACCGAACACCCTGTCTAAAGACTAATATAAGGTCTCCTCCACAATAAGGTCTCCTATTGAAATTGCTCGCAGTTAATAAAATACTGCCCCACCCTTTGACTATTTTTCAGTTTTAGAGGAATCAAATTGTAATCGTCTGATTCTGTTATTGTTCAATTTTAGTTGAGTTCTGATCAGATCTTCTTAAGCTATCTTTTCTTTGATATCAATTATAATTACATTTTAGTTCATTGGAAATTCATAATAAAAATTGAGACATGAAACTAATGGAAATCCTATATGACACAATTCGGATTTTCCAGTTACCCATCAAATTTATTGACTCATACTAAATATGCAGGAAGTAAAGTTATTTTTATAACATTGATTTTTTTTTTTTCATCTCTTTAATTTTTAAATAAACGTTATAAAATTCATATGAAAAGTTGTTTTTTGGTGAATTTTAATCATTGAATCAAAATTACTTTTTAAAGTTTCCAAATAATTAAGCCGTTATGTAAAACCACTGATTTTATAGTTTTAGTTTAATACCTATTCATTTAATATATAAATGTTTGATTATTGTTAATGTCAATATTGATAAAAAAATTAGTATATAAAAATGCATACTAAATTTTTTAAAAAATTGTAATTTATTGCTAGAAATTGTATTTGTAGATAGCTTTATTCTTTAATAACATAAAAAAAATTCTTAAATAATCCTTTTCTTTATTTTGATCTAAAATAGAATAAGCAAAAAACCTTATATATATGTGTTATATAAAAATATTAAATTTATGAATTAGAATAATTTTATATAAATAATAGCTGTACATACCTGGCATTGCACAGGAGTTTTTACTTTTATTTTTTCCCCAAATTATTTCAAATATGTTTTTGTTAAATTGTTATAAAACTATAACAAATCTTAATGTTTTAATCTCTATTTATAAAAATATTGGATGTAAACGGTTTTCAAGACATTCAATCTTTTAATACATGACGATTTGTTAAGAATTTTAAAGCTCGAAATGATTTTCTATTCGATAGTTTAAATGGATTTAATTTCAGAAATTATTTTTAATAGGATTTTGTTTTAGTACTTTACAATGTTTCATTTTTTGGTAAAAGTCTAGAATAATGAACAGTCAAGTACCCGTGAAAAGAAATCCTAATAATTTCTAGCACACACATTAGAATTAAATTCTCTACTAACCTGTATACTTTTAAAGTGTGGAGACTAAGATTTTTTTTGATTTCGTTAAGCTGACTTATCGACAAAAAGAAAAGGCGGTCAAAATTTTTTGGTGATCGCTTAACTTTGGTTAACTTAAAGCTGAAAAGATTGTAAAAATAAATAACTACCCTACCACTAAGTCTGAGTGGCAAGCCCTCCCCCCAACGAAATTCTTGTAACCCCACACCCCTAAAAAAGTCACTATTTTGATATTTGGGTGTTTAGTGAACATAATTTTAATTTTTTCTTCTCACTTTGGAAACTAGAGAATGATCATAACATGAGGAAGTTTCAAATGTTTAAAATTAATTTTTAGTACTGAGTCACCACTTATCTTGTTAAGTGGTGACTCAGTACTAAAGCCACTAGAGGATAAGGGTTAGTAAGATTCAGTTGGCTGAAGAATACTATGAGAAGCTTAAAACCGATCAATGGAATTGAGAAAATTTGATTACATAAAATGACGACACTACAAGTATTCAACTGGAAGACGACCATGTTGTAGTCTGCAGAGAAGCAGTCTCATAAATTATGAAAATAAAATTGAATTTAAACAAAAACTAAAAAATAGATTCACAAATCACCCAAATTTCAAAATAGTGACTGGTTTTGTGTTGATGCAGTCTAATCAAAGGCAAACAACCTGGTTGAAACCCGTAATATTATCTATGAAGTAGAGTTCTAGATGCACGAATGTATCGCAATTTTTTGCTGAAAATATTATGATCCATGAAAAAAATATAGCCAATTTCATGATCTCACCGTGAATGCAATTTCTTGTTTCAACGTCGAGTTGAGCTGGCTTCTTTCCTGGCCAGGCCTGCACTACATCCTGAAACATGGCAGCCCATGCACAGCAATCCTGAGCACGGTCGCACGAGATGGCTAACCAATCACGATTACACCCTCGAAAGCCGACCATCTGTGGACCTGAAAGCTCCGCTAAGTCCTCCTTTATTGTTGTTGTCCATGGCCTCAGCTGTTCAGCGCCACCTAATTTCTGTTTATTTCAAATAAATACATTATGCTTGGTGTGAAGTTCTGGAGGAAGTGAAGGGCACACCAAAGCAGCCAGAAATAAAAATGATAATAGAACTGACGGCACCCATTGAAAATACAGGCAGGAAACATCGAAGATCCCCGATGCGTTCACCAAGACCGGTGGGAGATGTGTCAGAGGTTAAAATTAAAGAACAATTAACAAAAAAAACCCATCTATATCTGTTGAATTGACAAATAAATTCAAGAGTTTAGAAAAGATGGAAGTCAAGAACACAAAATCACAAGAGCCAGATTAGATAAAATAAATAAACCATGCTGAATAAAATCATCCATTGGAATGTGAGAGATGTTAGGGCAAATTTGGAAAAGTTGGTTCTTATGAGAATGTCTCCAGGAGTCGTTGCTTGCAAAAACAATCCTCAAAGAAAAATAGCGATATTCAGATAAAAAACTATACCTCATACAAATATATAAATAAATATACTAATAGGACTTCATGCAGAATATCTAAATATGTAAATAATAAAATCCTGCAAACCAGATACTACTTGACACGGATATATGGGCGGTTGCTATATCAGTAACATTGCACAAGACCATGACAATCTGCTCCATCTATCTGCCACCAGGTCAGATTATAGTTGAATCTAAACTGAATAACCCAATAAAACAGCTCCCCAAACCAGTCATCCTGTTGCATGACTTTAATAGTCATAATGAAATATGTGGCAGTAAAAGTACAAACAAAAAAGAGATTATTGGAAAAATTGTAGACAAAAATATCTTTTGCCTCTACAACAATAAAACCAACGCATATCTACACCCAGCAACAGGAACATATTCAGCACTTGATTTAACTGTGAAATCTGACAATATTCATGAACTACACATGGAAAGTGCATGATGAGACCTGTGGGAGTGATCACTTTCCAATTATTCTGGAAAGCGTAGGTCCTCAACTCGAGAAAAGAGTACCACAATGGAATTTGTAGAAAGCCAATTGAAATAGATTCCAAGAGCAATTTCAAGAAAAACTGACTGTCAACGGAAAAGATCACCCCTCACCTACTGTACAGAGACACTAGTAGTAGAAATAGCTAAAGAGTGTGTACCAAAGTCTACAAACCAAGCACAAATACCCCTACTACCTCAACTGATCTACATCTAATCCAAGAAGTCTCATCCATACTTTCAACATGACCATACCATAAGATTAGGTCTATAACTTTAGAAAGACCACTTAAAACGCTGTATAAATCTGCTGTTTGGAATTATTTTCAATATTAAATAAAATGGAAAAAAGCATAGTAGTTAAACTAAATTTTGGTTACTAAATTATTGACAGTTTCACTCTTTCTTAATGTTAACATAAGTAATAATGAATTTAACATTTAAAATAAACATAGATGTTATATTATTTTTTAACCAATGGATGGAATGACGTAATAATGATTAAAGATAAGTTATTGAATCAGACAAGGCAGCTTTGCTTTCTCTATGATTGTTTTAAGGAATGATAACTGCTCAGTTCAGTATATCATTAAGTGAAATGTATGCAGAAAACAAGCGTTTCAATGATATTCTCATTTGGGTAAGATAGAATTGATTAAGAATGACCAGAGGCAGAAAGTGTTCAATAAATGTAAATCTGTTTTTTTTTTTATTCCAATGAGAATATAAAAGAAAATTGTGGATTAAACGCTTCTGAGAGAGAGAAAAATGTAGGTAGAGTGTCCCTTGTTTAGATTAAAAATGTATAGTATCTAATGTACAATAGAAAGATCCAAATATGAAATAAAAACGGTTCTACCAATGTATGTCCTATAAAAAAGTCTTCCTGGTGAACATAGGTGGCAGTGGTAGCAGATCTGAGTGTGAGGGTAAAAATTACTCTGACTTCCTGTATGTATCTTAAAGGAAAATATCGAGCAGGATTAATATAAAATTTGATAGAATCAAACAAAACTTTCTTAGAAAACACTAATAATTGGCTTAAATCTATGCCAAAGCAGACTTGTATAATTTTGCTTTTGGTTATAAAGCTATACCCATTAACAATACAGGGAAAATTGTCACTTTACTTTAGATATCTACGGAGATATCTGAATTTTCATGAAGGGCTTCCACCCTGTTTTTAACCCCTTTGCATAAAGCTAAATAAACTACTATAGCCCACATTTGGACCCCTTACGCCTAGCAGCTGTGTTCCAAAATCCATAATGATCTTTAATTTGCATATACATACTTAACTTTGTATAATATATATAAAGATTTACATTAAGATTTTCAAAATAACTTGGAAACAAATTTAAATTCTTTTTATATACTGATATGTATAATTTAAAAATTATATTGTAAACAATAAATGAAAATGTCAAAAGGAGACATAATTTTCGAATCTAATCACTGACACTTTCATATAAAATTCCTTTGTTGTTTTCTAGTTAACATAGAGAGATTTTTCTTTTTACTTTGATAAAGATGCATCGTATCAGTAGAATCAATTTGTGTTTTTTGTATTGCGATACATATCTTATATCTTGACATACCTCATGTTAAATGTTTTTAAATATTTGTATATCGAGATTCTAAATGTTGGAGTATCTACTTACTTTCCCAGGAGTCGGTTTTTGATGTGGGGAAAATTGCCCCCCCCCCCACACACACACACTAAAAAAGGGCACTCTGGATTGGGACAAAAATTAAAAAAATTCATACCAAAAATGGAACTACCTAAAAAAAATAAGCAGGTACTTTTTTCATAGTGGTGCAATTGCGAATAAGTATCACTTGTTCCGACTCCTTCTCACCCAAAAAAACTATCAATTTGTTCAATTATTAGATGAGAACATATTTTTTATGGAAGTGTCCATTCAATCTGTGTTTAGCGATGGAAATACTTTTTCAAACATAAGCCAGGCAGACTCTTATCGAGATGCTTGGATGTATCTAAAAATACTTTTCAATTGACAAGTAATTAAAAGACTAAAGGTCATCATTTGCAGTTGCAGTGTTTGGAGATATTTAAGATAATTATATTAGATTTCTTGAGCCAATCATTGATATTTATGTCTGTAACCTGACCGATTTTGTTATTTTGTTCTGGTAAACTTCAGAGAGCAAGTGTGTGTGGAGGTTACTTTCAGGTCACTCTGATAAATCTAGATTGTGAACAAACAAGAAAAAAGGTCAGAGGGTTGTGGGTGACAGCTGATAAAGATTAGCTTTTTGTGAAAAACTAAAGTCCTATCAGTAGATCATAATGGGTCATGTGTGAAACTGGCTTAGCAAATTGCTTTAGTCTTGCTTGATAACTTTACTCCTGTTTCAGTACAACCTTGAAGTTCGTTCTTCTTCATGCTCTTCTAAGTAATATTTACCTGTCTCCAAACAAGGCCACAATGTTCCCCTGGAAAGAGGGTGAAGGTCCAATAGCTAAAAAAAAAAAAAAGGCACTCGAGGCCTGTTTCAAAAATAGCCTGAGGGGCCTTTTGGCCTTCTCTCCCAAGTGACAATGTGTCAATAAACATATCTCACAATCCTTCAGAAGTAATGCCTAGGAGGAAGGCCTCTTGGAACCGTGCCAGAAGTAATCGCTCTAATTTTGAACAATCATATCAAAAGGAAATTTTAAGCATAATTATGAAATATTTGAAGAAAAAAGATCTTTTAAACTCGATAAAATTTGGTAAACCAAATTTTGCATATTTAAAAGGGGTAACCGATGCCAAATCAAGTTTAGCTTGGGTCCTAATCTGCACAAGTGCCTTAAAAAGCATCTTTTATGCCAGTTATTTGAGCTAATGCTCTCATAGTCATATATTATTAGAATCTCTACATTTCGATATTGAGGATTATGTTTTTCTTTTGAATTTTAATGATTAGCAATGTCACCATTTTGCCTGTTAGTGAGCATTTTGTTACCGTAGTTTAAAAGATAGCCAAAGTAGCTAATAGTAGTAATTTTGAAAATGTACTGCAAAAGGTTATTGATTCTGACAAAAGAATTAAAAATTGCTGAAGAGTAAAACAGCCAAAATGTTGTGAAGATGACAATAACTGGTATGAAGATAACAACCCAAAATTGCAAATAAGAAATTATATTTATTTCATAAAATCACTTGTCTAAATCTTGTAAATAAGTTAAACTATCAGCTGCGATTGCAGTATCCTCTGTGAAATCATCGCTCCTCAAATCAATGCTGCATGGCTGAAATGGCGTACTGCCATTGATGTCCTTTGTGATCCACAGATAAGTGATTAACTCCAGTCCCAGATCTACAGAACTATAGTACGACTTATTGCTTTGTATAGCTCAGTGCTGACACTCAATGAAAGAAGAAAAAAAACTATGTTGTGTTGGACTTTCACTTTGACTTGTCCAAAATGCCGCTATTTGTCACCGTTATGACATTATGCTAATCTCAGACTACATGAGAGAAAATCATCTGATTTTCTTTTAGGTTATTTATTTAGTTATAAATAGTAAGTAAATGAAGTTCAACACTGAATTATGGAAATATACCTAATGATTCAAAAGTTATGAGAATTTAAAAGTCTGAAATTCAGGGTTCAAAATTGACATCATTATATGTAAACATTACTTGAAAGCACTAAACAATTCACACTAAATTCAATTTGGGGAGGAATTTTGATAGAACTTAGATACATACAATTTTGCATAAGAATGCTATGCTGTAACCCATTATTTAGAAAATAAGAGGTACAGATATCGTTTTTGTTTTTTAATTGAATTACAGATAAACACTGCAAACAAAGTATATATATATCTACATACTATTTAAACTCTGCAGATGTTTGTCGTCCATTAAAATAGGTTGGAGATCCTTTATGATGTCATAGATGCTGAAATAACAAAAGCATGATGACATCTATTAAAATAGAACATAGAAGACCCGTAATAAAAAGGGTTATGGATCGTCTATATGGACAGTGACTGTGTGTGTAGTGTAGGAGATGATAATTACTGCAGGTCGAAGGATTCAAACCCAGTTACAAAGTCACTTTTGATTCCACAGCCTGGTATTCAACCCCTCAGCCACCATCAATTGGCTTGGGAAAATGATTAAACTTCTATATAATGTTGAGTCGGTGGACATACATAGTAAGCTAATCATAATAGTATTTAATGGCGAGCTGGAACATAGCATTACACTTAGATTGATAGCTTGTTATTAGTTCTCTTAAAGGCCCGGTCCTTGTTGAAAAAGGGCTATAACGATATTTTTATATAAATATTATTTTTACCTACAGACACATGTTTCATGCTTATGCAATCTTCAGTGTAGGAGATGATAATTACAGCCAGTCGAAGGATATATATATATATATATATATAAAGTGGTGTACTAAAAGCAGACTTTTAGGAAAGGTAAAACCTATTGTGAAACGTATACAGCTCAATATCCAGGATAGAGCAGGTAGATATGAAGAAGAATGGAAAGGAATTAGAGAAGCAAAAGCCAAATCAAATTTCAATTCAAATGCTCAGAGCAAGGTATATTCTGCAAAAAGGCAATTTATTCAAGTTAAAAATTCCTTAAGCCAGGCTTTACAAAGATCAAAATCTTATCAGAGGAAGTCGCTGGGATAGATAAGTTGGCAAAGGCCAAGATTTAAAATTTGAAAAAGTAAAATAAAAGTTGTAGGGAAAGAAACACAGGGCAAAACTCTGCCCGAATGCAAGCAAATGTCCGATTGCTAAAAAGTTCGGTGTCGAAAAGTCCAGCAGAGAAAATGAAATGTAGATAGGTCGGGCGTTATGGAATTTTTAACTTGAATAAATTGCCTTTTTGCGGAATATACCTTGCTCTGAGCATTTGAATTGAAATTTGATTTGGCTTTTGCTTCTCTAATTCCTTTCCATTCTTCTTCATATATATATATATATATATATATATATATATATATATATATTATATTTAGACGAACCAGAGTATACTACTAAAACTGGATATTGCTTGTGTTGTATCTTGTCACCATGCACTCAGGATGAAATAACAAAGAGCCGGATGACGTCATAAAGCTACCATTCATCCTTTATGATGTCATATGGAAATTTCATAACATTAATGTATATGACAGACTTTTAAACATTTCTGTAAAGTTAAAATTCAAAATATAGTTTCCAAAATAATTTTATTAATTAGCGAATATAACTTGAAAAAACTTTTAAAATTTTTAACATTCAATAAATCTCGCAACTGATAAACATGTGATGCAAACAAAGTATTTATTATACTAAGGTAAGTTGATCAAGGCTTTTTTCCTACATACTTTAATAGCACAAGATACATGCTAAAATATTCTTCAGTTTTGGGATTGAATTATGTTTGAAAAAAATCCTGTTTTAATTCTTCTAATTAACCGTGATTAATAATTAACAGAACAAATCACCCATCTCTCTCAGGTATCGATGTATTGCTCTTATTCTTCTAACTCTATTGATTCAACTACTTTCTAATATTTCTTAATGTCTCTGAGCATTTAGATAAAGAAGGACTTTGTTTTCGGCGTGCTCATCTAATTTACAGAAATGTATGTAAATTAGATGGCAAAATAAGTCTCTACTTATATATAATAATAATAATACTTCTAAATAATAAAAGTATGCCAAATTCAAATTTGTATGAATGTGATAGATCACTTTGACTGACTCATGTGTCTCAGGACATGAGAGTACCTAACTATTACTAATAATAATACTTCTATATAATAATAATAATAATATAGAAGTAAATAGACTTATTTTTAGTTATGCAAGAAGAATGTTTTAAAAGATATGTCACACTTTATGAATTTTTTAATTAAATCAAAATAGAATTTTAAAAATGGTAGTGGTTGTTACCCAATGGGTCGTGGGTATGTCAAGTATATATATATTTTTAATAATGGTCTCTATTTTTTGTTTTTATGGTAAAACCTAAAAAAAAAAATTAATAGGTAAATAAGGTAACAAATAATTAATACTTTATTGTACGATATTTAGTTTTAATTTAATGAAAATTTAATTTTGCACAGTTGTATTTCGCTCAGAACATGTCACAAGTAAAAATCAACTCTCTAGTTGTAAAATTTTAATGAATGTTCGTTCTGATTGGTTGTAAAATTTCATGAATCTTCTGATTGGTTGTAAAATTTCATGAATCTTCTGATTGGTTGTAAAATTTCATGAATCTTCTGATTGGTTGTAAAATTTCATGAATCTTCTGATTGGTTGTAAAATTTCATGAATCTTCTGATTGGTTGTAAAATTTCACGAATCTTCTGATTGGTTGTAAAATTTCACGAATCTTCTGATTGGTTGTAAAATTTCACGAATCTTCTGATTGGTTGTAAAATTTCACGAATCTTCTGATTGGTTGTAAAATTTCACGAATCTTCTGATTGGTTGTAAAATTTCACGAATCTTCTGATTGGTTGTAAAATTTCACGAATCTTCTGATTGGTTGTAAAATTTCACGAATCTTCTGATTGGTTGTAAAATTTCACGAATCTTCTGATTGCTTGTAAAATTTCACGAATCTTCTCATTGCTTGTAAAATTTCACGAATCTTCTCATTGCTTGTAAAATTTCACGAATCTTCTCATTGCTTGTAAAATTTCATGAAAATTGAGAAAGATTTGTTGCTTAGATTTTGCAAAAGAACGTGTAAAAATGAGTCTCTGAAAAGAAATCATATTTCTTATAAAGACTGTTCAAAGGAAAATACCGTTTTAACTCCCTGTAAAAAATAATGCAATGGATAAAAACACATGCAATTTAGAAAGATTATTTTCTTTTCTTCCCAACCATATAAATATTTTAAAGATTTGTCCAGAAATATATGACAAATTGCAAGTTCAACGGATTACGGTGCGGATCTGTCAATGTTGCACCATAACGACCAGTTGGTTGGAAATGCAACATGTATCATGCTCAAAGGACAACACCGGGAAAAAGCCGAGAGCACGGTTAAAGCAAAGGTGGTTAGATACTACAAACACCCAGATCTCATCCTTACCATGGTTTGACCGTATATGGTATAGGGAGAAATCCATTGTGGACTCACCCCACCCACACTGTGTAGGATAAATGCAGAAGAAAATGAACTGTTAGAAGAAAGATATCTACTGTTCCGTGCTATCCTGCTTCTAAAACCTCTCTCTGATAGCTGTATCTTCTCAGTCTGCTCGCATTCAATATAAATCTAAAATAATAACCAAAGATCAATCTAGTAAAATAACTGAGTTTAACAAACTATCTCACAATAAAATAGATGAGGACTAACCAAGTTATTAAGTGTTATAAAGCAAACATTTTTTTATGTTGTCTAGATAATACATTATACACTATCAAAAATCCATTCACTAAGAATAATTCTCGATAAGTAATTGCACCAGGCTGCTAGTGTAACCATAGCAATAAAATAGGAAACTATTCATTTTTATTCATGTTAGACAAATTATAAATATTTTGTCTCAGGATAACCACTACGGACATTGACGTTTTGTATCAAAATTAATTTTCTTTACAATCTCTAAAAAGATTTTTCTCAGGATATGGAAAATAAATATCTAATATATAAAATTCAGTGAATCTAGTTTTCCAAGTTAGACTTAAATAGCAATGCATATGATGCATTAATATTTAATTCAGATTAGTGATTTCTTCTCTCCTTATCCTTGCAGCATGTTCCTTACACTAAATAATGTAATTCGCCTCAGTATATTCTGAAATAAACTAATTCTGACTAGGAAGTTTGTTAGATTGGAGGCATTTTTCGTTTATGCCCTAAAAACTTCCAACCACTTAAGAAAATATTAGAAAGACCTTTCGATATGGCTGTATTTGTTTATAATACATACTAAACTATTTATTAATATTACTTGTGTACCACAATAGTAGATACATTACTTTTCCTTCCATCAAACTAGTACTTGCAATTTTGTGTCCATGTCATATTATAAGCCATTAATCTTTCATCCTGTACATGATGCAAACAACCTTCTATCACCAACCGATGCACATTCATTTCTAAATCCTTTCTTCTGTATCCTTCTTTAACATTAATTAAAAAATTATTTTTTCTCTTAACATCAAACAATGTGCTTTCACTTCCAATCTCTGACTGGATTATTCTTGGCTTTAAGAACACTTTGATGATTGCAAGATATCCTTTGACAAACACATACTTTCGTTTTTTTGTTCATAGCATACATTACATTTCTTTAATCAAGCTAAAACTTAAATTGTTGTATCCATGCAATGATACAAGTCGTCTTTTATGCTGCATAATAGTTTATATGATGCGAACATCCTCACACATTCATTCCTAACATCTTTATGTGCTGCCTTTTAAAATTAATATAAAAACATTTTCCCTAACAACTAATAATGCGCTATTAATTTTAAGTTCCGCATGCAGATACTTCTTTGCAGATCACAATACACCTTTTTGCAGAGACAGAAATTTACAAGGTAAACCGACTTCAATTATATATAAACACAAATTAAACATAACGGGAGAAATGTAGTCTTTTCTTTTTATAAATTAACTTAAGGAAAAATCATAAACAATGATGTACTCTACAGGCTAACAAGATAACTTTTTCTTATGAGCTACACAATTTTAAAGCAAATGTTTCTTGAAACATTTTGTAGACAAAGTATTTTACAATTGACTTTATTCTGATTTATGATTCTCTACGCCTTATGCCAGTCAATCAATATGGGCATATTTTGATTTATAAGAAAGGTAACCCTTTCTTTTTATTCTTATTAGCTACACAATTTCATGACAAACGTGTTTCTAAGCAAGGTTGTTTATTATTAAAGATTAAGCAATCTATATTGGGGGTAGAGAAAATCTAATTTTCCTCTATCTTGTTATACTTTCATTTACGTTGATAATTTTAAGGGTTTTTTTTCCTTTTTTTCGTTACTGATTTACTTTATCTTCAAATGAAACTTTGTTGTCCATCTCCCCAACATGTTATTTTTATTATTATTATAAAAAAAAGAAAGAATTAACAAATTAAACCCGGCTTTTTACCTATGGATTTCTCCCTGACGCTGGAATTATTTATAAATTTAACACTTTAAAAAGAAGAGGTACATTCATAATTTTATGAAGACATTTAATACATTTAAAAATACTTTGGTAAAAAATTTAAAACACCAGACTTTTTCTCACCAGTTAATATCTACATGTTTTGACTTTTTTCTCCTTTTGCATTACTTTAATTTTGTTTGAGGTTTCAAATCCAAAATTGTTTCCAGTTCTATTTAAAAAAAAAAAAAAAAAAAAAAGAAAAGGAATTTGGTAATCAGCAGAAAAAAAGCAGACTTAGGGGTCCATTAAAAAAAAAAACTCTATTCAAACTCAAATTTCATAATTCCACAAGTTTGCAAAAAAAAAGATCTGACTAGTCTTTTAAAACTGATACCACTCTCTGATTCCCCATCCTTGCAAACTAATTGTTTTCCCCACAAACCTTCTTTTAGTTAATACTTAGTTAATACTTAGTGAATTGATCCCAAATCGCTGTCTTGTCTTCTCTGGTACTTGGCTCTTCATAAGGCCAGTTTATATGAGAGCTCTCATACTTAGGTACGGCTAGGGTAGATACAAAAAATGATCACAACTCTATCAACACTCCTCCCTACCTGTGGGTGTGTCATAAGCACCTGACCCCCTCTCGTCTAATGCAATAGATGAAGTACTGCTTTGGAGGTGCCATCTCTGATATTTTAAATTTGAACAGTCACAGTCGGCTATTCAACTTGCCTTTCTAGCAGCTTAAAATTGGCTTTTATCCACCACCGATAATAGATTCAGAACTTTTTAAGTAATTCTTCTGTGACCAGAGTTTCGTAAAGCCGGAATCCGTTTCATTGGCAACTTTTAAAGTCCTAAATTCTCATCCATTATATCAACATAGTCGCTGCCAAAATATGAGGATCTTTTATTTTTATCTGCCATTAACAAGAACAGTTATTAAGATGGGTCTTTTCAATCTGTATGTTTACAGATGAAAAGACTATTTCAAACTTAAAAGCGTCACAGTCTGGCAAAGATCCTATTTCAAACTTAGGTGACTGTTTGAGAATACCAGATGCCATAAATTAGGAAGTAGAAATAACTAAAGAAGTCACTTTCTCCAATACCTTTAGGAAAGGTATGAACCCCAACCCCCTTAGCTATGGGTGTAATAGCAGGATAGACTAGATTCTCAAGCCTTAGTATCGTAACTATACTATGAGAGGGAAAACACTGAAATAACTATAGTTTTCTTTCTACACTGATCCAAAAGTTGCTGCTGGTCATCTCAGATTTCTCACTGGACTTGAGAAATGCTGGGTCAGGAAAAGTGCAGTGGGATTGTGCAAATTTATTACAAGCATAATAAAATAAAATTTTTGAAATATACTTATTTACAAAACTTTTTATGATAGACAAACGAATATAAAAAAACATTGCAGGGATGGTGTCCCATTTACTTGTTCTCCCCACGAAGACAGAGTAAGGGACAAGGTCGGTTTAACAAAAAAGGGGCACTCTGGATTTAAAAAAAAAAGCTTATTTACAAAAAAAAAAAAAAATATTTACAAAAAATAAAATATATAAATATTGGAGTGTATTAAAAAGGCGTACAGAAAATACCTGCTTCAAAACTGTCCTTGACCTTTTGGCTAGGAGCAAAGTGTAGTATCTGTTCTGATACTACATTTCATCTTCTCTGTCAGTGAAGGAGAAATCCTTCTAGACTGAGCCAATTTAAATTTTTGTCCCAATCCAGAGTGCTTGTTTTTGGGAAGCTGAATTTTCCCTGCAGTAAAAACTGACGAACTATGCTTTCGTGGGAAGGCAAGTAAATAGGGACACCATCTCGGCAATGTTTTTTTAAATATTTGTTTTGTTTGTTTATATACTCGACCTAACATTCATAGTTAACATGAATTGGAACAAATACATTAAAGACATTGCCAAGGCTGCTGCAAAGAAGATGGGCTCCCTCTACCGTGCTAGTAAACTCCTCACACATGACATTATCCTGTATCTCTACAAAGCCACCATCTGCCCATGTATGGAGTATTGTTGTTACATCTGGGCTGGTGCATCATCCACTAGTCTCTCCCTCTTAGACAAGATCCAAAAAAGAGTCGCCAACTTAATAGGTCCCACACTATCTTGGTAAGCTCCAGCCCCTGTCCCATCGCCACAATGTTGCATCCTTGTGCTTGTTTTACAAATACTTCAATGGATTGTGCTCTGATAAACTAGCTGCTCTAGTGTCTCCTCGACGCAAATACACTAGAACAATCTGACAATCAGCTAGGTCCCATCCATTCACTGTGGAGGTCCCCAGATGCCGGAGAGCCTTCTACTCCTATAGGTTCTTTCCTCGTGCTGCCAGCCTCTGGAACTCTCTCCCTATTTCTCCGACAGTACAGACATGCAGAGGTTTAAAACTAATGTAAACCGACATCTTGCTGCAGAGCTCCCAACTTAGGATGACACCCTAAACCTACTCCCTAATTCTCAGTAGCCCCTTACGTCTACAGTGGCGTCCTGCCTTGTTTTGTAAATAAACTATTTATTTAAAAAAAATTATTTTATGCTTGTAAATATTCAATATAACTCCCCATTCCTTTTTTTTTTTATATAAATCTTTAAAGTTTACAAAACAAAAGATTTTGTAAATTATTTATTGAAATGCTTTTTTTTATGTTTTGTTTGTTTATACATTTTGTCATTTTTAAAAAAATGAATTTCTAAAGTTTAAAAACAAAACTTTTTGTAAAAAAAATCAAATCTGTGCAGACAAGTGTGCATGCATGTTTTGCTTATAATTTAACCTGAAGTAAAAGAAACCGTTGTCATGCTAACATGTCCTTTTCGTCGTTTCTGATTCTGGAGTGCCTCAAGTATAATTGATTCATTATTTCTTTATCTTTAAACGATTAACATTTGGAAAAAAACATTCCCGGTGTTAATCTTTTCTTTAATATTATAGTTATATTACTGTTCAGTTTACAATAGGAAACTGAGTTGATTGTTGGGATAACCCAGCCTACACTACAGTGGACTCTCTCGCATAAATATATAGACTGGGTCGAATTGCCTGATGAACCTTAGTTGAAAAGATCAACAGGAAAAACTTATGTTGTTTGTCTTTTTGTTGCTCTAAATCCATTTTGTTTTTTTCAGAAAACTTTTTTATCTAAGCTATCTAAACTTTTTATCTGTTCTGATACTACACTTCATCTTTTCTGTCCTCGGTCAGTGAAGGAGAAATCCTTCTAGAATGTGGCAATTATAATTTTTGTCCTAATTCAGAGTGCCCCTTTTTGAGGAGCTGGATTTTCCCCCCGTTAAAAACCGACGTTGTTTCTAACTCTCCCCTTGTGGAGAAGCAAGTTAACGGGGACTTAGCTTTCTTTTAAAACATCCACCTGGAAATATCCACACTACTCCTTAGAAATTCTACTATTGAGCTGACACCATTTTACAATAATTATCGGTTCTTTGATATGATAGGGGTGCATTTTAAAATCTGTTTTTCTTTGATTATGGGACACAAACAATTTTTGATATTAAAAATATTTTTAAAAAATAAATATTCTTATTGCCGGCATATTTATTTCGACTCCATCTGTAGTGGAGACTTGAGTTGTTGGCCGTTGTTCAATTGCATAACTTCATAAAATTTGCAGAATTAAAAAATAGGCCTTACAAAACAAAGTAGCTGTTACATATATTATTGGCGATGATGCATAGAAATACTTTCTCCATTACAGCCGGAAGGGAATAGCAACAAAATCGCAGACATTTCATATTGTAGTCTTATTGACATTTCGGCGGAAGATTTTTATTTGGTTGAAATAATTGAAAACAAAATAGCAATCTTGCCTTATTTGTTGTAATGTTTAAATATACCTAAAATATTTGTATACATTCCTTTTTTTATTTTATAAATTGTATGCTGTTCTCTGCTTTAAATGTTAAGAGTGGGCATTTCAAATATTATTTCACAGGAATGTTAACCTTTTTCTTGAAACTGACCTATAAAAATATTTGACTTTTTTTTTTGTCACTTTTTTTTTGTTTCAATTAGAAAGAACTATATTAAGTTTTCAAATTATCCAATTTCAATTATGAATTTTTTTTATAGATATTGTTATTCAATAAATGTTCAGCCAATGAATACAGAATGAAAGTAACTCTAAAAAAAACACAAAAATGTGACCTATGGATATTTAAATATTATTTACATTATTTCTGACTGTTTTTCTCATCTTAGTTGGTAACCATTTTCATAAGTCGATATTTTTTCAGAGGAGAAAAAAAGAAACTTAAATAAGTATATAAATCTACTCTCCGGCTTTCATCTAGTGTCAGTTTGTAACCTTCCGCAAGTTTCTTACTGAACCCTTGTTTTAATCCACTGAAGTAGACTGCTTTCATTCCGTATCTTTTAGATACTTGTATCAGTTCATTTTTTTTTTAATCTTAAGTTCCTCCACCAAGGATTGAACTCACAACCTCTAGATAGAATCCTAATGTCTATATCCACTTGGCCATGTGTCCAGTAGTTCGAAATTCCCAGGTTACTGACCATGACAAAAGAAACCTGAAGAAGAGTACAACAGGCGAAATGTGAAAATGACCAACCACATGTAAATAATAATAATACCGAACCTCAGAAATACTTTTCTATGATATTAATTCAGTTGGTATTTTTGTATGTATGACATTTTTATGAGTGCTAGTTGGTCCCCCGATTTATAAAATCGGGGGACTTATGTTTTGAGGCATGTCCGTCCGTATTTTTCTCCGCAACCACCCATTGAATTTCTCTGAAATTTTGCATGAAGTTGTAACTTTGGTCAGGTTAGAAAGTGACATTCTCCGATTTTTTTTAAAAAAAATCTGGTTAGCGCCCCCCCCCCCGGGGGGGGGGGGTCAAAAGGCCCCGAAATATCAAAAAATGACATTTTTTGCCCCATAACTTTTCATCCATCCATTCAATTTCTCTGAAACTTGGCCTAAATGTGGAGGCAATTGTTCCTAATAGAAAATAAGTATCGCTGACCTTGGAAAAAATCTGGTTCGTGCCCCCAAGGGGGATAAAAGCCCCCCAAAATGGCAAAAAAATTACCCTTTTCTCCCATAATGTTTGATCCATCCATTCAATTTTTCTGAAACTTGGCCAAAATGTAGAGGCAATTGTTCTGGATATAAAATGAGCATCCTTGACCTCAGAAAAATTCTGGTTCGTGCCCCCAGGGGGTAAAAAATGCCCAAATTTATTGCATTTTACACTCGCCACATCGAGTCACATATAGAGGGGGACCACGCACGCGCGGCTTGTTTTATTTTGCTTGTGAAGGGGGATTCCAAGTTTCTGCGGAAAATGTAATTTCTCATCACTGGTTTGTTCACATTATCTTAATTATTTTTAAAAATATTTTTCAATTGTTTTTCTTATCTGTATGCATCCTTTCTTGGTGTTTCGAAGGGAAAGAGTTGGTGCTCAATGGATGGCCTTCATGCTGAGATGATCAACCCATTTCTTTCTTTTATTCATTTGTTGGATATCAACACTCACTTAGTATTATGAAAATAAAATTATACCTTTATATTATATCCTTAAGTCTATCTTCATTGGATTAAAGTGGAACAGAGTGTAAATTTCAAAGTCCAATTTGCTGTTAGCTTTTAGACAAAAAAACATTATTTTGCTTGTGTACACTATGACTTCATGTTTTAAGGTCAATCTCTGTTTTCTATTTCGTTTCCACTCGTGCCAGTCTCTTACAAGGCTGCTGACTCAAAGCGCTCCCCTCCTCTTTTCATGCATAACATAGCACATTTCAGGAAGATTTTTAAATCCTTCTCCTCTGCTGCTGGCTTGCTTGGCTTCATCTGAATTCTGTCAGACGCATTTTCAAACAGCTTCCATGAATTCAGTGCATCCATATTTTCTACCTGCTTGAATGTCTAGTTTATTGCTGGTAACTGAGAGAAGAGATCGGTTATTAACTATCAGTGCAAATCAACTTAGCAATTAAGGATGACAATCTTTTTTTTTTTTGGAGGGGGGGGGGGTAAGCAAATGTTGCTATCCCTATTACAATTAAGCAGTTCCTCTATCTTGATAACTTATGGACTAAAAAACTATTTAGCAGAACTATACCAAATTTAACATGAATAACTCTTGGGATGAGGGATATGTCATAAAAGGGTAAACATTGATAAGAATTCTGCTATATTTTGAACACTCATTTGCAGCCCACAGTATTTACGTTTGCAGGAGAATCAAGCAAATCCTACATCTTTGTGTCTTTCAGTGACTGATATTCGCTTTCGGAAGCTTTTTGCCATTTATTTCCATCTTTGTCAGACTAGGCCTTTTCAATGTTGGTTCATTTATAATTGCATGCACGCAGTATGCAACTTTTCCAACGGACATTATTGGACACATTGTGCTAGATATAGAAGTCTCTGCATAAAGGTTTCCTCATGTGTTGATTGTACAGGTAGATTGGCATGGTCAACATCAGCAGGAACGATTTCAGCAACGGGAGCAACCTCTACACTATGTTCAGTATTCTGTGTCATTTCAGCACTCTAAAATGATTCTTATTCTTTTGAATCCTCTTCTTCAACAACACAATCACAATCCACACAACTCCTGGTCTGACCATGTCCACTTTCATGGCCCTCATCATCTTTCATGAACTTATCCGCCAAGAATACAAATGTGCTTTGTCCCATTGGACTGAAGAACTTTCAACATTTTGTAGCAAACAATTATCCAACAAAACTACTTTATTTGCGTTTTCTTCAAGCTTTTGGTGCAACTTTTTGGAAATATGAATATATGCCAAACAGCCAAATATGACACATCTGGTTTTCATCCATACCAATGTTCATATGGAATAATATTCCCTGCAGCAGATGTTTGGGAACAATTGTGGATATGGATTGCTGTTGCAATAGATTCATCCTACAGTGAATTTGGTAAATTGGCACTTTTGGGCGTAGAACGGACAGATTCACAAAGTGTGCGATTCAGACACTCCACAACATTGTTTTGCTCAGCCGTCCGAGGAATGTAAATACCACATGATTTACAAAATCAACAAATTTTTGCGAGTTATACTCGCCACCATTGTCAGATCGTTTTCGCGGTCACATTTTCCACCAAATTTACATATTTCTTGAATTTATGAAATGCTTGACTTTAGTATTTCAGTAAAATTGTATACACAAATCTGGATTTGTCATCGATAAATGTAATAAAGAATTAAATGTTAAATCATATCACAAACATCACTGTGCACTAGTTGAAGCAAATAAGATGCAATGGATTAAATGTTTCTGAAAGATTTCTTGTGCAACTTTCCTTTGATACATCCTGTAGAAAGGAATTCATTGGGAGAAAAACTTATTCCAGATACTTTATCTCCAGGCGATATGCTTTCTAAATGTTTTGTTTCAATGTGTTTGAACCCTTCTTACCATATTTTCTTTCAAACCTGTTAAGAACAGTATTCAAGTCCTGTCGAGGTATGATATGTATATGAAACAAAGAGTTATGAAAATAATCAAGACCATGAAGTCTCCACTTGTGGCGAATTGAAGCTCTCCTTTTGTAGAACACATGTTTTGGCACAATTTTAGAACAGATAAGACGTTGTGCAGTGTAACAGCATAGTTTGAGATCTTATCATCACCAAGTCTAAAATAACAGTGTAGCTTCCCCCTGTATTCTGAGAGCAATGTATTCTAGGAATATAAATAATCACTATACCTATAGAATTATATTTGACAACTTTATTTGGCATGAAATGACCCATAGATGATTGGTATGCCGTAAACCAAACCAATCAAATCTTTCATAAGACAAATCAGATTTTTTGGAAGTCAAGTGATCAGATGCACCAAAGTTTATTATCCAGACATTGTCATCATTGTACTTCCTTTCGAAGTTCCAGTGAGCTAATTGTTTCATATTTGTCAAGAGAGGGACTTGTTAGTAAGTCGCATCAACAATCAGTTGAACGAGATGGGAGATTTTCCCCAGATTCCAATTGTCCCATTATTCGTCCGGTTAATACTGGAAATTGTCATCTAATTTTAGTCAATATGAACCGTATTTATTATTATCCATTGTTCATCTTATTAACGGTAGATCAAAGGAATGTTGTGATTAACAATTTCTTGCAATTGTGATTAAAATAATCCTTCATTTTTTTTTTTTTTTTTTTTTTTTAATTTAAAAAAAAAATTTATTATTCGTCATGTGGCTTCAAGTTCAGATGACTTTGTCTGTGTTTCTAACCTAAGCTGTCTATTGTCTACGTCATGTCTGAGCAATTCAAATGTTTAACAGAATATTTAATAGACTCTTATTTCAGAATATTTCTTTGATATAACATGTATGCTTTAGTTCAGATTTTCCAAATATTTTGGCAGTGTCTTGTAAAGCTCAGTTCTACCTCATTAAAGAGTCCACTTGCACATACAACAAAGAAGTGGTGAAAAAAAATGGTTAAATTAACAAAAATAGTGAAGTAAACGATATGTATGTTCATGTGTGCATCTTCCTAAAATTATGGTCTGATATTTTGTTAATTATCCACTTAAGTGACAAGTATCATCTGTTCATGTCTGTTTTGGCCAATTTTCTAATAGAGGGTCACTGCTTTTTTACTTACAAAAATAAATAAAATGCGTTTGGCTGCTACAATTACTTTAGCAATTGTAGGAAATGGATCTTTATGGTACCATTTTTGCCTCTTAGAAAGTCTTCAATCATTTTGTTGAACGAGTGTAGAAACAATTTTGCTTTTCCTGATAGTTATATACAAAGATGTAAGAACACTCTGCAAGACTGAGGTTATTCTATTTTTATCTTATAAGTATTACATCATATTCTTTTGCATGGTGTAATGTTTGAAAATGCATAATCATTGTATAATGGTTAGCATATCTGCCAAGTCTTTGATTTGATTTTAGATTGTGTGTGCGGGTATAGATAGGAATAAGGTAATAAACAGGGAACAAAAAATATTAACACAAGCGAATCATAATTTTGTGTTCATTTTTTCTGTTCTTTGCTTATTTTATTCCTATCTATAACAACACATTCTATTAGATATTTTTTCCTTCAAATAAAATTTCACACACACACACTGACTGTAATTACCTGGCATTGCCCAGGAGCCTTGTTACTTAAGGTATTTTTTAAAACAAAATGTAATAGAGTATGGTTTAATCATTATATTATGAATTAAAACAATTGTAATAAAACTAATTATATTTGTTACGGCAATGTTGCTTTTAATGTATATTAAAGTATTGGATGTAAATAGCTTCCCAAATTTTCAATCTTTTAATGCATGAAGAATTGACACGTTAAAGGTTTGCATTACCTTGCCTGGATTTTGTCGCACCTTTTTTTGCAGTTTCTCTACGAATTTTGTGTGCAGACAGTCGGAACGCTTGCTATGATCCTTTCTGCTTCCATACCTCTGGACTTCTCTAGATCACATCTCACGGCCTTCAAGGAGCTCTGAGCTGCAGCTAAGATTTTCGAATTTTTTAATCTGGCGTGAATCGTCATGCTGCAGGTCACTCTCTTCAAATATTCCAATGATTTCCAGTCGTCCATGGTCTCCAGCTTTCAGACCCACCAATACTACATAGAAACAGCTATTTGTTGCACTTTACCACTATTAAATACTTCAATAAATGGTCCTGAAATGAAAGAATATAAAAAATTATTGAATTTATCTCAAACACCTTGTATCGAGCACTATTGGACTGGATATATACTAAATGTCTAAACTTATTGTGTGTATTTATAATAGTTAAAAGATCTTAGTTTTTATTTATATTTTATTTAAGTTATGCTATCTTCCATAAATTATTTTATTCTTGAGATAATGAGACTATTACGTTACCCTTGCTGTACAAAACATGAGAGACTTGACATTGATCTTCAGTAAACAAAATTTAGGAATATTCAGAGCTTTTTATTATTATTCAGAAGCAGGAAGCATGTTTGTTATACGCAGAAAATACATTCAATAATCGTATCTCCATAACAGTATGTAGTTGTAAAAATACATTTGTAGTTTTATGTAAGAATTTTAGTCTTCTAGTCTCCCCGCATATATTCATACACCAATACATTCATCTATGCACCTATTAAAAAAAATCGTTAGATTTCAGCGCTACGCTATTTAACTGGTTGATGGTAATTGCTTGTTAGCGGACATTTCTATCTTAGCTTCATTGTGTTTTAAATGTTCAGGAGCGGTGAGTTGGGAATGGGAGGAGGGGGTTTATGAATAAAATGCGCAGGCAGTTTTAAAAAAGCAAGTCCGTCTTACTGAAAGGATTGTTGGCAAAAATATTTTTATAATGTATAATTGGTAAAAGCGAACACTACACACATTTTAAATGGACTTTGATTGTAAAGGAGTGTTGCTATTGTTCCTCATTTGTTTTCAGGGATACATAAACACAAGGAAACAAAAACTAGGATGTTATGCCCTCAAACTGATAATATATGTTTTTAAAAATATAACAATAAAAACAAATTATATCATCCTTCATAAAAATATCTTTGCCCCTCCCCCCCCCCCCCCCCCTCCTCTTCTCACATCTTACTTTTTGTTTTGCCATTGGTCATGTGATCTGATCAACATTTTCTACTACTTTGGAATTTGGTAGTTTTTTGCAGGCCGCACAATGGTACACACTTTCATATTTGATCGAGTGGTTCAAGCTGATGTTTGAAAGCTCGGGAGATTTGTGGTCTTGTCTCAAGTGTACAACTGCTGAGTCACTTCAATTATATTAGAATGATAATTGATTTCAAACTAAGAGTTTGTTGATCTGTTTAGTATGTTTTAAATATTACGATTTAGTGTATTGCTACGTTCATGTTGCTCATTTTATTTATGCCTTTATTGGCATCTCACTTTTTATTCTTATTCGCCTCTTAATACAGTATCAATTTGCAGATAAAATTCTATTAAATATTTCATCCAATAGTTCCTGAAAATGTCCTCTTAATTCACTTTTTTTGTTTTTACCATTATTTCTGAATATATTTAATTCCACCTTAAAATGTTCTACGCTATTTCTGTTCTTAATCTGATCTGGCAACTTGTTCCAAAAACTATATTACTCTATTAGCAAACAATTCAATTTAATAGATGTAGATTTTGAAAGCTGCTTTGACAATCGAGGAGAATTTTGTTTTTAAATGTTCACAATAGTTAAAAATGCTATTAATTATTTTGGAAATTTCAATTAAATTGCCTCTTTCTTCTCTCTAGTAAAGTAGTTAATCCTAATTTTCCCAATCTATCTCTAGAATGAGACTTTAAAAGTTTGGGGAAATAGGTATTGGTGGTGTAATTCTCCTGGGTTCCTATTTACTTGCTTCCCCATAAGCAAAGTTAGTCATAGGGTTGTTTTTTTTTTTTTAATGTGGGTGATATCCAGCTCCCCCAAAAAAGGAGCACTTTGGATGGGACAGACATAAAAATTACCCCAGTTAAGAATGACTTCTCTGACCAAGGGTCTTGATGTTGTAGGCATCTGCACCATACTGGAGTTTGTAGATTTTCTGTTGTAAATAATTATAAACTGTTTCTTTGTTTTTTTTTAATACTGCATATAAAGCACCACTGTACGGAAGTAATTCTATTTTTACTAATAAATTCACTTTGCTTTGCCACAGACATAAACTCTACGATGTATGGTAAGATAATGCAAATAAAAAGTCGATGTCCACAAAGTGAGATTTTGGTTTATTTTGTTCTTTAAAGAGGAAGTGGTTAATGTACTTAGACTGGTCTCCTCAAAAGGGGGGGGGGGGGTGAAGCCCTCCCCATCCTCTCTACAATCATAAACTGTAATTTCTGGAGTTATTAGTAAAAGGTAAAAAAAAAATATATGTTATTGACGTTAGGAAAACTATGTATTTATCGGTATGTTTCATATTGTTTACAAAAAAAAATTTTTTTTTTTTTTCAATGAAGAAAAACTAAACTTATGTTAAACGCATTATATTAAAAATAAGATAAATTAAAACCAATACGTAACAGCAATAAATGCATAAACGATGATTTTATTAAAAATATGATTTGTATTGAAGTCATCTATAAAATCAATAACATATCTGAAAACTAGGAAATTACATGGTTTTCTCTACCAAATGTTTTATCGAAAAACCTCCTTCGTGATGATAGAGTTTTGGTGCTAACTTGAGCTAATCCCACTGGAAAATGCCGACTTCTTCCCTGCGCCCGAGGTAGAGAGATCCTTCTTGACTAGGGCAATTTTAATTTTTGTCCTAAATATTTAGCTAATGTAAATTTTAAAGAGCCTGGAGTTAATATTACAGCAAACATCTTGTGTTTTAACACTGTTTATAACAACCTTCTCGATATATCTGCTTGCAAAGACATAAATAGACTTTAATTTTCTTCCTTTCACAGTGGCTGTTGAGTTGAGGCGTTCAGACAAGAGTTAAAATGTTCACTTGGGTCTGGGGTTTTGAATCGTGTGACTGTCAGAACAATCATTCTCCACACTGATGATTCCCAGAAAAGGATGAAATGCATTTGTATGTGGATAAGAATAAAAAATATTTATCATAGTATTGTGTGCATGTATGTATGTATATATATATATATATCGGATTCTCAAAGATGCTGAACAAAAATAAAGATGAAATGTTCAATGAAGATAGAAAATAGGCAGTCTTGCAAATAGTGTTTTCTATTTTACTTTAATTTTTTTATTTTTGTTCATCTCCGAGACTGGTATATAATAATAAAGAGATGTCTACTGTAATATTAATTCCAGACTCCATAATATTTACCATGGCCAAATATTAAACATACCCAATTCTTAGCAGGACTTTTCATGCTTTTATTGCAAAAATAATTTTATTAGATTTTTAATAATGATACAATTCCCCCTAAATTAAAGATAAATGAAACAACATAAATAAATTTAAAATTATCCCCTTGTGAAATATATTTTTCTTCAAATTTTTTTAACTCAAAATTCAAAACAGTATTTACACTTATTTGCAATTTAACTTTTTTCAAGTATTGCTTTATTCAATTTTTTTTTTTTTTTATAAAAAAAATCTTACCACTTTTTAATTTCATTTTAAATTGCACACTTACACACTTTACATTGAATTCAGTGACACTGACCTGGTTATCGTAATAGAATAGCTATGTACAATAACTTTTGTGGAATGAGGACATAAGACAAATGTAGTTTCTTCATCTTTTATTCATTATCCCTAAAGATGATGGTAACAGGCTCCCTAAGGAAACAATAAAAATAAAACATGTATTACTCATTCATACATACATGGACATTTTACAAAAGATTACAATGATTGTTCCTAACATACATCAATGGTCATATTGATACCTATCTTAGAAAGATACTGTAATATTTCAAAACTGAAAGTAGATCAAATGGTCGGTGGCTTTGTTTCTTGCTTTCTTTTTTCTTTCTATTATTTTGAACCAGTTGCCAGGAAGGGAATTTTAAAACAAAGATGTTACACATTTTTTAAACTGTTTTATTTTGTTATCTATGCCTCCCGGGCAACACCGGGTAGCCCTGTTAATAGTTCTTCAACGATTGAATAGAAATGACTTAAATGTTGTTCACTGCAAAATAAAGTCTCTGTTTGTGCGTTTCTCTCACAAAGTGAAAACGGGAAATAAGGATAGGGGGGGATTTGCAACTCTAACAAATCAATATTTGTCTTAATATTTCTGACTTTTTAGTGAAACTGAGACTAGCAAGAATATTGACTTTAATTCAAACAGTAAAATTATTTGGTTTTTGTTTGTTCAATATTTTGAAAAATATTTTTATTTCCACTGAATGATTATGAAATATTTTGTCATTTTCTAAGTGTATTAAATAATGAAACAAGGTCATGACACTAAAAATGTGTCCATTCAGGGCACTGAATAAAAAATCTGATTTAAAAAAAAAAAAAAAAAAAAACATTAATTGAATTCATTAAGAAATAACAAAATGGACGGTTTGTCTGCCCTAATTTTTTTTATTAAAAACAGTTTTTTAAAAAATTGTTTTAAAACTTTCCAAGATGAATAAAATACTAGTGGGACCCCATAGAAATTCCATGGTGCAATCTCTATAATTTACTGTTAATAATAACGATCTTTTTAAATTAATGTTTCTCAGAGTCAATACTATTAAGAAACAAAATGACTTATTTTCTTCCATAAGAATAATTGTCATTGTCAGTCTATTTATTTAAATTTGTAGCGATTTAATTCTTTTTAAAATAATAAATATTCTGTGTTCTTACCATGAAAATAATTGTCAGGTAAATGTTGTTCAAATCAATAAAACGGATGTTACTATTTAAAATGTATTTAAAATTGTACTGTTTTAGTCGACAAGACGACATAATTTGATTTTGGAACAATTTATTTTCATATAGATTTTACTTTAACCATGAAATTCTTTTTAATTTTCTTCTTTCATATGGTAAAAATAAAAGTTTATTTCTTTATAGTTACTATTTTCTAAAAATATAAGATTGATGAAAACAAATCTCTTTACAGAAACTAAAACGAAATAACGCTTCTAAATTCAGTTGTACTCATTCGTAACTTGCAGATCTCTACTTTAATCTTTGACCAATGGACATTGTAATGGATATGTGATGTCCTCATCTAAAAAGTTAGCAATTATTGAAATATTTTGTGTATTCAATATCTAATGCTAGTATTTCCAGGTTATTGAATATGGTGAAAATCTTATACTATATTTGTTGTATCTAAAAAATATTTTAGATAACATAAGACAAATAATTAACAGTATTTGTCATCTGGAAGACAGTTTCTCTATTTGTCGGTGCTGGTTCAATCAAAATCGGCGGTGAAATAGTTTCTTGTAGTGTCCACGCAGACATCTTTATAGTGCAGGAGTGAGTAATAGGTCCTGAGGTATATCGTAATGACCATTGAGAAGATTGTAGGCCAAAATGAGATAACTGTGTAATCATTGGCGCTCAAGAAAGAAAAGGGCAAGTTTCTTGAGTCAGCTTTCATAGGGCAGATCCCATAAACCCTGCACCATTCGAGTAGCCAGTCTTTGAACTCTCTCCAGGTGCTGGATATCACGTATTAGATATAAAACAGAGGCCTGGCCACCATACTCTAACAGTGGTCTGACGAGGGTGACATAAAGTAGGAGAAATATTTCAGGAGTGAGTTAGCTGAAAGAAGGTCGAATGAGAAATATAGTGCTCCTTGCTTTGTTTGCAGCCTGAATGCAGTGTTAAGATGGCTGGAAGGACGAGTCAACCAGAAAGCCAAGATCTTTTGTCATATTCGCCTCCTTGAGCGGAGCCGTGTCACTGCCATGAGTAAGAGCCAAGTCAGGAGGAGATACCACTGCAATATGGCAGCATTTATCGACATTAAGGTATAATGTAATAAAATGACATAAGAAGCCCTTTTTAACAATGCGTGAAAGAATTTATTTCTTTTTTTTCTTTTTCCAATCAATTTCGAAGTCTACAAACTTCATCTTCAGGGATGTATTTTTTTTTTTTTTTATAAAATAAACAAACTTTTACTTTTGTTTATAACTAGCATCGAGATGGTGTGACGCTCTCCGCCAAGATGGAAAAGGGCGGAAGTGAAAAATATTAAGAACGATTATGCCAGGGGCAAGCCGGGAGTTAAAAGATATTGTTCGTTCGTTTTTTTTTTGTTTTTTTTTTTTAAGCATTGAATAAAATGTAATAAAATGACGTAAGAAGCCCTTTTTAACAATGCGTGAAAGAATTTATTTCTTTTTTTTCTTTTTCCAATCAATTTCGAAGTCTACAAACTTCATCTTCAGGGATGTATTTTTAATCGTTCTTAATATTTTTCACTTCCGCCCTTTTCCATCTTGGCGGAGAGCGTCACACCATCTCGATGCTAGTTATAAACAAAAGTAAAAGTTTGTTTATTTTATAAAAAAAAAAAAAATACATCCCTGAAGATGAAGTTTGTAGACTTCGAAATTGATTGGAAAAAGAAAAAAAAGAAATAAATTCTTTCACGCATTGTTAAAAAGGGCTTCTTACGTCATTTTATTACATTTTATTCAATGCTTAAAAAAAAAAAAAAAAGAACGAACAATATCTTTTAACTCCCGGCTTGCCCCTGGCATAATCGTTCTTAATATTTTTCACTTCCGCCCTTTTCCATCTTGGCGGAGAGCGTCACACCATCTCGATGCTAGTTATAAACAAAAGTAAAAGTTTGTTTATTTTATAAAAAAAAAAAAAAATACATCCCTGAAGATGAAGTTTGTAGACTTCGAAATTGATTGGAAAAAGAAAAAAAAGAAATAAATTCTTTCACGCATTGTTAAAAAGGGCTTCTTACGTCATTTTATTACATTTTATTCAATGCTTAAAAAAAAAAAAAAAGAACGAACAATATCTTTTAACTCCCGGCTTGCCCCTGGCATAATCGTTCTTAATATTTTTCACTTCCGCCCTTTTCCATCTTGGCGGAGAGCGTCACACCATCTCGATGCTAGTTATAAACAAAAGTAAAAGTTTGTTTATTTTATAAAAAAAAAAAAAAATACATCCCTGAAGATGAAGTTTGTAGACTTCGAAATTGATTGGAAAAAGAAAAAAAAGAAATAAATTCTTTCACGCATTGTTAAAAAGGGCTTCTTACGTCATTTTATTACATTTTATTCAATGCTTAAAAAAAAAAAAAAAAGAACGAACAATATCTTTTAACTCCCGGCTTGCCCCTGGCATAATCGTTCTTAATATTTTTCACTTCCGCCCTTTTCCATCTTGGCGGAGAGCGTCACACCATCTCGATGCTAGTTATAAACAAAAGTAAAAGTTTGTTTATTTTATAAAAAAAAAAAAAAAATACATCCCTGAAGATGAAGTTTGTAGACTTCGAAATTGATTGGAAAAAGAAAAAAAAGAAATAAATTCTTTCACGCATTGTTAAAAAGGGCTTCTTACGTCATTTTATTACATTTTATTCAATGCTTAAAAAAAAAAAAAAAAAAGAACGAACAATATCTTTTAACTCCCGGCTTGCCCCTGGCATAATCGTTCTTAATATTTTTCACTTCCGCCCTTTTCCATCTTGGCGGAGAGCGTCACACCATCTCGATGCTAGTTATAAACAAAAGTAAAAGTTTGTTTATTTTATAAAAAAAAAAAAAATACATCCCTGAAGATGAAGTTTGTAGACTTCGAAATTGATTGGAAAAAGAAAAAAAAGAAATAAATTCTTTCACGCATTGTTAAAAAGGGCTTCTTACGTCATTTTATTACATTTTATTCAATGCTTAAAAAAAAAAAAAAAAGAACGAACAATATCTTTTATTAAGGTATAAGTTCCATTCAATGGACCATTTGTTGGTATATCACTTTTGTTTTCAATTGCATAACCACCATGCAGAAAGATCCAGCAAAGAATATTTCAGAGAGACAGCCACAACTTACAAATTTTTTCCCCTTCCCTACACTTTCCTCTTCAGGTTCTTATTTTGATAAATAAAAATAATTAATTTTTATAAAATTTGTAAAAAAAATTTTTTATCGCGATATCATTAGAAAAAAAAATGTTATATCCAGATTGTAGCCTTATTACAAATTATTGAAATAGAAAACTACGGAATTCGAGCTAAAATATTAAATTTTATTAATTTATTCAAGTAAGATTTTTAAAATCTGTTAAAACATTACTAATTTATTTGTATTAATAAGAATATGTTGCATTAATTACATTTACAAATTTATATAAACATAATTAAACATTGAATTGTTTAAATTAATGATGTAAGATCTCCTGAGGAGGACGTATATTTAGCTAGCAATTATCATATGTGAATAAACTTTGTTTATTATTTATTCTGCTGTTTCCATGGATTGCATGACATTAACAACAAAGCAATATTATTGATGCTTGTTCTTCAAATATTTCCATTCATGAAACGCTTTGAAGTAAGATTTATGTGAAATTAACATGTAAGCCTTTTGGGATGAGTCATTGTCATTTGAAGTAAATATAAGATGGGGAGGCGGAGAGAATGGAAATGTTAATTACATTTCAAGAGTTATTTAGACAATTCATTGCATTCTTCTTGTTATTTAAAGTTTTTCATTCCATCAGATCTATAATCTATATTGATTTACAGATTTCTGTTCCTGTAGAAGGTCATAGAATAGATCGGCCAGACCATTGTGGCAACGTGAAGAAAGAATTAGAGCAGTAAGATCCTAACATCTCATAGAAATGTTTTTATCAACATTTTTAAATGTTTTATTTTTTGTTTCGGAATTTTTAAGATGAAGATTAATAATTTGTATTTGGATTATTCGGACTACTGTCTGTTCTCATCTTGGATGTACTTGTCACTTTTATTTGTTGCACTACATGGACTCATGATGCAACGGATAAAAGTGCTAAGTAATAATCAGTTCTAAATGATACTTCTGGAGATTGAAGGTTCGATCCTCAGCATGGGTGATACTAAGAATACAATTAAGAGTTACTGAAGACTTATGCCAGAAGAATTTCCTTCAAGAAATTTTATGATGGAAATTCTTCTGGCATATGGTATTCCAGATAAGACTGTTGATGCAATAATGATTCTGTACAGTCAAACACAGTCTATGGTATGATCGCCTGACAGAGACACTAAATGTTTTTAGGTCACTGCTTGTGTTCTTCAGGGCGATACTATAGCTCTATATCTGTTTATAATCTGTCTTGACTACATCCTCCGTATGTCAATCGATAAGTTAAAAGAAAATGGTTTGACATTGGTACCTGCAAGAAGCAGGAGGTATCTGGCGGAGAAAATTACTGACGCAGGATATGCTGATGTCCTTGCAATTTTTGCTGACACAACTAAATAAGCAAAAGCCATACTATATTGTTTTGAAGAAATGGCAAATTGTATTAGGCTTTTTGTTAACACAAACAAAACAGAGCACATTCTCCTGAACCAACTTGGAAACATTTCTTCCCTAATTGGGACTTGTCTCAAAGATGTTGATGAGTTTACCTATCTTGGCAGTAAAGTTGCAAAGCAAAATTTCACAGAGTGAACTAAATGGGCTGAACTGGACAAAATGAAAGCAATTTGGAAGTCAAAGCTTTCTACTAAGATGAAAGAACCAGATTTGCTAGTCTCTGCTAGAGGTCTAAGAATGAACTTCTCAGTGATGTTCTTTTGTGGATGCCAACACAGGGATGTGGTTCAGTGGGGAGACCACACAGAACCTACATCTTGCAACTAGCAGATAACTCATAATCCACCTATGAAGACCTACCTGGTGTGATGGAGGATAGAGCGAGATGGCATGAGTCGGAGAAAGATCCATGACACTAGATGATGATGAAGACTTGCACCCGTTCATGGTTGACAGAACGAGAACAAGCTACATCTGTGGATTAAATATGGAGTTCCGTTCGAAATTCCATACAGATTCCCGAATATAACAAGACTCAACTGAAGAAGGTCCGAGATTACATCGACCAAAATGTTGTTAGAATAACATCCAAGATGAAAACAGTAGTCCAAATAATCCAAATTTTATTTTATTTTCAAAATAATGACTTTCTTTTTATCAAGATTGTATCATTGCAGTGAAAACTTTGTAAATAACAAAATTTGAGTTATTTGTGTCTTGGGCGTTATATGCTGAATAGAACCCCCCCCCCCCCCCATGTTGCCTGACTCTACTTTTCCCTGGGCTCAACTAATTAGTGCCCAATTTACCACCCCCAACTGTAATTATGAATGTATAATTGAGCTTATCTCCTGAATAAACACTATTTTTATATTATCTAATGTTAGCTTTAAACTTGCATAACTACAATAATCTGCAGGAAACAAGTGGAAACTTGAGACACAATCTCTTCGGACAAAGGTCATCAACAGTGACTATATCTGCTTCTTTTTTTTTTTTTTGTAAGAAATGGTGTTCTCACTTAGTTATAGATATGTAGAGGTATAAATCTATTGATAAACTTTCATTTGGTGGTTCATTCTGAAGTTGAATTCTATTTAAAATCTCATATCTGACTCTTCTCCTCTATAAGGCTTCTAATCTCTGCCTTAGTAATAATATTGCTACCAACTCTGGTTCACTACAGGCTCTACTAGACTGAACTATTAGACAAATGAAGAAACAAAAAAAAAAAAAAATGTTTTTAAACAATTTTGCTCTGACTACCCAGCTCTGAATGGATGGATTTAATAAACATATACTCCTGTTATAAGAAACAACTATTTCTTGTATAATTTTTCTGATAACAAACAGGTAAAGATTTTGCTCTTACCTCTTCGGTAGTTAAGTTTATTATTTGCTTAAAATCTTTTATTTGCAATCTGTTATAATTTTTATCCCTACAACAAATTGTATTACTATGTAATGCAAAGTGAGTTCTAATGAAAAGTCTTTTATCAGAATTTGATAAAAATAATCTTACTGTGGAGTCTTTTTAAAAAAACTGTGTCCGATTTTGGACTCTTGCAAAAATTGCTGACCTCTCACCTCCTGAGATGTATGTGGAGGGTCCAACTCTGAAATAAGAGTTTTTAAAAGTGACATGTGCTTCTGCAAAAACTTCAGAGTTCCTACCTCTGAGGTGGTGGGGTCTTCTGAAAAAAAGTCCCAAATCCAGCAAAAATTGTTGACTCCAACCCTTCATTTCTGATTAGACGTTAGTTTGTGTCTCAGTTAATGTTTGATTTAACATTTTGTTTGTTCTTTTTATAACGACAAAATTGTTTCAAATTACAACATAAACAGGATGCACATTTTTCAGGCAATTTCAAGATAACAGTTTGCGTTTTTTCAATCTCTTGCCATAGTTAAAACCTTTTTCACATCTAAAAACATTTTAACTTTAATGACGTTTTCGATTGTTTTTAACTGAATTGTGCATTAATATTATTAAAAAAGCTACAACCCCACAGTTTCTATTTTACCCATAACGGGAAGGGGGGGGGGGTTACGAGTAAAATAGAAATGTGTGCCTATAATCATATACAAAAACTCGCTTGTTGTATTTCGGCATTTAACGATCCAAAAGGCTAGTGATCCTTATAACAATAAAATAAGAATGACTAAAGTATGAATACAGAAAAGAAATTGGATTGGCAATTTAATGTGCCCCTTATTGAATTATTAACTCGTTTTTGTTTTTTAAGCGTACTAACGAAAAGATTGTTCAAGAGAAAGATTGCGAGATTCAAATTGTTTGTTATTCTGCTGAATACTTTTAAGTCATTAATTTGACCTTTATTATTTTGTCTTAAAATGATTTTCAAATTGTTTTCCCTGCATCTACATACGTCATAGCTGTTCTGTTGTATGCTGCCAAATATTGAGGATTGCAGAAGTTTGGTAGATTGGGACAAGACTACATGATTTGAATAGGATTTCCACTTTCACATGTGAGTGGACCATGTGCGTATTCTCATTTAGTCAGAGCAGACTTTAAACAGTCAGTTTTAATCTTCGAGCAGTTTAAGGTTTTCATTCTGACATTTTGATTATCAACTGGAAGGTTTTCAGCTGGTAGTATGCCCATATCTATAAGATGGAGCGGGTGGAGAGTTACTTTCCAACTTCTCCTTCCAAATCTTGAACAATTCCCGTGTCCTTGGATGTAGAGAAGGAATGACACTCATTGTGACAGCTCTTCTTTCAAGTCAACATAGAATTTCCTCATGCTTTAGCCAAATGAGAGTTAAGTTTCTTAGATGGCTTTTATAAAACATGACTCCTACCATTTAAGTATTTTTCTAGTAACACTCTAAATTGAAGAGAATCTTTTCCCTCAGTGCCAAAGGTTTTGGCATTTTGTCATTTTTGTTTTTAGTGGTTAACAATAAGATGGGAAGAGTAATGTAATCGCCATGATGAATACTTATGTGGACTATGGAGTCAGCTAAGCAGGGTTCAAATCCAGTTGGATCTGATACGTTAACTTATACATTATTACAATTTGATAACTAAGCTATGAGTAAAATCGCAATATGCCTCCAATGAATCATTTACAATAGGTATTGGGTATCAGCATTAAATAACTACAAAAAGTTTAATGTACAGCAACACAGACAAACCAAACCAAGTATCTTATGTTGTGTTTGTTATGCGTGTTTAGAATCATCAATTAGTAATTAATCAGAAATAAATTTCTCCATTTATATTTCTGGTGCATAAGTAATTGAAGATACTTAGTCTGGTTCTAAGTAATCGGTAAAGTAATAGGGTAGAGTGGGCCATCCGGTCATCATCAGGAATTAGTAAAGGAGAATGCGGTCATTAAAACCAGATACAATACCAGTTTTTTTTTTAAAGGCAGATAGGTACCAAATCCATCATCCCCAGACAACTGGTCAGGTCTATGAGTTCCCATGTGTTACAGACCAGAAGGGGAGCTGAAAAAAAGGTTAATGTAAATTTTTAAAAATGGTTTACTTGATCATTGAATATTTGTAATTTGGATTAATTATACGTGAGGCACCCCAAAATCAGAAACGGCCAAAATGACACATGTAGGGTCGACACCGGTTTCTTTTTCTTCCGGTTGCCTTCGTAAATTTGTTTACAAAACATTTTGTTTTGTAAACTTTTGAGATATAAAAAAAAATATTTTTCATTAACTAAAAAAGTTAGACATTTTTAAACAAAATGTATAATTTTATTTACAAAACTTCTATAATAAACAAATAAAACAAATATAAAAAAAACATTGCAGAGATCGTGCCCTCATTTACTTGCCTCCCTATCAGGGCAGAGCTAGACACGAGGGCAGGTTTTAATGTAAGGAAAATAGACAAACAAAACAGATTTAAACAAAAAAAAACATTTAAATAAATGGATGCTGAGCAGATTTTTTTGTTTAAATTTTATCTCTGAAGAAGATTAAATCTGGACAGTATAGGGGAATGTGTACAGAACATGAATGATGCTTCGATGTTATGGCCATGTTGAAAGAATGGATGAAAGTTGTTGGGTTAGTGGATGTAGAACAGTTGAGGTAGCAGGTTCAGTTCACAGGGGAAGGCCAAGGAAAACACTGGAGAAAGTGATAAGGATGATAGAAAGAGGTATAAATAAAGACATAGACAGAGATAGGTTAGTTAGGAAGTCAATTTCTAAAAGTCGTCCAACACATGTCAGCATTTAAAACAGACATTAAACCGATAATATGATGATGAATATGATTATAGATTTTTTTATTCTCAAACTTAGAATTTTATTATGTTGGATTCTTGCAGATAATTCAGGGCCACAGACACAGAATTTTAATTTTGGTATTTCTGACAAAGGATTTATTGATTCACTCCATGTGTTTAATGGGGTGGAGTGGAACAGAGAAATTAGACTAGATTTATAATAAAAAAAAAAAAATTTATAGATGTGTCCCAGCATATCAATAAAAGGCTTTGTCTGTCCCTCAGCTTACATTTGAAATAGCATTTTTGCTGGTCTTTCACTCTTAATTTTGTAATGTTATTTTCTTTGCTAAACATGCAGATTGAATGGATCCATGTTAAGAATATTCCCTCTAGTTTTTTTTTTTTATAAGATTGGAATTTTGCTCTTTGGCTGATCATGGAGAAATCTTAGCAGTAGCTGCCGCCGTCTGTCAATTGGTCATTCATTCAACTGAATAGAAAGGCTCAATTGACTTTGGTTTAAGTAACAAAGCAACGCTTGTCGGCTGTGCAAAAGAAGGAATCTCACTGATTTGGCTGTGGGGTTAGAGGCTCCTTTTTGCCCTTAAGTTCTGTCAAGGAAATATTTTTGTTAAAATAATTGAAGCCAAGATGTTCGTCACAGAGTTAAGACATGAAACAGAATCCTGCACGAAGTTAGAATCAATTCTTTCTCATTTGTGTTTCTTAATTTTAGTGTTTCTTCCATTATTTGCAACTAGGATCATGATTTATCACATACAACTTAGAAGAGAAATATATTTAGTACTTTCTATCTGAAATAATAAATGACCAAAAGTGTCATGTCTCAAAGATATAACATAATATTCATATGTGCTAAAATGCAGCTATATTAATAAAATTCTTTGACCACTTCTCGGGTCTCACTCTCTCGCTTTCTCTCTCTCTCTCTCGCTTTCTCTCTCTCTCTCTCTCGCTTTCTCTCTCTCTCTCTCTCGCTTTCTCTCTCTCTCTCTCGCTTTCTCTCTCTCTCGCTTTCTCTCTCTCTCTCTCGCTTTCTCTCTCTCTCGCTTTCTCTCTCTCTCTCGCTTTCTCTCTCTCTCTCGCTTTCTCTCTCTCTCTCGCTTTCTCTCTCTCTCTCGCTTTCTCTCTCTCTCTCGCTTTCTCTCTCTCTCTCGCTTTCTCTCTCTCTCTCGCTTTCTCTCTCTCTCTCGCTTTCTCTCTCTCTCTCGCTTTCTCTCTCTCTCTCGCTTTCTCTCTCTCTCTCGCTTTCTCTCTCTCTCTCGCTTTCTCTCTCTCTCTCGCTTTCTCTCTCTCTCTCGCTTTCTCTCTCTCTCTCGCTTTCTCTCTCTCTCGCGCTTTCTCTCTCTCTCGCGCTTTCTCTCTCTCTCGCGCTTTCTCTCTCTCTCGCGCTTTCTCTCTCTCTCGCGCTTTCTCTCTCTCTCGCGCTTTCTCTCTCTCTCGCGCTTTCTCTCTCTCTCGCGCTTTCTCTTTCTCTCGCGCTTTCTCTCTCTCTCGCTTTCTCTCTCTCTCGCTTTCTCTCTCTCTCGCTTTCTCTCTCTCTCGCTTTCTCTCTCTCTCGCTTTCTCTCTCTCTCGCTTTCTCTCTCTCTCGCTTTCTCTCTCTCTCGCTTTCTCTCTCTCTCGCTTTCTCTCTCTCTCGCTTTCTCTCTCTCTCGCTTTCTCTCTCTCTCGCTTTCTCTCTCTCTCGCTTTCTCTCTCTCTCGCTTTCTCTCTCTCTCTCTCTCGCTTTCTCTCTCTCGCTTTCTCTCTCTCTCTCTCTCGCTTTCTCTCGCTCTCTCTCTCTCTCGCTTTCTCTCGCTCTCTCTCTCTCTCTCTCTCTCTCGCTTTCTCTCTCTCTCTCTCTCTCTCGCTTTCTCTCTCTCTCTCTCTCTCTCGCTTTCTCTCTCTCTCTCTCTCTCTCGCTTTCTCTCTCTCTCTCTCTCGCTTTCTCTCTCTCTCTCTCTCTCTCGCTTTCTCTCTCTCTCTCTCTCGCTTTCTCTCTCTCTCTCTCTCGCTTTCTCTCTCTCTCTCTCTCTCTCGCTTTCTCTCTCTCTCTCGCGCTTTCTCTCTCTCTCTCTCGCTTTCTCTCTCTCTCTCTCGCTTTCTCTCTCTCGCTTTCTCTCTCTCTCTCTCGCTTTCTCTCTCTCTCTCTCGCTTTCTCTCTCTCTCTCTCGCTTTCTCTCTCTCTCTCTCGCTTTCTCTCTCTCTCTCTCGCGCTTTCTCTCTCGCGCTTTCTCTCTCTCGCTTTCTCTCTCTCTCTCTCTCTCTCTCTCTCTCTCGCTTTCTCTCTCTCTCTCTCGCTTTCTCTCTCTCTCTCTCGCTTTCTCTCTCGCTTTCTCTCTCTCTCTCGCTTTCTCTCTCTCTCGCGCTTTCTCTCTCTCTCTCGCTTTCTCTCTCTCTCTCGCTTTCTCTCTCTCTCTCGCTTTCTCTCTCTCTCTCGCTTTCTCTCTCTCTCTCGCTTTCTCTCTCTCTCTCGCTTTCTCTCTCTCTCTCGCTTTCTCTCTCTCTCTCGCTTTCTCTCTCTCTCTCGCTTTCTCTCTCTCTCTCGCTTTCTCTCTCTCTCTCGCTTTCTCTCTCTCTCTCGCTTTCTCTCTCTCTCTCGCTTTCTCTCTCTCGCTTTCTTTCTTATATATATATTTCAATCATAGATTACAAACCATTGCACACTGGACTAGGAAATATTTCATCTTCTCTGATTTTGAAACCAAGTTAACGTCTTGAAGGATTGGTAAGATTTTTCTCTTTAAGGTGAAACTTGAAATTCTTGATTGTATTGTTTTATATCCCGTTATTTACTTACTTGTGATGGCATTCACCCTGGGTTGGTTGAGCCAGTTCCTTCTGATGGATTTCATTCATCTTCTATTATATAAAGGGTAGTTGTCTGTATGTATGTATGTATGTATGTATGTTTTGCTAAAACTTGAAAAATACGAAACAAACACCCACAAAGTTGGTATTTTCTTTATCGGCGTTACCCCGGTTGAATAATTATCTAATTTTTATTCAGCCATTTTATGTACTAAAAGAAAATAACTCTGATTTTCTATCAAGGAGTTACTTCCCTTATGCTGACTCATTCGTCGAGGAGTCTATATAAAGGAGTGTTCTGTGTGTATGTCCAGCTAGAGAGGAATGGGTTGGGCAGAGGAGAAAGAGAGGGTTGGGGAGAATGGGGAAAGAGAAAGAGAAACGGATGTAGAGAGAGAGAGAGAGAGAGAGGGGTTTTAATAGAAATATGTTACACTTTTGGCCCGGGCAATGCTGAGTAACCCTGCTAGTCTTGAATAAAGGTTGACCAAGCATGGCGATTCATTGCCAACATTGAAACTAGCGATTTTGATTACATCAGTAAACATTGTAGGTATGTGGACCGTTCCGAGTCATGTTTTGAGTTGGCCATGACACCACTTCTTCCAGCCCCGAAGTGGAACCAGATCAATGGCTTTTCTGATAAACAAGGGTGAATTCATCATTTACCCTGTTCCTATTTACTTGCCTTCCCACGAGGGCAAAGTTAAACACAAGGTCGGTTTTTAATGTGGGGAAAATCCAGCTCTCCAAAAATGAACACTCTGGATTAAAACAAAAATGAAAATTGCCTCAGTCTAGAAGGACTTCTCCTTCACTGACGGAGGACAGAATAGACTAAGTGTAGCATCGGAACAGATACTACACTTTATTCCTAGCCAAACCGCCAAGTTAAGGAAGAACTTGCTGATATTTCTGAGATACGGCATTGTTATTTACATGTTTTGTAGTCTGAGGGGAGATATTAAAATCAGCCATGGCTGATCATATATGGAGAGAAAAGGGAAATCACCAACCCTTATGGAAAGATTAAATTAATAAACAGAACAACACAGGAAGATTAGCAAACTAAAAAAATCAGCACATATGTGAGGCTACGGTGACTTAAGGAGACCAAGTAAAGCAATGCACACAATCAAAAAAGAAAAAAGGGGCAAATAATCCCATCATTAGAAATAATAATGGTAATAACAATTACTTAATTACAATATGCGCATAGAACATGCAATATTAGTAGCAATACACATGAAAAAATTTTAATTGCTTAAAATATCTCAATAATAGCATATATAGAAAGAGCTTGATGATCTATAAAAGAATCTTTAAAAAAATTTTTAGATCTGACTAAAAATAACGAAGTTATGACTATTATTGTGCCTCACACGATTAGATAGTTTCCCCTTTTTAAGACCATACACGTTTCATCACGTTTTTTACACCAATTTTTCAGTAAAAGTGTAATATCTTGTTAAAACACAAGATTAAGCAATAAAATTTGCCATATAAGTGTATTTTTGAACACGGAATCAGAATATGCCATTGAAAATTTCCAGAAATTAATGGATACCAGGTAATCTGTAGTAAATGCACATAAATATGCTGCAATGCCTTAAAAAATACCATGTATCCATTAAAAAAAAAAAGTAAGAGAACTCAAAGTTGAATTGTAATACATTTTATGTACAAGAAACTGAAATCTAATACTGGGACTGTTTAAAAATGAATATATTGAAAGATTTCTTTGGCATTATTGTAGATTAACACCTTCTGCTAAATCACCCCCTTGTCTCCCCAAAATATGAGATTCTACTTTTTTTAGCCAATTACATGTTAACACCCTGAAAAACTTGGCAGAAAGAAACGAACAAAAACATTTATTTTTGATTTTAGAGTGGAGATTCGTTTCGCATATAAATTTAATGTAAAATAATCCCCCATTTCAGGGCCATTCTCGCGTTTTAGAGCAGTTAATCATTTTTTTCTATGGGAGATAAATCTTTTTTTTTTTTTTTTGGTGGGGGGTCTCCTTTTTTTTTTTTTTTCTTTTTTTTAGACGATTGTGTTTTAAGAGGGTCTTTGTGGAAGGAGGGGTGATTACCACTCGGACTTTGGGTTAGTGGTAGGGCTTATCAGAAAGAAAAAAACAACAATTATTTTAGAATTTAAAGTGGGGGATTAGTTTCACAGAAATTTAATGTAAATAATTCACCATTTCCGGACCATTCTAACGTTTTAAGGCATTAATCAATTGTTTTTCTATGGGAAATAAATCCTGTGCGATTTTCTTTTTTATGGGGGTCTGCTTTTTTAGACGATTGTGTTTTAATGGGCTTTTTGTAGGATTGGGGGCTTGCGACTCGGACTTAGGGTTAGTGATAAGGTTAAAGAAAGGGTTTTGTTTTGGATGGAGGTTGTTATTCGGACTTTGGGAGTTTTTTTGTTTTTTTTATGGGGGGCTTGTCACTCAGATTTAAGGTTAATGGTACGACACGTTCAAGAGAAAGCAGTTGTCACTCGAACTTAGAGTTAGTGGTAGAGTAATTATTTATTTTATATAAAGTTGAAAAAATATTTTTTAAATTGCACTAAAAGGCAAGAATGACCGGGAAATGGGAGATCATTTTACGTTAGATTTATATGCGAAACTGGACCCCCCTCCCTCCCACTCTAAATTCTAAATTATTTTTTTGTTTTTTTATCTTTTTTCCGCCAAGACTTTTAGGGTGTTCACACATAATCGCCTAAAAAAAAGTAAAATCTTTATTTTTTTAAGTAGCGACTAGAAAGTCATTACTACTCGAAGTTTGAAAGTTGAGTGAAAACCAGTATTTCTTGAAGTATTTTTTATAAAAGAACCACAAACAGCATTTACTTTTTTAAGCACAAAAAGTATTTTTGTCTTTTTTCTTTTCAAGAGAAGTTTGTAAACGAATTTTACAAAGCTAACTGTTTATAGCTAGCTAGCTAGCTGTTGATTGTTATATCAGCAATACTAGCAGCCATTGTTGACTTTCGCTCAAAAAGGGACAATATTTTTTCGGATAAGGTAATTTAAAATTACTACTACCGAAAGACAAAACAACATACAATTATAATTTTAATGCATAAAAAAAGATAAAAGATTGATTTATTTACTAGTTGGGGTACGAAAAATAATTTTTTTTTAAATGTTCGATACACGTCATGTTGAAGATTTATTTTTAATATTACAATAAAAATAATGGATCAATTAATTTCGTACTCTGACAATAATTGAAATTGATATTTTTCCTGATTGTTTTTCAAATTTCATGACGAAATTCCCCAAAGACAAATGGTACGGTATCTTTAAAAGAGGGGGGGGGGGCGTAAAAAAACTGCCGTAAATGGCCGAAAATGACGTTAACATTTTTATGACTTTATTTGCTGAAAACTCTTAAAATATATAATGTAGATTATTATTTATTAATGCATGTGAAAGAATGTTCATTTCTGAACAAAATGGTGGTATTTTGAGGACTTAAAGTGCTTTGGTTTTTAAAATATGACTATTTTAGTAGAACTACCTTGAAATCCATAATTATCCAAACTGTTTTATGGTCGGTAGGTATTGCTAATATTAGTTTGTATATTTGTTGGCTTTTAAACGACCTTTAAACCATTATAAGGTCATCCCAGGTCAAACCTTTTTTTAATCACAGTTTTTACGTTTCTTTGAAGATGGTTTAGAGTGTAGAATTTGATTATTCATAATGTGTGAGTGATTTTGTTTAATTTTTAGATTCTGTTATGTTTGCTTCTTTTAAGTTATTATTTGGGGCATTCTTTTGAAGAATTTTTCAAATTGTTTGCTTGATAGCAAGATAATTAACATTTCTATGCAGGTTATTTTTTATTTGTTTCTTGTCAGATGTTATTTTGTTAAGACTGGAGTTTTTTGTTTTTTTAATTAAATATGTTTGTACAAATTAGTTTCTTTAAAGAAACCCTATTTGAGAAAAAGCTATATTTTCAAATTTTTTTGCAGCGTATATGTGCATGTTTTTTTGCATTTGATTAATGTTTTATTGTTAATCCTTCATTGCAATGATTACATCGAGGTTCATCTTCTCCGAGTATGTGGGTCAATCTTGTGTGGCTGATATGTATACATGCAATATTCATACCAGACAGTAGGTTTATAAATCCTTCCAAATTATTTTTAATTCTCCAACTGAACACATAGCTTTGTGAAAATGCAGAATGAGAGCAATCTACTCCAGTGGATAAAATAAAGGGTTCAGTTAAACATTACCAAAGGTCATAGACTCAAACAAAAAAGTATCAGAAGGCCTGGAGCGAACAACGGCCAAGGTGAAGTCAACAGTTCAAAACATGTCAGTAATGAAAATAAATTTTAAAAAACACCTTCCTTATTTAAACAAATTATTATCCATGACTTTTCTACCACAGAAATAGCCTTTTGATATTTTTGCATTTTCTGTTCCAAGAATAAATGCTTGTTTATTGCTGTTTTTGTCTCTTGCTAAATCTGTACATTATCTTTGATCACATATTTTGGGTGGAATTCACAGGTTAGCATGCGGGGCTTTTTTTTTTTTTTTCTTTTTTCTCGTTTTTTGTCTCACAAGTTTCTTCCTCAATAGACAGTTTTTCTCCAAACAGAATTTATTATGCCAGAGTAACACTTGCGTCATACATTTCGGCATAAGATTTATGTCAAGAAATTATTTTGGTTAAGCAAAATAAATGAAGCTAAGATGTTTACTCACACAATGAAAACCTTTAAGCCAATAACTTAAATTCTGTAATCACTATTTTTACACGTTTTTGATTGCATTAAAATATTTTGGGGTCTGACCATTTTCATTTTTTTTAAAGCAGTTGAAAGTGGACATAAAGTCTCCCACACTAAGTTGGAGTAGGAGCAACTAGCCTAATAAAAAAAAAAAACATTAAGAAATACTTAGAAACAATCCCAAGTGTTAGCTCCAGGCGGGAGCCCCTAGATTTCCTAGAACTAACTGAAGTAAAATAAAAATTAAAAAAAAAATTAAACAATAAGTAACATGCAATTATATCGATTCTAAAAATTTGATCAAGTTCAGCTGATTTAAAAACCTATGATTTTAGTTGTGTAATCTATTTTCATGCTTTTTTTTTTTTTTTACCTCTAATTCACCCCAAACAAGGCATGTTGCCACTTATGCATCAGAGGATACTGTGTGTAATAGGAGACACATTTAGGGGGTGGAGAGTTGGGCAACAAGATGTTTGTTTACATTGCATTTAAATTTCTGCATGTTGGTACGGAGGGTGAGCAGGAAGGGAATCTCGAAACTTTTTACCATATTAATGTTTTTCTATTTATTTTGAGGTTGGGTCTCTTGAACTTATTAAAGGTTCCAAATATCTCCTTATGGACCTGCCGTGATACAAGTATTTCAGCTAGTTTGATTAGACTTTATTACTTTCTCCTTTTATTTTACCTCCTCACAAATAGATGATTTTGTAAAAGAACTTTTATCAAATTATTTGCGTGCGTGTGTATATGTAAGATAGATATTTATATAGTTCCATGTTGCCAAGATCTACTGCGTGTTGTGCTCTTTAGCTCAATCCTATTCAGGAAGTGTCTGCTATTGTCGAAGAAGAGATCATCCTATCCAGTAGATAAGTAGGTTAATACTCTAGCAGACTGTTTCATTTCCAATTTATAGCTCAGGGGATTAGAATTTTTATAGGAAATAACATTTTGCATGCAACAATGTTCTGCTGGTTTTTTGGAGAACAATTGGCTTGTAAACAGGTGTTAAATTGGAATATCTACTTTGTTCGACCACAGAATTCCCCCCCCCCCCATCTTACTGTTGGTATTCAAATATAAAAATCATAATTTCGAGAAAAAATTTTGAATTTTGTCATTTTAAAATATGAAGACTATAAAGTGGAAGAAGAAAAGTAGCTTTTTTTTCTTTTTATTTAACTAAAAAGACATGTTGGGGGGGGGGGGGGCATGATTGTCCTAGTGGATACCATGATGCAGGACCGGCGGGACATTTATAAAAGTGGGGAGCTCTCCTAAAGGGGGGGGGGCAGGTTAAACACTTGCATATATAACTTAATTATTGATGACCGTAAAGTGGGGGAGGGGGGGGGGCAAGTCAAAAAGTGGTGCTGCCGTCCATGTGATGAGCTGTAGAATCCGATAGATGGGGTTTCAAATCAATCCAATTAAGTATGTTTTATGAATATGTTTTTAAATTTGACATTCAAATGTTTCAGACTCTAATTTTTTTTTGTTTTGATAATACAAACTAATATACCTGACACTTAAAATTGTTTATCGATGTGTATTTATCAAAGTTACATATAGGCAAGAAAAACACATAAGATCTTGTCTGATTTTTTTTTTAATACAGATTGTTTATCATCATATTGAGACAAATACACAGATTATTTATAAACAAAACAATATGTACATTACTTATCTCATTTTAACTGCATTTTCAGCACTTATTCAATAAATAATATATTTTACAAGTCTTCAATTACCCCCGACTAGCAGCAAATTCTAACCCCTTAATTGTAGAGATACCCAGATGCCAAAAAGCTTTTTACTCTAATAGCTTCTTTTCTTGGACCGCTTGCCTTTAGAATTTCCTCCCTGCTCGCCATTTCCTTGACTGTACCAATATATACAGAAATTTAAATCTAATGTGAACAATATTTCTGAATTTTTGAGATGAGGTTGATAATTTGTATCATCTTGATTATTCGGACTACATTTCTCATCTTGAGTGTAATCATCACAACATTTCGACCGCTGTAACCTCTGGCCTTCTTTAGGTGTATCTCTTCGAACTCTGGAATATTTCTGTTGAACTCGGGAATCTGGATGGAATTTCGAACGGGACCCTTTATTTAATCTACAGGGGTAGCATGCTCTTGACCCTTCAACCTTCAGATGACTATCACTTAGAACTGAATTTAAACCCTAACCCTGACCCTAAGTGACAGTCATCTGAAAGTTTAGTCCAAGGTGCGGGCGATATGAAGAATTGCGAATTACTGAAGACTTCTCCCAGTCATGGCTGACGGAATCAGAGCATGCTACCCCTGGGATTAAATAAAGAGTTCCGTTCGAAATTGTGCCCAGATTCCAGAGTTTGACAGAAATATTCCCGGGTTTGACAGAAATATTCCCGGGTTTGACAGAAATATTCCCGGGTTTGACAGAAATATTCCCGGGTTTGACAGAAATATTCCCGGGTTTGACAGAAATATTCCCGGGTTTGACAGAAATATTCCCGGGTTTGACAGAAATATTTCCGGGTTTGACAGAAATATTCCCGGGTTTGAAAGAAATATTCCCGGGTTTGACAAATATTCCCGGGTTCGAAAAGATACACCTGAAGAAAGCCAGAGGTTACAGTGGCCGAAACGTGATGATAACACTCAAGATGAGAAATGTAGTCTGAATAACCAAAGTTATAATGTGAATAAATCTTGTTGTATAACTCCCCACTTAGGGTGCCCCCTATAAATCTGGCTCCTAATCACAGTTATGTCTTGGTGGCAATATGCCTTGCTGAATAAAAGTTTAAAAAAAAAAAAAATGGGAGTATAATGGAATTTAAGTTATGTGCAGTAATGTTACTGTTAAAAATGATTCTATATAATTTTTCAACAATCATTTAAGTAATGAGACAACAAATGAAACTAATTAGGCCTCCAGAGTGCTGCTGAAATCATTCCTTTCTGTGCCCTCAAAGGCAACCTTTCTCAATTTTGGGTGGAAGGAGGGGGGGGGGTCGAAGATAAGTAGAATTGGCTCGAGGTGAACATATTCATATTTGTTTCTTTATACACTTTGATTCTTTGTGTTTATTGATATTAAAATAAACCGCTTTTCTAAACTGTCTAAAAATTGTTAATTAAAATTATTTCGTACTTGACTGATTTTGAATCATAAAATTCACTTGTATATGTGTCTAAAACACTTCCCCATGATATGCCTGGATTTATATCTGAGAGTCAACTTCGTCGTCCGGTTTCAGGTTTCACTGAGTCAGCCACACATCTTTTTCCAATCTGCTCTGTTCACTGCCAGATGTTTAGGTTCATCCGGTGTGGTACCTAGTTGCATTAGGTCTTTCTCAACTGTAGTCTGACATTCCAGGTTATCTTCGACCATTTTGAAGCATCCTGTTTTACACCTTTTTAGCAATTATTTTTATTCTCAAAAAAATTAATCTTCCTTCTTGCTGTCTTCACCTTGCTTGGTGTTTCTTGCTGCGATCTTGTCTCTGTCGTCTCGTTAGACCCCAGACTCTCATTATACATGTGAAGGCACTTCAGATCGAAGATATCTGCCTTTTTTTTTCTCCGCTATAAGAGATAGCAGATTGGATGCGATTGTTTGCTCACTTTTATATAAATTGGCAAGAGCCAACAGAAATAGAAGTTTTTTTGTTTTTTAAAAAAAATTTTATGGATGTTTACGAATTAGTTCATTTCAATGTTATACCTATATCAGGGCTGGCAGCCATGCAACTAAGGTCCATGACTCGGGGCAAATGTGATTATTGTATCATAATGAAATAAGTATTTTCTTCATCTTCTGTGAAACAGAGGAAAATACCCATACAGAATAAAATTAACCAATATTATCAAAATTGTTTCTGAGAGTCTTAGATTTAATATTTTCTTTTTTAAAAATTTAATAAAAAATGAAACATTCCCCAAAGAGACACAACAAAATACATAATCTCTAGTATAATACACATTGTCTGTTTCTATATAAATAGCCATTTCTTTGCCTGTAACACTAAGGGGGGGGGGGGGTATATAAGCAAATGCTAGCATCAATCAGCAGCAACTAACTAAAGTATTAGTATTGTTTCTAAACATTTTTTTTGTTTTTGTTAAGGTATTTTACTTACAAAAGTTGTTGGGAAGCAATGAAAAAATTATGCCATCATTTTTGACCACATGGGGACACTTCTACTAGTGGTAGTAGTAATTTAGCTGATTGAAATTTAGTCTCATCGATGAGCATATCATTTTCTGGTTTTCAGTATTTTTATACAAACATCTTTGATTTCTTATTTAGAAGAACATAGAATCTGAATAAGATTAGAATTATTGAACTATTTTTATATCCCAATTTGAATACATTTTAGCAGTGCATGGATTAGTCTCCTTATTAAATCTTGAATATTAAAAGAAAACAAATCTTGATTTTAAATATTTTTTTAATGTTTTTACAGGAACTATTTATCAATTGATTTTATTATTGATATTTGCAGCATATCTAGCTTCATTCATGAAGAGGCAGATGATATCATTTCAGTGATTAATATTGTCAATATACTTTTTCTTCAGACTCGAATAAATGTTTATTACTGAATGACTTGAATATTATTTTAATCTCTTTATAAACACATTGATAAGCAAACATTAAAAATTCATCATTTTCTCTGAGTAGACAAAATAATGAAGAGTTAAAACTTACTAAAAGCTTCCTCTTGGGTGGCTTTTCGTCTAGATCCTGCAGAGAGCTGTTAGGACTTTTCTTAATTCCATTGCATCCGGCATCCCAAGGGTTGTTTATGGCAACTTTGATGCAATTCTAGTCAACACATTTAGAGCATGCAAGTGTTTATATTAGAATGTTATTTTTACATCACCTATGTAACAATCAGTATCCCAAGACCTCTTCATTATAAATTTAGTTCAAGCCTGTTGGATGCTCTAAGTGTTTACTACACTTAGTACAAATAGTGGTATGATTTTGATCCCTGATGACATATCCAGCATCCCATATTCGGTGCAATTCACCAAAGTAATTTTGGATTTTTTAAGTGACTGACACATAAACCCAAAAATGTTACAATAATAATTCTAATAAATGAATTTTCAAATCATTAATTAGTGTTTAACATCTTGTAGATCTAATTGCATTTAGCTATTTAAAAACAAACTACATGAATAAAATAGTTATAGTTTATAGTCCAGTCAAAATGTAGCTGAACCTCAAACAAATTGCTAACAAAGGTTTTTACTTGGATATTGGGCATGAATAATCTCTTTCAGATAAAAAAGTTTACCAAAATTAGCCTTGCTGAAAGGGGTCAACTGGCGCCATCTTTAAAATCCAACTTAACAATATTAAAATTTAGAGACATAAAATTCCTGACATTTCCTGACAAGTATGTCCATTATTCCTGACAATTACTGACAAAAATAAACGTTTTTCCTGACAAAAAACCTTCATTAAATTAGAAATAAACAAATATTTTTTGCATGAAAACCCACACAGGGCCCACCCCAAACCAGCTTGACATTTTCTTGGTGTTTTAAATTGTAATGATAGGTAGCTATATGCTTAATAATAAACTAACACCAGAAAATGACTAGCCCTTTTCATTAGTTTTCATGTTTTTTTTTATTTCTTATACAAATGTGAATATAAAAGGTACAAAAACAGACTAAGTAGACTTTTTCAAGGTAACAATTGTCACATTAATTCCTGACATTTCATAAAAAATAGGTACAAAATAAGTACAATTAACAATAAAGGAATGGTCAGTTGGTCGAATGCTGGGGCAAAGCTCTTGCATAACCACCACAGAACAAGTTTATGAACGGACCAAACAACATTTCTTGTCAAGAACTAGTCAAAGGTAACTTCATCATCATCAAGATCTGGCTGTGGTGAGTTGCTGCAGTGAAGGCCTTTGCAATTACCACACAAGTTTGAATAGTCAATGCCATGTTTCCTGCAACTGCATCTTCCTGTAGTACATCCTGAAGTACAGTTACACCTAATTATAGATAACAAATTTACATGACCAGCTGGCAAGTCAGTCTTGATTGGTTGTAATTTACCATCTGAAAGTTTCCATCCCCACGTTTCAGGTTTTAGCTAGTTTGGAAGTAAACTCGAAGGCTGTGGAATTTCGTAGCTACTCTTGTTGGTGGCAATGATTTGGCCTCAACATACTTTTAGCTTTTTGCAACCTTTTCCTTAAAGCGCCTTAGTCGGAGATGATTGATGTTTTCTCCATCATTACTATTGTACAGGCACACTAAAGCCTTCTCCCCAGCTTCAATAACCTCTTTTGCACTGTTATCCTTACCAAACACTTCTGCCAGTTTGAGGAAGTTTCTATTGTTCATCACCTTTCGAAAGGATGCTGCCTTCCCAATTCCATAAAAACTGGATGTAGAATCACAGCCTAGTAGTGCATGGATGAAAAGAATGTTGGAACAGACCACATCTCCCAAAGATTTCCTCATCTCTTTGATGTTCCAGACTTTCACACTTTTTACACTATCCTGTGGTTGTGGCATGAAGATGTTGTAACCCTCATCTCTATTGGCATGATAACATTAAAGGACCAATAGGTCAGTGTCATCTGCTATCAAAATGGTTTCTCCTGTCTGTGCCAGTTCTAGAGCAGTCTTCGCAATCAATACGTCAGCGTCTCCAGATGCATGGACTACTTTACAACTGCTTCCTCCAAACTCTTTCCCAGCAAGTTGTTGAACAATTGCTTGTTTTCTTGATTAGCTAGGAAAACATTCTTTTTTAATTTAAACACCATTAAAAGGGGCAGTGACACTTTAACACCAACAGAGCCCCCCACAGTGGGCTGAGAGGGTGAAATTTTGTAAAAAATATCAATATTTTGGGCAAAAATGATCCCCTTACAATGGTTGAGGGCTCGTTGGAAGCATATTACTGAGCTGATTACAAATATGAAAGAAAAATTTCACAATATTGATTTTTGAGGGCTCTGGGACCGAAAAACCATATTTGGGCATATTGTGCCGAAATCACGATTGTAGATATATTATGGCTTAAAATAATCCTCGGAGAGTGATTGAGGGCTTGTTAGAAGCGTATTACTAAGGTTATTACTATCTTGAACAGAAAATTCCTAAATGATAATTTCTGGGGGGTAATGGGGTCAAAATAACGATAACCTGTTAGGGCATTAAAGGCAGAAAAGACGGGATCAGATATAATTTTCCCCTGAGAATGGATTGGAGTCCGTTGGATGTATATGATAAAGCAGATATAGTCACTGACATGATGATTTTCATAAATTTATCAAGTAGTAGGGATAAACTTTCAGCAACAAAGCTTCTCAAACAGAGCATCATCATTACTCAGAGGCCCAAAGAGTGGGTGGGCAATCTTGCAGTAACGTGTTGAATGCCCGTATTCAATGCAATGTTTACAGAACGGCTGTGCTTGTAGACGAATAGGATTTATCTTCGGATCCGAACCTAACCACAACCGGTTAATCACATCGTCCAAATTATCTGCTTGCGAGGTTTTGCGAGCCAACTTGAGATGGATGGATCGAAGAATTTTGTTGTTAGCCTCCAACCCAGATTCATCAAAACATTTAAGGCCACGACAATCGTTCATCTCGATGAGCTCCCATGAGTGAGCCAGCAGTTTGTGTAGAGTGGGAGGGCACTGATCCGCATCAGATCCATAGGCTGAGGGGATTTCTTCTTTGGTCTGGTGGGTGTGAGGAAGCTTTCCAGATACAATAAGTAAAGGGTGGTAGAAACCTTCTTGTATTCCTGGACGCCAATGTTCTGAGAGGACGAAAACAAACGAAGGATGACGGAGAGATACTGCCCGATCTGTGTCATAGTGTGTTGAAATCGAGCTGGTAGCATCTGGATGACAACGTCTCTACCACCATGACGTAGAATAGTTTGTGCAGTGTTGCCAGTTGTCGACGTTTCACCTTTACCAGTTGTATCAGGGAAATCCCAGCGCTCACCTAAGATTCATTCAGCTTAGTCTGAATTTTCTTTTTGGCAGCCACAAGGAATTGATGGTAGCGGGAGGTATCTGACTCTGTCCACTCGAAGACCTCGGCCTTCAGATGCACCGCTATCTTCATGTAGTGATCAAACGTTCGGAGCAGCGCATTCAGGACTTGAACGGAGATGACTTCATGGTTTGGTATTGGCTTGTTTGTCAAACCTTTACGTGTATCAACTGCTGTTTCAACTTTGTCCCAGTCTGGAGGTTTGAAGTTGTTGGTTTCTGCGCTTGGCAGATGGCGTAGAAATCGTCCCATGTCAATTTCATAGTTTGTTTGAGTTGTGTTTGTTGTTCTGAAAAAGAAAAGTAATGATCGAATATGTGATAGTTTATACGACAGAATCACAGCTAAAAAATTTGTTTTTATTTGTTAAATTGCAACAAATGTGTTGATTTTGGGATAAATATGGTAGCATTTTTGGATTTCTCAGCCTCAAGAGCTTTCCCATGAGAAATTTCAGCATCAGAGCATTATCTGATCGCAAAATATTTAAGAAATGGTCAAAATCTAAGTAGCCAATCGCAACGGGCGTGCATCAGATTTCTGAGAATTGGCTTCTGTGGAGAATTCTCTTTATTTTGGATTGCCACAAGTCAGAATTCTCAATATATGGATTTTTAGAGACATATTTATCTATATTTTCAGAAAATGTACACTGGAGAAAATATGGCTTGATGCATTTTAAGATTTTCACCATTATGTATCAAATTTTAAAGCGAAAAATACGTAAATTTTAAGGATTTTCAACAAAAATTTGCAAAATATTTTGACCAAAAACTAATTTTTCTTGTAATTGGGGACCTGACATTAAATGATTTTATTATATTCAGTTAACTTGGGCCAACACTGGATAAATGTGAAAAAATTACATTATTTGGGCCACTTTTATTTATTTTACAAGCATATTTAGTAATTTGGTGGAAAAAAACACTTGTCTTGAAACCGATGAGATAATGATATCGCGAAATCTGGGATGTTCAAATGTTCACCATTTTTCTTGTAGGATTCCGTTTGACTTACTTTTTTTTGTTGTTAAACTGGATTTTTTCTCTACTTCTTAAAACATTTAGAGCCATAAATGCTTGAGTAAAGTTGATTTTTGGTAATTTCCATGTCCCAGCCCACTGTGCCCCCTGCTCGGCGTCGGTGAGTTGCGTCTTTAATGGCTGGACCACTTTCATACCCATCAAGGACAATGCATGCTTTTCCATATCTAGTAGTGACCTATCTGCGGTATTGGGCACAGATCTCATCAAATGTGTGACCTTTTTGCCATGGGAGGCGTTAAAGTAGTGCTCCACCATCTAAGAGATACTGTGGATCTGAAGACTGTGGACCTGATTGTACAGGGGAAGTCAGTTCCCATATTGCTAAAGCTGTTTTTTTTTTGTTTTTTGCCTCTCGCGATAGTCCGAAAGAATCAAAAAGTGCAGGTGGGTAACCACAAAGCTCATACTGGAAATGTTCTTGCTGCTGCTGAGTTGAGGGTTCATTGGTAGATAGCACACACAGTCTCTGGAATAGGAGTTGTGGATCAGTCTCAACTGCTTCATCTTTGCTGACTGAAACTTTTGACCCAAGTGTAATTGCCTGATCTTTTCTTTTAAAAGTGTACTCATGGACATTTTCTTCAACCGTTGAAGCTATGATTGCCTCTCCTATGGAATTTGCTCTGTCCTCATTCACCTTTTGTCTCCAGTTACTCCACTTGAAATGCTGTGAATGGACGGATCTTCCGTGAAAGGGTCATATGTCTGGAGAAACGCAAGGAGCTTCCATGTATCCCTCACATCTCGCTCTCTTCTTGCTGAAATAGCCTCCTGGTGCTGGTCACAAGTGCCATAACGAATGCCTGCTAGTTCTTGCATTGTAAACTTGATTTCAGCGCACGCTGGCAGTGATAGCGTCCAAACCAATCGTTGAATTTCGTCCATTCCTCTGCCATGAGTAAAACCTCCAGACATCTTCATGCTTCTCATTAGCACCTGCTCAATAACCAGATCCGTCGACAAACCAGCCAAGTAGCGATCACTCCGTCTAATCACATGGAATCCTTCTGAAAATTTCTGGTACACTTCAGGATGGCTTTTTGGCAGCCCCTCCATTTGCTGCAAGTACAAGTAGGCCGACTTTGCATATAGGATGTGTCCTGCTGCAGCGAATATTGGCAGCATTTTCCTTACAATGTCAAGGTGCAATTCCCAGTTCCCGGTGCTCTCTGCCTTGATAAACAATTGCAGGATCTTCACCATATCAAGGTATTGAATCCACAATTTTGCTGTTCGCTGGTCAACCATCGCATCCTTCACATAGTTGATTCTCTGGGCAATCCTGGTCATAGCCTCTGATGACAGAACATTATTCAATGTCAGTCCCATCAAGGAGACCTTTCAATAGCCTCTGAGCTTTCTTCAGGTCTTCATTTTGAGGAAATGACTCTTCTGCATCAGTGTTGGGTTGATCATCCTCAGTGACATGTAAAACTGGCAAATCATAAGCTTTCGCTAACAAAATAGCATTCAGAGCAGCATAAACTAAGAGGTGAGAACGAATGGCTCTTACAATTGCTTTGACACTTAGCATGTGCTTGACTGTGTTTTCAGCATACAAAAGCTCAAAAAGTTCTTGCAATCCAGAACCTGCCATCAAATAAACAATTGACCCCAGAAAACTTATCTGTGTATGAAGCCCACCAAGTCGCGAGACAAATGATTTTAGGAGACTGGAACTAGGCTGTGACTCGACTATCATCATTGCTTTGTACCAAAGTGGTTGATCGAATGTTAGAATTGGTGTAATGTTGTTTTTCCTGGCTAAATCACTAATGTAACATAACGTTGAGTACACGCAAGTTGGGTTACCAGGGTCCATGTCGATCATTGGCAAAAAAACTGTGGCTGATTTCCCAGGATATGTTCTTTTGTGCACTGACTGTGTAAGGCCTGACTATGTGGGTCTGGACGGATGTGAAATTAGTGAAACCTCCCAAAGGATGTCGACATTAACAGTGGAATCGACAACTTTCTCAGGCTGGAGCTCTTTAAATGTCACTGATGGTTTGTTGGTGTGAAGGACCTGAATCCTTAGAACTGGTTTTGCTTTAACTTTCCCGGGCGTAAAATATGTTATGATGCCCATATCGTGGAATGTGTTGAATCCATCAATACTCCTTACTTTATGGTCCACATTATCAGCTACGAACTGCACAAATTCAGTTTCAACAGGGGAGAGAGTTTCAGCGCCATGAACAAGAGCAGCACTTTTTTCGAATTTCTGGACTTCTGAGTAAGATGAAGAGAAGCCATGCTTATTCAGAGTGTTAATTAAGAACCTCGATCCAAATTAGTCATGCATTTCCACTGCTAAACCAAACTGCAAAGGTGCAAGGAGAACTCTGGGTCTAGCAGCCTACATTAACGCTTGACCAACTGATGCAAGTTTCAAATCATTGTCTTTGCCTGCAAATATCTTCCTGAGAAAGATCAACAATGTTTTAGGAACATATTCAAGAATCGCATCCTGTTCAAGATCATTCTTAGACGAGTAATATTCTGAACTTGTCTGGATACCTTTAATGTCATTCTTAATAAACTTGGCTACCGTCTCTATGATTCTAATTGCCTCTGATTCTGAATTGTCTGTTGAGCGGCTCTGTGCATAGAATTCATGGAGAATACATTTTGCTGTACTTAAGAATGTAACATTATTTTTCCCATTAATTTTAGTCACAATGATTTTGTCTTTGAAATGTTCTAACAATCGAGATTTCATATATGAGAGACTGTATGGTTCAAAGCCAGTGTCCTCGAGAATTTCCTCCATTAAAAAATTTTTTTTTTTTTTTTTTTAACAAGATCGACAATGGTGAGTTGCTTCTCGTCATTTTGCTGCAAATATTTAGTAACTTCCAGAAATGCCTGCTTTCTCTCTGAATCCTTTGGTCTACCAAGGTTTTTTTCTTAGAAGAATCAGCAGTAGAGCATGCCTTAGGAATGTTTTTATTGGAATCGAAGTTTGCAAAACATGTTCTGTGATTACATGCTTCTTCTGAAACAAGGTCAGCTTCATAACCTATTCTACCTTTAACAGTGGATGCCCAGCCAAAAAAGACAATGTTCCTTAAAGTTAAACACCCACAAAAAGCGGTTTGCTTGGGATAGCATTTCATCATGGGTGGACCTGTTTTTACGATCAATGTCTATGTATTCGGGGTTGATCCAACGCTGTCTGCATTTCTTGTGAAGACGTTGACCAATCTGAATTATGATCTTCTCTCCACGTTGTTCAGAAGCTCTGTTAATGGAATCGATACCCTTCTGGCTGACAATGAAGGTTTCTTCATTACTGGACAGTTCATTGTTGCAAATAGCACACTTGTCAGCATCCATAATTATTGGTACTTCACTTTGGCCAACCTGAAATTAGAATATGACAGAATATTAAGTAATACATCAAAAGAGACAAAAATAAGGCATAAGAAGTTATAATTATATTTAACTTTATGAAAACTATTGGTTTTATCCAATTTCACATTGCTACATTTGGTATTTTTAAGATGAATTTACAAAAATTGAGTTGAGAGAGGGGGGCTAGAATCGGCGGCAATCTTTAAAGATGGCGCCCATTGAACCCTTTCCACAAGGCTAATTTTGGTAAACTTTTTTTTATCTGAAAGAGGTTATTCATGCCCAATATCCAAGTTAAAAACCTTTGTTAGCAATTTGTTTGAGATTCAGCCAAAAAATCAGCTAGATTGACTGGACTATTAAGAGATTTGATTTTAGGCAGGTGAAAATAATGTTTTCGCAAGGTTATAGACATCATAGAAACAACTAAAGATTCCCACCCACCCACCTTTTTTTTTTAATTTAAAAACTTGATTGTATTAATAAACTGGATAAAATTGGAAATGATAAAAGAACGAATGTAAGATTTTAGAGAGATATTATAAAACATGCTCAGAGGTCTGTCATCAGTGATGCTCTGATTTCACTCCGGGTTTCAGGTTTTAAATAATCAGACCCACTTCACCAGCAACCCAAGCATTTCTCTGAAAAAAAAAATGCCTCCACCCTTGAATGCAACGTTGTGCTACTCACCACAATAACATTGCAAACTGAATGACATGACAGCGAAAAAAAAAAAAGGACAGACTATCTGTCACATAGATGCTCAGTAACAGCCAATGAAAATCGTTGCAGCAATTCTACTTCCTGTATTCAAGGCCTTCTTAAACTATATATGATGTATTTATTAGAGTTAACAATAGTATTGATATTTTCATTTCAAAACGGTAGAATGTTATACATTCAATACTGAAGTTGTATAAAATTGAGCATACGAAATTTAAAAAAAAAAATTTCAATGTATTTTTTTTTTTATGCATAGAGGAAGAAAATTTGAAGAGTAAAATATTAATTTTACTATTCAAATTTTCTTCAATTTTGTATGTTTTGCATACATTTTCCGTTTACTCTGACCCCCCCCCCCCCAAAAAAAAATCTCACCTAGCCTGATTTTTTATCTAGTTTTGTTTATTTCATTTTATTCTCTTTTTCTCTTTCTATTTATTATTTCTTACTGTCTTTTCTCTTCTTCCTTGTTTATGTCTGTTTTAAAGATCTATGACTTTATATATACATAAATGTATGTTTATATATGAACAAACCTTGTGGTGAGATTAAGTCTTATGAAACTGTTTAGAAAAGTAGTATTGAGTATCATATTGTCTTTTATATACGAGTATTATATTGTTTTCAGACTAGTAACTTATAATTTAAGGAATGCTTTAAGGGTATATTTGAAATATTTATGAAAATTAGATTTGTATATATCTGAGATTGTAAATAAACTGCATACACATATATATATATATATATATAAAACTTTTTTTTTTAATTAAAAGTTGGAATTGGATTATTGATTAAAATAGATGTCCAAATAGGCATAATAAAGAAGTGATTTTAACATGTTTACATTATATCCTAGTTATTTTAATTAAAATGTTTTTTAAATCTAAATAGGCTCAATCCAATTTACATTTTAAACGGCTCAATTTAAGTTGTCCACTTAAATAAACATTTAGGAAGATCGTAGTGGATCAAATTAATTAAAGATATGACCAAATTTTGTTTGGTGAATTTCATAATTTGTATATATGTCAAAAATCCAAAAGTGCTCAATACTATAAAAAGTAGATCAATTATAATAATCTTGTATGTGCACTCACACAGTTGTTTTTACAGCAATATAATTTATCTATTAATTCTGCTTACCAATGTTTGTGACAGAAGCAATGCAGTATTGCGCCTGTCCTGGCTCACTCAGTGAAGATGCCGTTAACATGGAGTCATCTATTGAATGAGAATTATTAGTCAGCAATTAGAAATATATGTTAGACAATTATGGAAGAAGGTGACTTTGCGAGATATGCCCTATTTTGTTATTAGAGACGAGAGATCGGTAACTACTGCTTGTTAGCACAACTTCGTTTAAAACTTGTTTAAATATGTAAACATGATTGAACCAGTTATTGTGCACAACTTAGTTGAACCTGGTGAATAAAATGCAATTAGTTGTGTTTACTTACTGCTGTTGGTTCAGCTAATTGTTCTAATTGTCAGTTTCGTTTGATACTCAGGTTTCTGGTGGGTGTGACTGTAAAGCCTGGGGTGGGGGGTACGATGTTAGCTTTTTTTTTATGGAATTATACCGAAAATGGAAGGGAGGAGCATGAAGCAAACTAAAGTCCTGTCAGTTAAAAAAAAAATTGTGTGTGTGTCATCCGCAGATTTTCACACACAAACTAATACTTTGAGCTGAGGTTTGAAGTCCTACTGTTTTAGCAACAGGCGGTTGTTTTAAACTATTACACTATCAGCACAAGTTAGAAGTAGATACTTATAATTTTTCAGCAACCTAGTGTGCTCTATTTTTAAAAGAACTATATATATATATATATATAAATAAAGTGGTAATGAAAGTGAAAGTACCATTTTTGATTGAAAAGAAATTCGCCAAAAATCTGAGAATTATTCGATTTATTAAATGAGTGTTAAAATGCAGTATGTATTTCAAAAACTTTTTTGAATCACTTAATTTTACCCTCCACCTCTATTTTAAAGATCATAGTTAACTTCAAATAAATGTAGTTATAAAATAAAAGTTAGTATTTCATTGAATTTGTAGGTCTGTCTAAATAAATAGTTATTATAGATGTATTTAATGATAGTCATCATTTGTTTTCTCATTACTTGGCACTAACTTTCAAGAAGATTTATGATGCCACTTAATAAAGTGATTCCGGCTTTGAGTTGATGAAAGTTCTCCAGCAACCTTTCCTGCACTTCCCAGTCTGGGATCAAAGTGTATTTGTTCTATCCTCAGAGGAAAAATCTTTCTCGACTGGGACAGTTTTTATTTTTGTTCCATTCAGAGAGCCCTTTTCGGAGAGCTGTATTTATCTCACAGTTAAAGACTTTTCTCTTCTGGGGAAGGAAATAAATAGGGACTCGTTACATTTTCAACTTTCTGTAAAGTGCATCTAAATGGCTTTACCAATTTTTAAACAAATGATAACTAGAAGAATATGGTGAATGTAGCGTTTTCTTCTAGCCTAGTTCTTCCATGTGATCTTTGGTCATTCATGCAATATGGTGATGTGTACTACCATGATGATGGGTGATTTTTTTCTGCATGTTAAAGATGGATCTTTTAGTCCAAAGCTGCTTTGAAACACTTCAGCTGTTGCCATTAAATTTAAATTGCAATTCTTCGATTATTATTCAAAAAGCTTGTGCTAATTCTTTGCCTGTTCATTCATACACTTGTAAAAGAATCATCCTTTCATACAGGTTTTCTCTTGGCAGGGCTAAATGGGCTTTCTACCATAACCAACCCATTAACATCTTTGCTTATCATTCTCAGAAATGACTGTCTTTGGGGGGGGGGGGGGGGGAGACTGAACTTGAATGGTATGCAATGATGCACAATAATTGACACGTTTTTTGTGATTGTCTACAGACAAGTCATGTGGAACCAATTCTTGACATTTTCCTAAACCTTTGCATTTTGCAATGGACAGTCATGTGTCTTACTCTTACATTGAAAACTTTAGACTCTACAGCATTTTCCACTATTATATCAGAAAAAGGAAATCGTTAGATAACAAGAAAATCCATTTATGAAATTAAATATGGTGCTTTGTGTGTAAGACAGTGGAGATGGATCAGAATTCAAATGTGGAGAAAGTATCTTTGGATGGCGAGGCTATTGTGCTTGTTCAAAAGTTGTGTTACCTTGGTGATACCATTGGAGCACAGGGAGGAATTGGTGCTAGTGTGATTGCTAGAGTTAAGAGTGGATGGAGTAAGTTTGGGGGAACTTCTGCCACTGTCGACCAAGGGAAGAGTCTATTAGACATGTGTATGTAGTGTAATGTTGTATAGAAGTGAAGCCTGGCCAGTGAGAGTTGAGGACATGTTTCATAGAGAAAAATGATATGAGAATGATAGGATGAATGTGTAATATGAGTCTTAAAGAAAGGTTTAGATCTGATGACCTCAGGGAAAGATTAAATCTGGACAGTATAGGGAGATGTGTGCAGAACAGGAGACTTTGATGATATGGCCACGTTGAAAGAATGGATGAGAATTAGATGTAGAACAGTTGGGATAACAAGGTCAGTTGGCAAGGTAAGTCCATGGAAAGAAGTGATAAGGATAGATTTGAAAGAAAATGTTATAAATAACGACCTGGCCAAAGACAGGATCGTTTGGAAGTCAATTTTCTAAAAGCTGTGAAACAGACATTAAACTGAATATTATGATGCTTAAAAGAGCTTTAAAGATCAATATTCCATTCTTTCTTTAAAAGATTGAAAACACTCATCTGATGTGAAATAAGCTTTATTTAATTCATGACGTTTTGGTACAATTCATACCTTCTTCAGATAGGGGACATGCTAGAGAAAAAGCTTTTACTAATTTGGAAACAGTACAAATGAATGAAATTAAAGTCAGATAAAAAGAATCTCTATAAATTCGCCAGAAATGTCTTATGCAAAATCGGCTTTAATTCATCAGATGATTATTTTCCTGTCATTATTTATGGAAGAAAGTCGAATATTTTTTCCCTTTTTTTTTCTGTTTTCTTTTATAAATTAAAATGTTTTAAATATTAAGTGCTCAATTGTAAACAGCACACAAGCAAACTCAACAAAAGTTATTTTCAGTTAATTTGAGGGCATAAACAGAATGGTAATGTTAGTCGTATAAGTTGTAAGGAAATGTTGTTCTCCTTCCCCAAACAACATTCTTCAACATCACTGCTTAAGACAATAAGAACAGTTACTAGGGTAAAAGATCGGTTATGTTCCTCATCAACCTTGACAGTTTCTGCCAAATAGAAGTCGGACAAAATTAAAGAAAGGTTACTAATGATTTTGAGAATCTATTTTCCAACCTGCAACTCTTAAGTGACCTTGTGGGCATATAATTACATGTCTTTAAAAAATGCATATTGTTTTGTTTGCTTTCTTTGTATTCATGAAATAAGAACATCCGTTATTGAGCTAAATATACAAAGACTGCTTGTATCTCTCTGAAGGTCATTGTGGGTCATGATATAAGATTTGTTTATTATCCGTGTTAAGTATAGCGGGTATTTTCTAATTCCATATGTTGACTGCATCGGCTATTGTTGTTATTTTTAGTAGATGAATTGCTATTATCTATTCATTTATTTGCACATGAATAATATAAGTTATAATTCTGTAATAAGTTGCCTTCTTTTTAGGGGGGGGGGGGTAAATGTCACCCAAGCATTGACAGTGTATTACTTTAATTATGATAAGGTAACAATAGAGACTGGTCTCTATAGAATTCCCCCACCCTCCCCTAAATGCAATTATTGTACTCGGCAAAATACAGTATTTGACTTAAAAAAATTGTTTTTTTTTACTGCAAACTTATGCATATATAGTAATGATTAATTTGGGAATTGGAAGAGGTTGTGAAGTCACTTTCTCTGCCCCCCCCCATCCCCATTACAGCTATGGATGAGCCGTGGTGAGGCAACTAGTCTAGGAGAAGGAAAAACGCCAATCACACCAGTCGTTACCAACATTGCTTCTGGTCATCTAGAATTTCTCCTGACCACTGGACTAAAAAAAACTACCCGGTCTAGAAATACCACAACTCTTGCTTCATTATAAAGTCCTCATTGTGTAAGTGCAGCCTTTCAGAGGTTATCCATTGTCTCTTGAGACGGGAGAAGGTGGCCAGTCAATCGGATGTTTTTTAAGCAAATCTTGACCCTGTTTTGCAAAGTATTTTCTGCATTTTGCTAATTTCAGAGAATATCACAGACAATGAAGTGAGTCAACATTTTATTGCAGAATTACATTTTTTATATCAACTTTGGATATGTGCTCTCTTCGATATAGATATGCTCGGTTACAACAGTGGTTCAACGAACGAGAAGATTAAGTGACCCAACACAGGAAGTCATACAGAGCCAGGCGGTGATAGCTGAAAAAGAGTCACCTGTGTATTTTAGGTCAAGAAATAAAAAAAATAAGGAAATGTTTTGTACTAAGTAATCAAATATGTGATTTTTTAATTTTTTTTTTTGTTTTGTTTTCTTCGGTATTTTTAAAGAATTTCTTTTAAAAAAATCGGTAATCAAATGTTTGAATTTTTTTTTGGAAAATATAAAATGTCTGGGTTTTTTTTTGGGGGGGGGGGGCTTATTTTAAATACTTGCTTAAACAAGAAGTGATTTTGCAATAATAAATTTTGGTATTTTATGAATTTTTTTTGTTCACAAATCCTTGAAGCTATGGATCCATTTAAAAAAACATTTACTATTTAATGTTTTAATTTACTGTTTTTTTTCATCCCTTTAATAACCAAAACTTGGAATATTATTAAAGTAAAACCGTGTAAAATAAAATTAATTATATTTATATAGCAATGACTGGTGTTATTGAATGAGCACCTTTATTTTCTTTATTAAAATAATATTCAGCTTTGGCTAGAAAAATACACTATTACCACTTCTTTGCCTTTTGGCTAATACTCATTTTATCTTTTCTGTCCTTGGTCCTAGAAAAAGAAATCTTTCTAGGCTGAGGCAATTTTAATTTTTGTCCCAATCCAGAGTGCCCCTTTTTAAGAAGCTAGATTTCCCCCACATTAAAAACAGACCTTTATCTAATGTGTGTGTGTGTGTGTGTGTTAAGAGAAACAGCTTTTATCACTACTGTGTTGGCTTTTTAGAAATTTAAGCTTTTGAATTGTTTTAATTTTTCTGGTCAAATTCACATGTTTTTATTTATTCAATTTTTTTAGTTTTATTACTACTGAATTTGCTCCATTCATATCTTTTCAAAAATATAAAATACTTATGTAAAGAATTATATAGATGTACACTTGCTTATATTTACATGTAGATGTATTGACATTCCAATATGTGTAGAGAAGAATGTCAAAAATATTTTAGTATTGTTGATTTCCATATGTTTGTTTACAACGTGTGTGTGTCATAATCCTCAAAGATAAACAAATAATTCATATAGAAAATGTTACAAACAGGATGTATTTTAAATCCTGGTTTTTTGTTTTTTTTTTATTGGGAGGATATATATAACTCACACATTCATAATGCCACTTTCTGAAATGATACAGGAGACGGTGGATGAATTCAATAATAATTATGGTTGCTAAATCACTTTGCTGCGGCAAGAAGGTAATGTTCACCGAGGTTCAATGATATGATGGTGGGGGAGGGAATACGGTTTGGGAGGGGCACAGCGGAACCATGATACTTAACTTTTGTCTAATCTTTAATTTAAGCCAAAAATTACTTTCTAATTGACACTTTAAAGGCTTCAAAACCATTTTTGAAGGCCACAATGTAAACAGATGTAGGCTTTATCCTTTCATTTTATAGATAAAATGGATGATACTCGAAAGTGATTTTGAAGCCTTTAAACTAGCGATTAGAAATGTTTGGTTTGTATTAAAGTTTAGACAAAAGTCAAGTAATATGGTTCAGCTCTGCTGTTAAACCAAAGGTAAACATTGTTTTTGCTGTTTTATCATGCCACTGTCATATCTTTGGACCTTCATCAATATCACTAATCTCATAGCTTGTTTTGAAACAGATTTTTAACACACACACACAAACGATGGTTTTGAAAAAGGAGGGTGCTTGCTCGGCCTAATGGATACCACTGTGGACTATGGAATCGGCTATTCTGAGTTAAAAAGAAGAAAAAAAATCATAAGATCTATTCAATTATGTACTAATACCGCTGAGAAAAGTATTAACCAGCAGCTGTGGATAGAATAGAAACTTATGTTCAAGTAATCATATTCAGTGAATCGTTTACAATCGCTATTGATTCAGCATTAAATAAGTTGATATGCCGTAGAACAGACAAAGCAGACTTGTTTTTCAACCTAGAATATACAGTAACAATGAGAATTAAGCAACTATCAAACTGTTTGATATTTTCTTAACAGATAAGTAAATGTCATGTGATATTTATATTGGTATCAAACAGTAGCACTTCCACCAGGAGCAGTATCACATCCCTGTATTTAACTTCCTCAATCTGCAATATATATATATATATATATATATATATATAATATTGCTTATGTTTCTTGTATCTATCTTAAAATTAATTCCAAACAAAATTGATATCCTCCTTTGTATTATGAGCTTGCCAATGTTATTCTTACAGTAATTTTTTTCGTTTTATTCTTTTTGTTTGTTTTTTTACTGTCGACTGATCGAAACTTAAATCTGTCCATAATATAAAGGAAAGTAGTAATTCTGTTTTGTTTCATTTTACTTAAGTCGAAGTTCTTAGAAATCAAGGGGCCCCTTCCTGGGGCTAACACTTGATCTCTACATGAGATACATAGATATTCGAGTGTTCCATTAAAGTTCTCCATTATCTCTCAAGCGTTGAGTGTATATGCACATGCGCATGTCCAAAGTAAAAAAAAAAAAAAAAACTACACAAAATACACTTACAAACTTTACATCATCGGATTCAGTGTGATCCCGACCTGGTTATGGTAAAAAAGAAAAACTGAAATATTCCTTTGGGGTCACCAGGGATCAAATTAATGCGGGGGGGTTAAATGCTTTACATTCTTACTGGTAGCTATTTCAAAAACAACACTGAAACAAAGTTAAACCGTCACCAGTCAACTTCTTTTTCTGTTCTCTTTCTTTGTTATATTGAACTGGTTAGCGGAAAGAGGTTTTAAAAGAAATCCTGCTAGTCTATTGTAAGTCTAAAAACAAAAAAACTGACAAATATTTTAACTTTTTCTCTTCTGTAAAAGTGTTTTTTTAAAAATTATTATTTATAATTTTTTAATAGTAAAAGAGTTGGGTTTAAAGGAAATGCCATATTTTTAAACTGCTATGTAAAAAAAAAAAGTAATTCAAATTCTCTGCATTAATTATAATAATTATTGAATTTTAAAGGTCTGCATTTCATTCTGACCCCTAAATTTTATTTCAGAAAGTTGTTCATTTTTACAACGTTCACCTTTTTATGACTAACTTTACATTGTTTTTTTGCAATTAGGACTAATGTTTCTACTGCAATTTAAACTGGTTTTAACATCTCACTCAATTAGTCCCGGGCCTAAATAATAAAAGAACTTATTGAGTGATGTGTTAAGGCCATGATTGTAGTTTTATTTATTTAAAGATGTACATTAGTCTCTTTAATTTGAACAAATTTATCTTCATTGCAAAATATAATTTTTTTGTTATTTTTTTTTTTTTACTCCTTGACCCAAGCTGAAATACCCATCTACATAATTATCTAATATATAAAGTAGAGACGTTTTTTCCCCTGTACCTTCTCGGAGAATAGGAAAATAACCACATGCATCACGGGCTACTGAACTCACAATTACATTGCACTTATTCACTCGAGCGTGTTTTAGTATATCTCTTATTCTTCTTTCCAAACTAACACTGAATATTACATTCGGCCCGGCCGCCACGACTCTCCGAAATACCAACTCCATATAGGTGGTAGTAAAAACTTTTCTCCCTAACAATTCTGTACTGTGACTACACTCATCGACACCGGGAACTAATAAACACAGTATAATTTTCATAAAGCACCCATTGTTATTTCGTATTTGTCTGGCATTATTTTACTACATAATATTAAGCAATACGCAAAAACTTAACAACCGCTCCCTTACACTCCGATGATTATTCGCGAATATCAGATTACGTTCTATCTAATTCTACCTTCTACATTTAAATTCATTCCGGAATTAAGCGAATGAAATTAACGAACACAGTTCCTGCAACATTTATTGATTCAACATGGCGGCTAAAATTTCTTGATCGAATCGACTTCCTATTTAATTCAATAAGCACCAAGATACTGGTAGACGCGGATACATTTACATTTTCAAAATCATACACCTTAAACACGCATATTATCGAAAAATTGCCCAAATGAAATTACTTCATCAAAAAATGACCTACACCGTGTCATTGTTGAAGTTTCCATTTGGTCGGCAGAATGTAAATGTTAACATAACACGCATGTCAATAAACAAGCATAGCGTTATTAGCCTATTTTCACATGTACTTTTAATTCGTAACCGTGGCGCATTGGGTAAGAAGGGAGATTTAATGATCGACAGTTTAAGCGTTCGATCCCACTCTACTCTGCCACTTTTTTTTTTTTTAAATTTAAAACATTCGCCAACACGGTATAGGGGGTGGGGGTGGAGAAAGAACTATAGGTTTTATTCGACGTTAGGCAATAGGTACTAATTTCTCCCGTGCAACGCCGGGGCGACGGGTTCCGCTAGTATTATATAAAAAGACATTTCTGATAATTTTTTATAGAGCTTTACTATACACAGTATAGATTGTTATTCTAAATTGGAGTACCTGTCTTAGTAAGCGTTTTTAATGAGACATCCTTAAATAAAAAATGCAACAGATGAGATAGAAAAAATACATCAAAGCAATTAAAAAGATAATTGCTATGATGAAAATTTACTGTAAATCTTTGTAACATGACTGAAGTTATGGCCTGAAAAATTTAGTTCACTTTCTTGAAGTTCATTACGAAATCTAAAAATTATTAAAATCTGTGAAATGTTAGGTGATTTTCATTGTTTAAATTTTATTAAACAGGTATAACCGTTTTTGTGTAAGCGCCTTTTCATCATTTTCTTTCTCTATAATTTACCCTCAACTCTCGGTCTAACCCTTTCCTATCCCCTTCACTCTTTCCAATCCCTCTCTCTTTTTACTATCTCTCTCTCTTTTTACTATCTCTCTCTCTTTTTACTATCTCTCTCTCTTTTTACTATCCCTCTCTCTCTGTCCTATCCCTCTCTCTCTCTTTCCTATCCCTCTCTCTCTTTCCTATCCCTCTCACTCTTTCCTATCCCTCTCACTCTTTCCTATCCCTCTCACTCTTTCCTATCCCTCTCACTCTTTCCTATCCCTCTCACTCTTTCCTATCCCTCTCACTCTTTCCTATCCCTCTCACTCTTTCCTATCCCTCTCACTCTTTCCTATCCCTCTCACTCTTTCCTATCCCTCTCACTCTTTCCTACCCCTCTCTCTCTTTCCTACCCCTCTCTCTCTTTCCTACCCCTCTCTCTCTTTCCTACCCCTCTCTCTCTTTCCTACCCCTCTCACTCTTTCCTATCCCTCTCACTCTTTCCTATCCCTCTCACTCTTTCCTATCCCCCTCTCTCTACTATCCCCCTCTCTCTACTATCCCTCTCTCTCTACTATCCCTCTCTCTCTACTATCCCTCTCTCTCTACTATCCCTCTCTCTCTACTATCCCTCTCTCTCTACTATCCCTCTCTCTACTATCCCTCTCTCTACTATCCCTCTCTCTACTATCCCTCTCTCTACTATCCCTCTCTTTCTACTATCCCTCTCTTTCTACTATCCCTCTCTTTCTACTATCCCTCTCTCTCTACTATCCCTCTCTCTCTACTATCCCTCTCTCTCTACTATCCCTCTCTCTCTACTATCCCTCTCTCTCTACTATCCCTCTCTCTCTACTATCCCTCTCTCTCTACTATCCCTCTCTCTCTACTATCCCTCTCTCTCTACTATCCCTCTCTCTACTATCCCTCTCTCTACTATCCCTCTCTCTACTATCCCTCTCTTTCTACTATCCCTCTCTTTCTACTATCCCTCTCTTTCTACTATCCCTCTCTCTTTCTACTATCCCTCTCTCTTTCTACTATCCCTCTCTCTTTCTACTATCCCTCTCTCTTTCTACTATCCCTCTCTCTTTCTACTATCCCTCTCTCTTTCTACTATCCCTCTCTCTTTCTACTATCCCTCTCTCTTTCTACTATCCCTCTCTCTTTCTACTATCCCTCTCTCTTTCTACTATCCCTCTCTCTTTCTACTATCCCTCTCTCTTTCTACTATCCCTCTCTCTTTCTACTATCCCTCTCTCTTTCTACTATCCCTCTCTCTTTCTACTATCCCTCTCTCTTTCTACTATCCCTCTCTCTTTCTACTATCCCTCTCTCTTTCTACTATCCCTCTCTCTTTCTACTATCCCTCTCTCTTTCTACTATCCCTCTCTCTTTCTACTATCCCTCTCTCTTTCTACTATCCCTCTCTCTTTCTACTATCCCTCTCTCTTTCTACTATCCCTCTCTCTTTCTACTATCCCTCTCTCTTTCTACTATCCCTCTCTCTTTCTACTATCCCTCTCTCTTTCTACTATCCCTCTCTCTTTCTACTATCCCTCTCTCTTTCTACTATCCCTCTCTCTCTTTCTACTATCCCTCTCTCTCTTTCTACTATCCCTCTCTCTCTTTCTACTATCCCTCTCTCTTTCTACTATCCCTCTCTCTTTCTACTATCCCTCTCTCTTTCTACTATCCCTCTCTCTTTCTACTATCCCTCTCTCTCTCTACTATCCCTCTCTCTCTCTACTATCCCTCTCTCTCTCTACTATCCCTCTCTCTCTCTACTATCCCTCTCTCTCTCTCTACTATCCCTCTCTCTCTCTCTACTATCCCTCTCTCTCTCTCTCTACTATCCCTCTCTCTCTCTCTCTACTATCCCTCTCTCTACTATGCCTCTCTCTCTCTCTCTACTATCCCTCTCTCTCTCTCTCTACTATCCCTCTCTCTCTCTACTATCCCTCTCTCTCTCTCTCTACTATCCCTCTCTCTCTCTACTATCCCTCTCTCTCTCTCTCTACTATCCCTCTCTCTCTCTCTACTATCCCTCTCTCTCTCTACTATCCCTCTCTCTCTCTTTACTATCCCTCTCTCTCTCTTTCCTATCCCTCTCTCTCTTTCCTATCCCTCTCTCTCTCTTTCCTATCCCTCTCTCTCTCTTTCCTATCCCTCTCTCTCTCTTTCCTATCCCTCTCTCTCTCTTTCCTATCCCTCCCTCTCTCTTTCCTATCCCTCTCTCTCTCTTTCCTATCCCTCTCTCTCTCTTTCCTATCCCTCTCTCTCTCTTTCCTATCCCTCTCTCTCTCTTTCCTATCCCTCTCTCTCTCTTTCCTATCCCTCTCTCTCTCTCTTTCCTATCCCTCTCTCTCTCTCTCTTTCCTATCCCTCTCTCTCTCTTTCCTATCCCTCTCTCTCTCTTTCCTATCCCTCTCTCTCTCTTTCCTATCCCTCTCTCTCTCTTTCCTATCCCTCTCTCTCTCTTTCCTATCCCTCTCTCTTTCCTATCCCTCTCTCTTTCCTATCCCTCTCTCTTTCCTATCCCTCTCTCTTTCCTATCCCTCTCTCTTTCTTATCCCTCTCTCTTTCTTATCCCTCTCTCTTTCTTATCCCTCTCTCTTTCTTATCCCTCTCTCTTTCTTATCCCTCTCTCTACTATCCCTTTCTCTACTATCCCTTTCTCTACTATCCCTTTCTCTACTATCCCTATCTCTACTATCCCTTTCTCTACTATCCCTATCTCTACTATCCCCCTCTCTCTCTCTACTATCCCTCTCTCTCTACTATCCCTCTCTCTCTACTATCCCTCTCTCTCTACTATCCCTCTCTCTCTACTATCCCTCTCTCTCTTTCCTACCCCTCTCTCTTTCCTACCCCTCTGTCTCCTTCCTACCCCTCTCTCTCTTTCCTACCCCTCTCTCTCTTTCCTACCCCTCTCTCTCTTTCTTACCCCTCTCTCTCTTTCCTACCCCTCTCTCTCTTTCCTACCCCCCTCTCTCTTTCCTACCCCTCTCTCTCTTTCCTAACCATTCTCTCTGTTTCCTAACCCTTCTCTCTCTTTCCTAACCCTTCTCTCTCTTTCCTAACCCTTCTCTCTCTTTCCTACCCCTCTCTCTCTTTCCTACCCCTCTCTCTCTTTCCTACCCCTCTCTCTCTTTCCTACCCCCCTCTCTCTTTCCTACCCCCCTTTCTCTGTATTCTCTTCGCTCTATATCCCCTCTTTTCTCTGTATTCTCTTCGCTCTATATCCCCTCTTTTCTCTGTATTCTCTTCGCTCTATATCCCCTCTTTTCTCTGTATTCTCTTCGCTCTATATCCCCTCTTTTCTCTGTATTCTCTTCGCTCTATATCCCCTCTTTTCTCTGTATTCTCTTCGCTCTATATCCCCTCTTTTCTCTGTATTCTCTTCGCTCTATATCCCCTCTTTTCTCTGTATTCTCTTCGCTCTATATCCCCTCTTTTCTCTGTATTCTCTTCGCTCTATATCCCCTCTTTTCTCTGTATTCTCTTCGCTCTATATCCCCTCTTTTCTCTGTATTCTCTTCGCTCTATATCCCCTCTTTTCTCTGTATTCTCTTCGCTCTATATCCCCTCTTCTTTATTTTCTTTTCTTTATTTATTCTCATCTCTCTTTATTGTCTTGTCTTAATTTATTCTCATCTCTATTTATTCTCGTCTTTCCTCGCTTTTCCTGCTCGCTATTTCTCTCTTTTGCTTTTCTAGCTCTCGCTTTTCTAGCTCTCGCTTTTCTCGCTCTCGCTTTTTCTCACTCTCGTATTAAAAGTTGTTTATCTTTAGAATTTCGAACTTGAATTTACTTCTTGTCATATGTCTGTATTCATTTAATATAGCAATACACATCGACCAGAAAACTGTTTGGATAATCGCAGATTTGAGGGTAGTTCTATTAAAATAGTCATATCTTAAAAACTAAAGCACTTTAAGTGCTCAAAATACCATCATTTTGTTAGGAAATGAATATCCTTTCAGGTGCATTCAGGAATAATAATAATATACATTATATATTTTTAAGAGTTTTGAGCAAATAAAGGCAAAAAAATGTTAACGCTATTTTCGGCAATTTACGTCAAAAAATTCCCCCCCCCCCTTCGTTTAAAAGTCTCGTACCATTGCTGTATGTGGAATTTCGTCCTAAAATTTGGAGACTAATCAGGTAAAGTATCACTTTTAATGTTTGTCGGTGTACGAAGTAATTCGGCTCATTCATTTTTTTGAAATTTAAAAAATAAGACCCGTCGGTCGAACATTTTTGAAAAATACATTTCCGTCGCCCAATTAGTAAGTAAATCAATCATTTTACTTTTTTATGCATTAAAATTATAATTGTATATATGTGTTCTCTTTTGGTAGTCCTGATATTTCATGAGCCTATCCGGAAAAAAAGGCGTTTTCTATTTATAGTTTGAAAAACATTGTAGCAGCAGTAATAGCTGCTATAAACACGAGGCGATTTTTGTTTATTTTCATTCTAGAACGAATTTAAACAATTTTAAAATATGAATATATAAAATGTTGTTACATTTTTCGTACCCAACTAGTAAATAAATTAATCTTTTTTATGCATTAAAATTATAATTGTATGTTTTGTCTTTCCGTAGTAGTAATTTTAAATTACCTTATCCGAAAAAATAGTGTCCATTTTTTGAGCGAAAGTCAACAATGGCTGCTAGTATTGCTGATATAACATCAGCAGCAGCTAACGATAACCTAGTCTTGTAAAGCTTTGTAAAAAAAGACAAAAATATTTTTGTGCTTAAAAAAGTTAATCCTATTTGGTTCTTTTATAAAAAATACTTTAAAAAATACTGGTTTTCACTCAACTTCGAACTTCTAGTAGTAATGACTTTCTAGTCGCCAATTTAAAAAAAAAATTAAGATTCTACTTTTTTAGGCGATTACGTGTAAACACCCTTAAAGTCTTGGCGAAAAAAAGAAAAAACAAAACAAAAAATAATTTAGAATTTAGAGTGGGGGATCAGTTTCGCATATAAATTTAATGTAAAATGATCTCCGATTTCCCGGCCATTCTTGCCTTTTAGTGAAATTTATAAAATAAATAATTACTCTAGGTACGACTAACAAGCCCACCTCCTAAAAATGCCTTCTTGAACGTATCGTACCATTAACCTTAAATATGAGTGGCAAGCCACCCCCTAAAAAACTCCCTTAATCCTAAGTCCGAATGGCAACCTCCATCCAAAACAAAACCCCTTCCTTAACCTTATCAATAACCCTAAGTCCGAGTAGGAAGCCCTAATCCTACAAAAAAGCCCATTAAAACCAAACATAATAGTCTAAATAAAAAATAAAAAAATTTTAATAAAAAAATAAAAAAGCAGACCCCCATAAAAAAAACGCACAGGATTTATTTGCCATAGAAAAAAATTGATTAATGCCCTAAAACGCTAGAATGGCCCGGAAATGGTGAATTATTCTACATTAAATATATGTGAAACTAATCCCCCACTTGAAATACTAAATGAATTGTTTTTTTTTCTTTCTGCTAAGTTTTCAGGGTGTTCACACTTAATTGCCCCTAGCCCTACCACTAACCTGAAGTTCAAGTGGTACCCCCCCCCCTCCTCCCACAAAGACCCTCATAATCGTCTAAAAAAAGAAAATAAATAAACCAAGAAAAACGCACAGGATTTATCTCCCATAGAAAAAATAATTAACTGTCCTAAAACGCTAGAATGGCCTTGAAATGGGGGATTATTTTATGTGAAACTGATCCCCACTCTAAATTCTAAAATAATTTTTTTTGTTTCTTTCTTTCTGCCAAGTTTTTCAGGGTGTTAACATGTAATTGCCTAAATAAAAGAAGTAGAATCTCATATTTTGGGGAGGTATGGGGTGAGTTAGCGGAAGGTGTTAATCTACAATAATGCCAAAGAAATCTTGCAATATATTCATTTTTAAACAGTCCTAGTATTAGATTTTAGTTTCTTGTACATAAAATGTATTACAATTCAACTTTAAGTTTTCTAACTTTTTTTTAATGGATACATGGTATTTTTAAAGTATTGCAGCATATTTATGTGCACTTAGTGCAGATTACTTGGAAACCATTAATTTCTGGAGATTTTCAGTGGCACATTCTGATTCCTTGTACAAAAATACATTTATATGGTAAATTTCATTGCTTAATCTTGTATTTTAACAAAGATATAACATTTTTATTGAAAAATTAGTGTAAAAAATGTGACGAAACGCATATGGTCTTAAAGAGGGGAAAATATCCAATCGTGTGAGGCACAAAAATAGTCATAACTTCCTTATTTTTAGTCAGATTTAAAAAATTTAAAAAGATTCTTTCTTAGATCATCAAGCTCTTTCTATATATGTCATTATTGAGATATTTTAAGCAATTTAAATTTTTTCATGTGTATTGCTATTTAATATATAAAATAATCTTGCTTTTTGGAGTTGGTCATTGATGGTTTCTGTCTAACAAGATCTATATTTCTTTTGTTTTTACTTTAACCCTGTTCTTCTGAATAGTCATCTTAGAATTTAACATATTCACAACATTTACTGAGATGCAGGCGATAAATAGGTGGGGGGGGGGGGGTCTGTTGCCACCTGGACGTAGTTGTAGGGTTCCAGTACTTTCAGAGGGGAAGGAAGACTGTAAATGGTGTTCGGAGGCCGATAAATTGGAATTAAGCATATTTATGAAATATTAAAAGAAAAAGATAAAAAAGTAGTATAAGCAATTTTCCCGAAATAAAAGAAAAAGGTGGGTGATTTTCTTTATCCGAAACCATTGTCCTCTTCTGAGCAATCAAAAAAAAATACAGTGTTTACAAAGTTCTGTTCGTCAAGTGTTTGGGTAGCTACAAACGTCACGACTCCGAAATTCCTTAAATGACTTCTGTACACATACCACGATAATTTATTTACAGAACTTTTCTGATAAAATTAAATCCACTATAATCTATTTAAGTTTCTTAGAAAACAAATCAGTCACGTTATTAAATTATTTGTAGGATTTTAATTTCACAAAGTAATTTATTTACAAAAATGAATTTACTTATTAAATTATATCCACTAGGATGATCTTACTGAGAAAAATAGTCAGCCATTTTAATTAATTACTTTGCAAAATTATTTTTTGCTTTAAATTACTTTGCTGTTCCGCATGTATTATTAAAACAAAATTAATTTAACTCTTGTGCTAATCTGGATAGGGACAGATACTTGGTGTATGTGTGTATATAATATAATTATATGCATATATGTACTTTTGCCCATTTCTCTAAAATCCCCTTTAATTCAATTTAAAAAAAAAAATTATTTTGGCAATCAACTCTTCGGTCAGTTTGCCAAAAAATATTATCACAAGTAGCAAAATACAAGATTTCGTTCAGACAGTAAATAGCACCTCCAATCAGAGTAATAAAAAAAAAAGCATCAGACAAATTGATATATTAAAGCTCTTACTTATCCAATCTATATAATCATGTGCTATGGCATTTCATGTTCGTACGTACGTTATCACACGTTTTACACACATTTAAAACAAATGGGATCGTCCAATCAGAAAAGATGGTGATCGGTGATTAATCTGATGTTGCTATGGTAAACAATTCCAATTTTTAACCATTTTAAAATGAATTGTTCCAAAATCACATTATGTCGTTCCGTCAACTAAAACAGTACAATTTTAAATAAATACATTTCAAAAAGTGGTGGGCGGTTTATTTATTTGAAGAATATTTAGCTAGCAATTATTTTTATAGTAAGAAGAAACAATATTTATTGCTTTAAAAAGAATTTAATTTTGCAATTTTAAATAAATACATTTCAAAAAGTGGTGGGCGGTTTATTTATTTGAAGAATATTTAGCTAGCAATTATTTTTATAGTAAGAAGAAACAATATTTATTGCTTTAAAAAGAATTTAATTTTGCAATTTTAAATAAATACATTTCAAAAAGTGGTGGGCGGTTTATTTATTTGAAGAATATTTAGCTAGCAATTATTTTTATAGTAAGAAGAAACAATATTTATTGCTTTAAAAAGAATTTAATTTTGCAATTTTAAATAAAACAAGACATATTCGATTTATTTAAAGAATATTTAGATGACAATTATTTTTATGGAAGAATCATTTCTTCTTAACCCCGATTGACCCCGACAGGCATTAATCATTTCAAAAGGAATATTATTATTATTAACAATAAATTATACTGATTGATGTAGAAAGCACCGTGGAATTTCCACGGGGACATGATAGTAATAATCATTAGCTGATACACAATTACTGATAGATTATTAAACATGTGTACAAAAAATGTTAAGTTATTAGCGCCAACTATTGGCTTTTATGAAGACAGTTTCAGAAGAAATCTTATTTTATCTTGTTTTTAACCTAGTCAACATAGTGTGACTTTGAACCGTAGAATGGAAGAGGAAAAAAAAAGTGTGTGGAAGTATTTTTGAAAAGGAAAATCAACAATAATGTTGTCCAAAGTATTTTGTTCATTATTGATATCATCATATTTGGTTTAACGCCCATTTTACATGCTGGCATGTGTTGAACAGCTTTTAGAAATTGACTTCCAAACTAACTTATCTCTCCTTGGCTTTCCCCTTGAATAGGACCTGTTACCTTAACTGTTGTACATTTACTGATCCAAGAATTCTCATCTATTCTTTCAACGTAACCATACCACCAAAATCTCCTGTTCTGCACACATCTTCCTATACTGCCCAGATTTAATCTTCCTCTGAGGAAGTTCAGCTGTTGTACTCTTTGGCCTTTTGTTGTAGTCCTATAAACCTTCCAGGAATTTTGAGCTCAACCCCTTATTTAATCCACTGGTATAAACCCCTCTCCATTCCATGATTTTTAGAGAGCTTCTGTTAATTTTTTTCTTCAGTTTCTTAACCAAGGATTAAATTCAATCTAAAATTTCTCTTAAGCAACGATTTTATCCATACGGCAATGTGTCAAGTATGACAATAGGGGTTTATTTTCTGGGATTTTATTTCCCAAATTTTCTTATTACATATAATATGCTGAAATTGTATTGTAATTATGATACATGTTGATCTTCATTTGTATCTATGTTGTTACCTTCTACATTTATCTTAACAAATGAGATCGTCCAATCGCCATCTCATGTGTTGCCAAAAATGATGATTTTTCACTCTTTTGAAAATGAATTGTTCCAAAATTGAATAAACCATCACACAAAATTATCATTGTGTTGACTTAAACAGTTTTGAAAGCATACTCTTTGCATTCTTTTCATTTTAATACATCTACTTGTTACAATTTTAAGTAAATTTTAAAGTTAAATTCGTTTCATTTAAAGTTAGCTGACAATTACTTTTACGAAAGAAGAAATAGACATTTTTTTTATATATTCTTATTAATTCTGATAGACATTTATTTCAAGAGAAATATTAATAGTAAATTTTGCAGATCGATGAAGAAAGTTACCATGGAATTTCCACAGGATCCAGATAGTATTTTTGGATATATCTGCCATCTTTAAATGTAGACATTACATCTCTAGAACAGGTGATGTCGATTTGTCCCACTTAAGCTTTGCCCTCAACTCTGCCTATAACCTTGATCAGTTAAGCAGCTGCTGCTTGTTTTTGTTTTTGAACGAGTACAACTGAATTTAGAAAAGGAAATTATTTTGTTTTAGTTTTTGGAAATAGATTTTTGTTTTCATTAAAATATAAACTCATTACATTCAGTTTAACAGATGTTTTACATGCTGGCATGTGTTGGACGGCTTTAAGAAATTGACTTCTAAATTAACCTATCTCTGGGCAGGTCGTTATTTATCCCTCTTTCTCTCAATCCCATTTTTATCACTTCCTCCCATGTTTTTCTTTGCCTTTCCCTGTTAACTGGACATACTACTTTAACTGCTCTACTTCTACTATATCTACAAGAACTATAAAATAAACCTTTTCATCACATGAAAAATAAAATTGAACAATTACAGTATCGAGTATTTTGTAGAGACTGAAAAAAAAAAATTTTTTCTTTTCTTTTTTAGTTTAATCTAAAAAAATTATGCAGGCAGGTACTATTTGCTTGGTCGTTTTTAACGAAATTCATTTTTTTGTTTTTTACAATTAAGTATTTGGTTTGATTCAATATTTTCATTGTTTTTTTTTGTTTTTTTTTTAATACGATTGTTCATTTAGTTTTACTGACTGAACTCATCTTTCTTAATGTTCTGACTTTGTTTTAATTTGTTCGTATTACGTTGAGATGTGGTGTCTTGATGACCGAGAATTTTATAGATTGTCTTAAGTTAATATTTCCTAACTGGTTAAAAATAATCAAGAAGCTGCTGCTTGTTTTTGTTTTTGAACGAGTACAACTGAATTTAGAAAAGGAAATTATTTTGTTTTAGTTTTTGGAAATAGATGTGTTTTGGCGGCAGGAAGGGGGGGGGTAAACACGAATCATAAGAACGTGATTGTCTGGTTATTTATTTACAATCAATAACTTTTAATTAAAAAAAAAACTTAGTTTTTCAAAGAGATTTTTTTGTTTTCATTAAAATACTAACTCGTTATATTCAGTTTAACAGATGTTTTACATGCTGGCATGTGTTGGATGGCTGTAAGAAATTGACTTCCAAATTAACCTATCTCTGGGCAGGTCTTTATTTATTCCTCTTTCTCTCTCCAATTTTATCACTTCCTCCTGTGTTTTTCTTGGCCTTTCCCAGAATAACTTTTTTTTTTAAACATATTTCATTCCACAAGACAAATAAGGCTATTTCACTAGGCATCTTATAGGAATTGTTAGGACAAATGGAAATAAAAGCATTGAAAAACATGAATTGGAAATTTCCTTTATGGTTTCTGTAAAATAAGTACTCATGGGAACACATGAAAAGCTACTGAAAAAAGATTTATTGTAGATTCAATCAAGTTGCTCGTTATAAAGTTCAGTAATGGCATGACTATTCGGCACAAGTTAAAAATGAAAGATTTCTTTCCAAGTTCCACAAAACGAAAATCATAATCTTCTTTCCAAATTATTTTAACCCAACAAACACACCCACACATAAATATCTACAATATATAATGGCAATATACAGATCAAATTCTCTTAAATATTTCATCAGATAGACCCCAAAAATGTCCTTGTAATTTCATTATCTTACCATTATTTCTGAATTCATTTAGTTCATTCTTAAAATGTTCTGCACTAGTGCTATTAACTTTGAGATAACTAGTGCGCATCTTTCGCCAATGTTAGCACTCACTATTTATCTAGATATATTACTGAAATATTGATATAAAATCAAAGAATTACGTTAGTAATTTAATTTTTCATATATAAATTATCATTTCTGATGACCTAAAGAAACAAAAAAAAAATGTTTTTCTTATAGTGGAAGATTTCTTTCCAAATTCATTTCATGCGGTAGGGCAAGTTTGTTGTCCGACTTGTTATTTGTGTTTTCGCTTCCCCTCAGCACGTGAAATGATTTCGTCCGGGAGCTAGAAAAAGTCATGTTTTACTCACTAACTTTTGCGTGACTGGATGGAAGTATATTTTTTTATATACAAATAAATACACATTAGTCTTTATCATAGAGTGGAGGATTGATTTAATAGAAAATGAACTTTCTCTTTCCTCGCAATATCGATTTTTAAAATATATGAAAATGGACCCCCACTTCGTCTCTGAATAAAATTTTCTACAATTAAAAAACCCCAAAAAACCTTGGGTTTGAAATTGTATATATTCTAGGAAAGAAATAGGATTTCAAATTTGATATCCTGTGTTACTAAATCATTAAAATAGTTAATTTGTTTATGAAAAATATTTTATTGCAGCCACTAAAAACCTACTGTCTTTAAAAAAAATTAAAGACAAAATGTGTTGAAATGGCAAAATTACAAATAGACTCAGCATAATAGATAATAAAATGCAAAAGTAAGAGGTTTTTATAACAATGGTTTACAAAAATTATTTGATATGTCGACAATATGTCTTAGGGAATAGATGTAATTGAACGTCTTATCTCAAGACAGGAAATTCCTTGAAATTGACTTTTCAAATAAGATCTGTCATCTTTTGATAACATTAACGTTACAACTGGGGACAAATTATTGTATCAATTGTTTACTTTTTCTTTTACTTTTTTCTTTCTCCACTTGAAAAATTGGACAATAGCCTTCTAATCTCTGAGGTTGTTGCATATTTCTCCGTTTGACACAAAGTATCCGGTTTAAAAACATATATATATATATATATATATATATATGTATTTATAAGAATATCCATCGCAGGACAGGTAAAATTTATTCCCTAAACAGAACAGTTTAGCACCACTTTCATGTTCCCGTGTGAAGATTAAAATCAAGATATGATGCTACTAAACCTTATGTCTAGAATCCTTATTCCAATTTGAACAAAATCCATTGCATTATTTTGATTCTAGAAAATGTCGCAAATTTAAGACTTGAACTTAAGGAGTCTTAAGAAGAAATTAAAATTCAGGGAATCTTGCTTAATTGGTGTCTAATGACCATGGATCAAATTCAATGCAAAACTGAAATATTTTCATTTTTAAATGGGTGGTTGTACCCATATTATGCCCTCTAAAAGCCTGTTAAACTGAAATTTGGGGAATACCTATTGTTGAAATTTCACAAAAATCGGAGGTATCAGAATTTTCACAAAGAGCTTCCACCACCTTTGCACAAAACTAAAACTAAATATAGCTTGTGTTCCAAACTTCATAATGATCAGTTCATTAGTTTAGGAGTGAATCTTGTATATACAAATATATAAACATATCTATCTTGATAAAGATATACAAAAAGATGTTTTCTTTATAGTTAATATTTTAATTTTGTTTTTAAATAAGATTGATGAAAACACAAATTGCCTTCCAAAAACTAAAACAAAATAATTCTGCCTTTTCTAAAAAGTCCACTATCTAATTGTATAACTATTAATAGCATGTATATAATTTTTTTTTTATATATTTTGGTTAACTTTGTATTTTGTTCTCGATGCACTTTTTTCTTAATGAGACTGAGTAACTGGTTATTTTTCTTTTCTTTCTTTCTAGTCTGTGAGTTTGGTGTCACAGAGTTCTGCTGGAGCAAAAAGTGTTCCTCATAAATCGTCAACCAGTGTAGGTGTCACGTCTTCTGCCACATCAACCACCCAAGCCTCATCAGCGACCGTAGCATCATCAGGTAACGCAACAACATCATCAGCAGTGACATCTCCGACTCGAATGTCCAAGGACCAGCCTGCAGACTCTAAGCTTGCCAGTGCCAAGAGAACATCCGGCAAGAAATATCCCAATGACTTCATATTCGGGAAAGTCATTGGAGAAGGCTCCTTCTCAACAGTAAGCACATTCCTTCCTCTTCTCTCCTCCACAATTCAGACATCAGTTTTAGAATATTAGACAGGTCAATATACTGATTGACCCCCCAAAAATAGCAAAATTTTGTTTTTTGGTGGTTTTGTGCTAGGTTTGGTCTAGTCTACAACATGCTAAAAGTTTGACAAGATCGGAGTATGGGAAAGTGTCACATTTCGAATATAACTTTTTGGGGTTTACAAGTCATTTACCATTTACATGTGAAGCACTAACTTGGTCAGTTTTCATGATAAATCAATACATCTTGGATTTTTATCCAGGTTTTAAGGTCAGTCTTTCACATGAAAGGGTTACCAGTAATGCCAAATAAACCCTTATACAATATCAAGCGCATTACTCTTGTTGCATCCACCCTGATTCACTTATGTCACAGTACTTTTTCAAAACTTTTAACTCCTCATCTTCCACTGGATCATTTTTCATATTATCAAAATTTCCTTCTTGGCAATGTTCACATTGTTCTAGTCCATGCCTTCTGCAGGTACACCTTAGGGTATTACATCTTTACGAACAGTTGCAATGAATTATCTGAATCAGTGCATCTGGAGCAGGGCTTTTGTCCGTCATTGCTGGAACAAGTTTGTCTCCTTCCACCCCCACTCAGATGGCACCATTTCATCACTACATCCCATCCACTCCATAATCTGGTAGTAAATCCGCAAAGAATGAAATTTACAGGCAGCGGGCTTTGTTGAGTCCTTCTGGCGTGACAAACGTCTTAGTTCTCGCAACTTTCTTGCAGGGCATATTGTACCTAATAGATTCCAAGATGTCCTTCTGATCCGCTTTGAATAAAGCTACCATTGCTTTACAACCATTATTTCCGCAACATCCTGGTTTGCTTTGGTAGAGAGAATGCTTTTGAACAGTCTGTCATTGTCTTTTCTCTCTTGACGATTCGTTAGAACCTCAATGTCTTTCTTATTCCGAATACTTTTCTGGATACCGAATCGCATCCCGTAAAGACATGCAGGAACAACAGATCATTGCAAACTGCTTCGCCAAGCACCTGCTTGAGAACTTTGATATTGTGGACGTAGGATTTCGCCTTGTCAGAGCGGAAATAAAGTGCAGTACATTTGGAAACATGTGCTTGGAACAGCAAGAAAACAAAAAGATCCGTGTCTTCTCTAATGAGTGTGGTTGATTTGAAAGCAAACATATTGATGGCTGCCTTTGCAATGTCAACGTCGGCATCTCCTTCCGCTTGAATAATGTCACATCCTTTCTGACGCATTCGTTTCATGATCAACTGGATCAGTGCCTGCTTGTTTGCCGCATTTGGCAAGAAGTCCTCCTTTTTCCCAACAAATTTTGTCACCTCGGTAATGTTCACTTTTCTTGCATTCAGCTTTCGACTTTGCCGCTGATGAGTACAGTCCTTTATACTTGCTCCAACTTCATAACCATCAAACACAACAGTTGCTCTCCCATCGTGTTTGACAGTAAATGAGGCATAATTATTTGCAATCGAGCTGTAGGTACTCCCTTCCTTCCATTTCAAACGATGAAGAGATCCTCCATCTAGTACATTGTGCTCTGTGACTGGAACGGTTTGTGTCACAGCACATTTCGATTTTGTTTCAACATAATTTCTGAGAACCGCTGCCAGCTGTAGTTTGTCCGTTTGACGTAAGATGCTCTTTCCTTCGAACAAAGACACCGGGTAGAGACAGAGTTCAAAGGACATGACATCATTCAGCCTTAGATCACCTCTCTGTAAGACCACGAGAAACCTCTGGAATAAAAGTGCTGGGTCAATGCTACGATTTGCAGAAACTTTGACGTTCTTGGGCGATGCTAGAGTCTTTGTCTTCAAACTCAGTTTGTTAGAAGAGAAAACTGATTGTCCATCTATCTTCTGTACAATGTCTTTACTGATTTCGAAAACGTCCTGAACATTGACACCCTCGTTGGCAGTAATCCCTGTGATAATATTGCGTAACGATTCAGCGTTTGAAAACAATTTAAAGCTGTCTAGTTGCTCTGCAACTTTCCCAGGGTCTGTCTCATCTCTTCTCATCCGAAAGGCAGACAACACCTTATGTTGTTCGCTTGTTGTGTAACTTTGTGCGGTGAGTTCTTGGATGGTAAGGTTGTAAGTGGATGACACAGTGGACGACATGGCCTAAACTGTTCTCTGGTGCTCGGACATCCCACTCTCCTGTGTGAGCCCACCTTGGCTTTTGAGTGAGCGCATTAGTGTTTGCTCGATAACAAGATCGGAGCCAGTATTGGCTACTATGTCTGATTATGTTAAACCCAGACTGGAACATTTGATGTACTACAGGGTTGTCATCTTTCAAGGAATACAACTGGAGATATAGACGAGCTGACTTTCGATAATTTGTATGACCAGCGACTGCGAATATTGGCAGGCAAGCAGAGACGGCACTGAGATGCAGTTCTGAAGACCCCATTCGATCAGCTGCAACAAGTGCCCTAGCAATTCCTAGCATGTGTTGATAGTTTATCCATAGTTTGCTGGAGGCCCTTGCCAGTTCATCCTTTTTCAGAGTTAGACTGTTGTAAATCCTACCGATACAATCTGATTCCAACAATGATTTCAAGTCACATTCACCAGTCTCCATCAGCATGTACAGTCACTCAAGTTTTTCTACTTGGTCCTGAAAACCAAAGCTAGTGAATTGTTTGTGAGGGCAGTTTTCAGTGGGGTAAAATGTGGTCTCTTTGGGTTTTTCAGTTTTCCCAGTAATCCTATACCCTATAGAACAATTTTATTTATATACAGAGGTAAGGGGCCTGATTAATTGAAGAAAGTACTAATTCACCACTTATACCCATATAAATATAATCACTCATATGCTTATTTGTGAACCTGGGTGAGTGCAATAAGAGGTTTAGGTGTCTGGGTACCAATGTGGATGCAATAAAGAGTTTAGGGGTAGAATACCCCTAGATATGGTATAAGGGGTTATTTAGCATCTCTGATAACCCTTTCATGTGAAAGATTGACTCTGAAAACCTGGATAAAAGTCGAAGATTTATTGATTTATCATGAAAACTTACAGCTTCACACCTAAATGGAAGATGACTTGTGAACCGAAAAAAATTATCTTTGAAATTTGACACTTTCCCATAATGTGGTTTTAAAAAAAAAAAAATATATATATTTTTTATTTATTTTTATTTTTATTTTTTATTTTTTATTTTTTATTTATTTTTATTTTTTATTTATTTTTATTTATTTTTATTTTTATTTTTTATTTATTTTTATTTTTTATTTATTTTTTTACTTAAGTTCATCTTCAAACAAGGCACTATGCCACTGAGACATAGGGCGCTACTGTGAATTAGGGGAATCCTACATGGGGAGTTTTGCAACGAGACATTTGTTCACATTACATTTAAATGTCTGTATGTTAGTACGATCAGGGAAGCAGGAAGGGAATTCCAAAGGCTAGCAGTACGAGGAAAGAAGCTATTAAAGTAGAAAGCTCTCGGGCATTTATGAACCTCAACAGTGAAGAGATGGGATCTTGCTGACTGACAGATTGATCGGGGGTATTTATGTAGAGGGGGCACCAGTGCAGCACATTCCATTAAAGTATTTGTTGTAGACTAGACCCAGCCTAACATAAAACAAAATTTTGCAATTTTTTTGAGGTAGGGATACTCTGACAGTATTGTCTGCTTATTCTGTCTATATATATAGGTATATACCTATCAACGTTACAAGGGAAAATCTCACTCAACTTTATATATGGGTTGGTCAGTATAAAATTATAGTTTTGGTAGTCATTTCTATTTTTTTTCCTTCATATCTCTGTTTTCGTTTTTTGATTTAGTATTTTGTTCTCAGGAAGCCATTCATTCTCTTGTATAATGATTAGCTAATAGTCCACATCTCATTGAATTATTCCACTATTACACTACAGAGTTGGTCAATTTCTGACTCAATCATTCTCTTATTTAAGGAGTTAACTTTTGAAATACAACCTTTATACGAATTCATTTATTTCAATTTTGCCAGATAACTTTAAACAGTGACCATGATGACACATTTAATGAGGAATATAACTTTAAATCTTTGTTCTAATTCTTAACACCCCCTTCCTTATTTTGACGTGCTTTTTTTTGGTGTGTGGGGGTGGGGGCATACCTAAATAATAGAAAACAAGGAAGGCAATTGGCGAGAAGTTCAGACTTGGAAGTAAATTAACCATGCCCTCTTTTGATAGACATTTATTTATTTTTTTAGATGAAATAATTTTTTTAATTATGATACAATTTACTTTAAAATGACATTTAAAAAAAAAACGTAATTTTTTTTTAAATAAAAAATATTAAAAAAAAATTTTTTTTTATGTTAATTAAATAAAGGAATGATTAAATAAAAATTATTAATGCAAGTGAACGTAGTTGTGTTTGGTCCGATTCGTGATTTGATGGAGAAGTGGTAGGAGAGGAGGAGGAGGAATAAGTTGACAAAAGATAGTAGACAGAGTTGCGGCTGCTGCTATTGCTGCTTCTTTCAAAGCTTAATACTGGTCAACAATTCAGAATTCAGTTTTTAAGCTGTCTGCTGATTCTGCTTCGAATATTCAATATTACTTAATAATTTATTGATTTTTTTGTAAAATGAAACATTTGTCATAATGTGTCTGTTTATCTCATTGAAAGTTATATGTTGGGGGGGGGGGGGCTTAAGTTGGAAATAGCAATAGCATCCTTTAAACGAATGAATATTTTATTTATCTTTTAAAAGTTGAATCAAGATTTCTTTTGATTCTTAGAATAAATAAATTTTTTCAATGCTCAAAAAATGTAATCTTTTTTTAGTGTCTGAGCAATCGCAGTAGTTTTGCCTTTTTCTTATTGGTTTATTTCGTTTCATTGATTTCAAGTAGTGAATAAGAATTAAATTAAGAAGTGATAGAGTGGGCGAAGGCAGCTAGTTATAAATAAATGTACAATACTGTTTTCAATTTTAAAGTTTATTAATTCAAATATTTTTTAATTTCCACAAAATTATATTTCACAAGTTTAATTTATGTTGTCTTGTTTCTTATTTGTGTTTTATTTAGGGATGTTGTACAAAAATTTCAAATCTAAAAAATATTTTTGCCATAAAAGTATATGGTATTTTTACTATTTGGTCAAGGTAAATTTTCAGCAGCCTGGAATTATTACAAATATCTTTTTTTTTTCTTCTTTTTTTTTGCTGTTATACTGGACACTTGAAAATGAACAAAAAGAAGAAAAAAATATGAAAATGAAGTTGTCAATGAAAATAGAAAACATTGTGTTTTCAAGAAAGGCTGCCCTGCAAGTTGATCAGTACCTTCTTACAACCTTCTAATTATTGCAGGTGATTAGAATGTCTGCACAGGTGACATGAGCACAGTCCTATCCTTGGACGATTGAAGACCAATTTGCTAAGGGTGAAAGATTTGTCAACTTTGCAGCAGCAAACCAAATCGATCACTTTCTTCTTAAACACTGATGGTCATTGAGCATCTTTGATTGTCGAGTGTTCCGGGGTGCAGAAATCAGCAGCAAATATGGTTCCAATTATGTATTGGAGTTGGCAAAACTAGATCTTCACCTCAAGGCTGTCGAGCCTTGCTCTAAGCTTCTCAGGTACGACATTTTGAAACTGAAAAATAATGAAACTTATAATGCATTCCGCATTGAACTATCCGATCGGTTCGATGGTCTTTAAGTACACCAATCTGAAGATACTACCTCAGGTGAGTTTTGGCAAACTGTCTAGCATAACCTCCAATCTTTGAAGTAGTCTGAGATGCTTGGAACCACGAGGCAAAAACACAAAGATTGGATCTCGGGCCAAACAATTGAAATTGCTGAAAAGGCAAAACAAGCCCAATGCAACAAACCTGACTATTTCAGACAACTATGTCGGGATGGAACGTGCCTCAGCTGTTGGGGACCTCTGTAAACTCTGCAGCCTCCTCTGTTCAAGCACAAAGACAGGTTGGGATGGTAACCAAACCATCTTGAACCAATCACCAGTCTCAATGTATGCCTCATCTGCTGGAGAGATCACTTCACCAATCTGCTAAAGCACGATCAACAGCCCCCATAAACTGTTTCTATGAACAACACCGATCCAACTCCTAATGACTGCCAAACAACTCCACCTACAATTGAAGAGGTTATCAGAAGTCTAAAAAATAACCAGGCTGCACACAGATAACATCCCTGCTGAGATCCTCAAACACAGTGCAAACATACTAGGACCTGCCATCTATCACATTATCACCCAGGTTTGAGGATTGAAATTCTCCCCAAGACTGGAGCGATGCAGCTTTGGTAACATTCTTTAAGAAAGAAAGGCGATAAGCGCTGCTGCAGAAACTACAGTGGTATCAGCCTGGTCGACGTATCGGCTAAAATATTCAGCTCTATTCTTCAAAGACCAGACCAATGTGGTTTTCGTCCAGGTCATGGCTGCACCGATCAAATATTCACCTTAAGATGAATCCTCGAACATCGTTGGAGCTTCCAGCAAAGGACAGTCATCTGTTTGCTTCATTTTGCTGCTGCATTTGACTCTGTCAACTGTGGCACCCTCTGGAAAGTTATGCAAGCAGATAGTATTCTGCCTAAACTTCTCAGCCTTCTCAAAGCATACTACTTACCAGAGCTTGTTGCTGCCGGTTCTATCTCGATGTTATCCAGGTTGGCCGCTTGATATTTCTGTACTTGTTTGACCCCATGTTGGGCTACACTATCCAGCACTGGTAAAACAGCCGGCGCTTGATCATGCTTAAAAATGGGCACTGGGACATTGATAGTAAACACACAGATGTAGATGTGCTGGCACTCGGTCTTGATGCCAGTCTAAGTCCTGATCATCTGTCCATTGGACATTTTTAAAGCAGGGATCTAGCCTCTTTGAAAGATGTTCGTAGGCTTCAAAAAATGTATAGTTTGGCAAATCTCTAAAGCTTTATACTAAAATACATAGGGATCCAGACTATTTGCATTGATTACAAGTAATTTGTTACTTTTTTTACTACTTACCACAGTTTTGTAATCATGATGTTGACCACATTCGTCATGCAATTTGTGACACTAATATCAATTTTCAAAATGGATCTATATCTTGTGTGTATGAAGAAATATGGATAATATTCCATCTGTGCATTAGCCACATGTCAATTGGAACGCATTATAGACGTGGTTGCAATTTACAGTTATAAAAATTTGCTAAGTAGTAATATAATAATTTTTAATATAAATGCTTATCTTTCTCTGTTTTTCTAGCCAAAGATGCAATTGAAAATAAAGCTTTATACCAAGATCAAACAACTTTTACGATAACTCCAATGGTGAAATTAATTTTGTATAGAGTTTTTTTTACAAGAATATTGTGGGGTCTGCCTCTGCACCGGAATTCAATAAACAACAAAGACAATGTTTTAGTTTATTTCTTGAAAATAACAAAAAAATAATTAAAAAATGTGATTCAGTGTTGGGAGCAGGAGTACACAGGTGTCCTCATTCATTACCTGGCAATGCTGAGGTTGCAATGTAATATCTAAATGAATAAATTTAAATTGTTTGCAATTAAAGTGAATTAAGATTCTCCTGTTTCTATGAGTAGTGGATTTACTCCCTCCCCCCAATCACACACTAAAAAAATTTTGCCCCTTAGAAATTTAGGGTTTAGATACATGACTATGTAATATTACGAAAAAAATCTATTTAAAATGAAATGGACATCTTTTTGGATTACAGTAGACTGTATTTGTATCTTTTTTATTTAATTTCATTTTTATCCTCAAACAAGATTTTAATTTTACTCAAAGAAAAAAAAAATGTATGCCTTGTATTAAACAAATTTAATTGTGTACCTTGTATTAAAAAAAACTATAAATCACAAAACTGGCTCTATTTTATATATAAGATAAGGAGATGTTCTTTGTAACCTGTTTTTCTATTTTCGGACTGTCCTGGACGACTAATGGTATGGATCTTATTAAAAAAGTTTGTTTTTTTACTATAAAGATTTCATGGCAGTATGTTTACTCATAAATTTATTTTAAGAGACATAATCTTAAATTACACGTCATTATATTTACTTACAATGATACTTATTATAATGAAGATTGTGTATCTATGTGAAACCGTTAAGACCTATACCACAATTCCCCTAAATTTTAATTGATTTCTGAGTATTATTGATTTCTACTAAAACCGTTTTTAAACACTTATGTTTAAACATTGATTCTCACAGACAATATCTGGTCTTACAATTTTATATCATCAATCCTTTTAAACAAACATTTGATTTAACAAGTTTATTTTTTTTTAAAAAACAACTTTGACGCCAATTTTGTTCATTTTGGCATTTTATGACTTTCAGGCATTTTTAGAGAGGAGTTCAGTTTGCTTAATTTTAATCTAAGAAAATGAACAATCATAGCATTTCATCAAATGGGTAACATTTTTGTTACATTGTCTTCTGAAACAAAGATTTCAAAAAGATAATGGTACTTTTATAGCTGAGGACCCATATTGACCCGAAAGTTTGCGATTTATGAAACAGACCAGAAATGACCGAGTCAGTGTTGAACGAACAGTCAATTAGTAGCAACATTAAATAAAGCAAGATATTTTTCCCTGACTTGAGGTTAGGGTCAATTAACCCATCGTCTCCATTTTAATATGGATTTTTAACCTTAACCTAACCTGGTTTTGCATTCATATGATTTAGTGTTGTTTAACTTTTATACATTTTTTTTGCGACTTTTAAATCGTAAACTGCTTCAGCCATATCCAGTTTGTTCAATAAATCAGAATCTGAAACATTTGGGTCAATATGGGTCCCCAGCTATAGAACATCATCTAAATAATAAATAAAATTTAACGATTTTGTTTTCTATGGTCCATAGAAGACACTTTTCTACAGTTAAAAATAAGTTTCAATTACTATTTACTCAGCTTAAAATTTAACGATTTTGTTTTCTATGGTCCATAGAAGATACTTTTCTACAGTTAAAAATAAGTTCCAATTACTATTTACTCAGCTTAAAATTTATGTACTCTGCTACTAGTACTCCTTCCATTCTCATCCTCCTTCTCTCACCACTTCTTGTCTCGTTTATTTTGAAGCCTTTAAAATAGCTAAAGGAAATTAATTCTTGAATTAAAGTTTAAAGGCAAAAGACAAGTATTATGATTCGGTTTTGCCTTTATTGTATGAAAGAACTGATAAATAAGTCCACATAAAGCGATTACTTGATAGTTTTTTGGGTGGATGTGTTCAATATAACTTGAAAATGAAAATCTCTTAACAAAGTCATACCTTATTTACGTTTGTCATTAGTCACCCCCTCCCTCCTCCTTAACATGAAAGACTGGGCGCAAATGCATTTTCAAGCCATGAGTCAAAACTTCCCATTTTAAAATAACAATTTGTTCAGGTTGCAAAGCTCTCATACACACATGACTCTTATGTTTGTTTATAAACTCCAACCTATTCGGGGGTGGAGGGGAGTATGTTAATAGAATAGTATTACACGAATGAACTCTCTCGGTGCAACTTCCATTTTACAAACAAAACTGGGGGAAGGAAGTTTATGCAATTTAGACATAATCAATTACTTTACTAGATTTCCTGCAGTCTTTCTTTTTTTAATTTATTATACTGTTTGACGATAATTTATGGTAATTACATAGTATTAACCAGATGTTGGAAGTCGACTGGAAAAAAAAGTGAGTTCTGGCTTTGTTAAAATAATAATAATAATAAAAAAAGAGGTTGGAAGTCATCTATCTGGAGAAAGAAAAAGGCAATTCCTGATTCTGGAGTCTGCTTTTACAAACCTGACTCTGACCATAAAAAATTCCAAACTCCCTACATGAGGTGGGGTGTCAGATGAAAAAATTTCTGACTCCAACTCTCTATCTAACATTAATTAAACATTTTCATTACCATTTTTGGCTGAGGAGTTCCACCATTGTTTACATACTTTTGTTCTCATCAGTGTTGATATTTCTATGAGGTTTCGATCAATGTGCCCACCTGCCTTTTTCAGGTGTATTGTTCATTTATGCACAGTGATGTTTTTCCAGCATATAAATATGATTGATATTGATTATTTCTGTACATTTCTTCCGTACTTAAATCCGATTAAATTAACAAGCACATGTGTGTAGCATGACAAATACAACGGTTTATGAAAACATTCATGTCAATCGTCTGATATGATTGTTCAAATAGTCCACACAAAAAATTATGTAGATAATTTTTACCATTTAAAAATTTTCTGTTTAATTTAAGTGCTATGGATAATAATAATCTATCTAAAACTATTTAAAATCGGTTCTTTGTTAAAACATGATCAGTCAAAAATGCATGTTTTCCTTTGGTTTAGGTTCACAATTGAATTATAATTCAAGCCAAAATAACTATTTGCCAGTTCAAAGGCTTCAAATCGCTTTCAAATTTAACCCATATAAACAGATGTCAGCTATTCTTTACCTTCAGGATAGGATTAAAGTGTAGTATCTGCTCTGTCCTCAGGCAGTGAAGAAGAAATCCTGGACTGAGGCAATTTTTATTTTTGTCTTAATCCAGATATCAATCTTTTTGGGGAGCTTCTAACTCTACTTTAGACTCAGATAGCCACCCCCTCCCTGAATTCCCTTTGCGGACCGAAGTCACACTTGATAACCTGGTCATCACCCCATCCCAGATCAGAGACATCATAAAAAACCTTGACACCTCTAAAGCTTGTGGGCCTGATCTTATACCTGTAATAGTAATAAAAAAATGTTCTGCTGAACTGGCCCCTGCCCTCTCCAAACTCTTCAATAAATGCCTAGCTGAATCTTGCTTCCCTGATAGCTGGAAAATTGCCTCTGTGGTACCTGTCTACAAGAGTTCTGGGAATAGAACCGACCATCAGAACTACCGCCCAATCAGTCTACTGCCGATCTTTGCCAAAATCTTTGAATCCTTAATCAATCTAGCGATAATACGGCACTTAGTTAATGCTAAACTTCTATCTGACCGTCAGTATGGATTTAGACAAGCACGATCTACTGCAGACATCCTAACGGTCATCTCTGAATGCATGTATCATACACTCGACAAGGCAGGTGAAGCTAGGGCAGTAGCGCTTGATATATCCAAGGCCTTTGACAAGGTTTGGCATAAAGGGCTTCTCCTGAAAATACACTCATACGGTATTACTGGGCAACTACTTAATATAATTAGATCCTTCCTAAACAAAAGAAAAATCCAGGTTGTCCTCAATGGCCGTTCATCTAAACAACATGACATAAATGCAGGTGTACCACAGGGATCTATCCTTGGACCTTTGTTGTTCCTGATCTACATAAACGATCTCCCTGACGGCATAGAGTCGGAGATTGGTTTATTTGCTGACGACACCACGCTTTACTCTCGCCATGTTGGTAAAACTGACGCGATCATATCCGAGGCAATGGCTGAATTTTTAGAAAATGACCTCCAGGCTGTAGTGGATTGGGGTCATAAATGGTTGGTAACTTTTAATGCCGTAAAGACAAAGCTCCTTTCCTTCAATAACTACAAGAAACCTCTCCAACCACCGATTGCCATGGCAAATAACACCCTACCTGAGAGTTCATCATTCAAACTCCTCGGCCTAACCTTTACAGATAACATGAAATGGAACAAATACATTGCCTCAAAGAAGGTTAGCTCCCTCTACTGTGCTAGTAAACCCCTCACACCTGACATTATCCTGTATCTGTACAAAGCCACCATCCGCCCATGCATGGAGTATTGTTGCCACATCTGGGCTGGTGCATCATCTACTAGTCTCTCCCTCCTTGACAAGGTCCAAAAAAGAGTCGCCAACCTAATAGGTCCCTCACTGTCAACCAAGCTCCAGTCCCTGTCCCATCGCCGCAATGTAGCATCCTTATGTTTGTTTTACAAATACTTCAATGGATTATGCTCCGATGAATTGGCTACTCTGGTGCCCCCTCGACGTAAATTCACTAGACTAACTCGACAATCAACTAAATGTCATTCATTCACTGTGGAGATCCCCAGATGCCGGAGAGCCTTCTACTCAAATAGCTTCTTTCCTCGTGCTGCTGGCCTCTGGAACTCCCTCCCTGCCCCATGTTTCCCCAACAGTACTGACATGCAGAAATTTAAAACTAATGGTAACAGACATCTCGCTGCGCAGATCCCAATTTAGGCTGACCCCACACACCCCACTCCCAACCTTCTCCCCTTTTCTTTTTTCTCAGTAGCCCCTTATGTCTACAGTGGTGGCCTGCCTTGTTTGGGGTGAACCATGTTAAAAAAAAAAATTTAAAAAACAGATGCATATGATAACATCTGCAGTTAATGTTTTATTCAAATGACTTTAAATAAAAGTTCATTGAAGTAATTAAGTTTTTATCTTTGTGATATTTATAACTGAAAATGATTGAGTTATAACTTGTTAGCTCACACATGTTGCATATGATTTATTGCATCAGACATTCATCTTTTAAATGTTGATTGAATCAAGATATTGGATATTTATATCTGCAGTTTTATAAGGATTTGCCCTTATCTAATATGGAAGCATATTTCCAATTAGTTGTAGCTTAAGACAGGCTTAACGAATACTTATTAGCAGAGGTGGGGATTTGGGATGCAGGAGTTTGTCATTTTTTTTTTTTTCTTACAAAAGTAAAGTTTTATTTTTTATTTTTTTAAATTGGTCAACCAAATGAGCTCATTAATTATTTATTCATTACATTTTTTTTTAACTATTTAATATATACAGAAAAATCAGTTAAATTCTTAGACTCATCTAACATTTCATGTGACAAATTAGTATTTGATTGTCAAAATTCTATTTAAAAATAATTTTGTAAAAGAAAAATGGCATAGTTTAGGAGAAAACGATGAAAGTAAAAAGGCTCCCAGGCAACACCACATATGTAAAGCTAGTTTTAAATAAATTAATCAATTTTTATTTTTTTTATTTTGCAAATCACGTTTATTCATATTCTCGCACACCCACACACAATATTTGATCTGATAATTTTATTAACAATTGCTCTTCTGCAAAAATCCTAACTACTTACTCAGTTTTGTCTTTGACGCAATGTCGTAGTAGTTAGGTATCACGTTAGTATGAAACTTTCAAAACAGTTCTTGTTTTAAGAAAAAAATGAATCTGTTGTTCTAACTCAAAATTCTTGTCAATTTTTCCAATCATCAACTTTATCTCCTATATAATGGAGAGTTGTCTGTGTATGTTTGTATGTTTGCAAAAGGCTCCCAAGATACTTGACAACCCCCTATGAAGTTGATATTTTCTAAATTGCCCCTCTTTCTGTCACATAATATCGAAAAATTGGAGAGAAAAAACATTGATTTTATTTTCATGTAGAACGGACACAAAATTTGTGATGGGGGTGCTTGAATTTGTTAGTTTTTTTCGTTGCTTGTACGCTTTGTGCATGCATGCTGTGCAAAAAGAACACGGATTCTAAAGGTATTCAAGTGACCTATTTTTTGTCAGAACCTGATACTCTGTCTGTTCAGTGCAACGGTTAGCGATAGAGACTGAGAGGTTGACGGTTCGACCATCACCAACTGGAAGGGAGGGGGGGGGGGTACACTTTTTAAAACTGAAAAGAAATGATAAGTTTTATATATTTATCTCAAATGATATTATTAACGTTATTCTTACCATCCAACTTTTGGGGGTTAGGTGGGGAGTGATTGTAGTGATATGCCAAGGTTATAAGTCCATTTCCAATTTTGTCAGTCGTTTTGGGTTTATTGTATTTTTAACAGACACAAAGGTTGGATATTTTAAAGGCAATTTCTCACCTCTGGTTATAAGTTGCATTGTGTAATATTGAAATATTCAATAGATTTAACCGATAACCTGACCAACAATTTACTTAATTCATCAACTCTTAATAGAATTTGATTGATTGATTTTTGAGGGGGGGGGGGGGGGCATTTTTAGATGGATTCCTGTATCTCTGAGAGTCTTTCCTCATTGATTGATCACACTTTTATTTGAAATAGCATTTTCATCACTAAACGCGCCAGTCTTCTCTCATCTATCTGCAGCACAATGACAGATCCATGATCAGATACATATGCAATGTGAAATCTAACCAAACCCAATACATTAAGTTGGATGATTTGCTGAAAGTACTACATTTGCCTAGCATAGAAGTTACCTAAGGACGAATCAGTTACTCTGCTATGGTCATGTGGAGCATTCATCCTCCTGGATAAACTGTTGCAAGAGCATGAATGACTTGGATTGCAGGGAGGATCAGCTGACCAAAGAAAATTTGAAAGCAGGTTATTAGACAAGACCATACTGGGTGGAATTTGAATACAGTTGACCTACTGAACTGGAGAATGAGCATTCGAAATATCAAGAAACGTCTGACCATTGAAGTAAAAAGTGATGCTAAATGAATTTTCTATGGTCATATTTCTAGTTGTTTTCTATGGTCATATTTCTAGTTGTTTTCTATGGCCATATTTCTAGTTGTTTTCTATGGCCATATTTCTAGTTGTTTTCTATGGCCATATTTCTAGTTGTTTTCTATGGTCATATTTCTAGTTGTTTTCTATGGCCATATTTCTAGTTGTTTTCTATGGTCATATTTCTAGTTGTTTTCTATGGTCATATTTCTAGTTGTTTTCTATGGTCATATTTCTAGTTGTTTTCTATGGCCATATTTCTAGTTGTTTTCTATGGCCATATTTCTAGTTGTTTTCTATGGTCATATTTCTAGTTGTTTTCTATGGTCATATTTCTAGTTGTTTTCTATGGCCATATTTCTAGTTGTTTTCTATGGCCATATTTCTAGTTGTTTTCTATGGTCATATTTCTAGTTGTTTTCTATGGTCATATTTCTAGTTGTTTTCTATGGCCATATTTCTAGTTGTTTTCTATGGCCATATTTCTAGTTGTTTTCTATGGCCATATTTCTAGTTGTTTTCTATGGCCATATTTCTAGTTGTTTTCTATGGCCATATTTCTTGTTTTTTTCTATGCCCATATTTCTTGTTGTTTTCTATGGCCATATTTCTTGTTTTTTTCTAGTGTCATGAATATATTGACATTACGGTTCCAATGCATTTCTTTTGTATATTATAATGTACTTTTAATCAAACATTTCATATTGCTAACTCTTGTTTTGTTTCTATTCTCAAACTTGAATGTTTACTGCAGTACTTGTTTTTTTATTCGTTTTTTTTCCACTTTTAACAATTACCATTTAATTTAAACAACATAAATGTTCAAATTCAACAAGTTCTATTGTATAAACAAAATAACAGACTTTTGGTTTACAATGATAAAAAAAGCGATTGTCTTCATAAATCAGCTGAGAAAAATGGACGCAATCTAGAATCCAGATCTTGTTTTATCCTTCCCTAAATGCATACACGTGCAATTAGGTGTTGTACACCAATGTAGACCAGATCAAAAATGATATCCAACAGTTTATAAACTCCTGTAATACCCAGTTTTAATAATGACAATATAAATTTATTCAGATTATTGATAACATGGTGTTAATTATTTTGCTTAAGTAGAGTTAGATCTTCAAATTTATATTTTAATGGCTATTGCCCGATTTCTTCCCCTGGACAGGTAGCTGGAACATGTTTCTACAGGAAAGATACAAAGACAATTCAATTTTAAACTATATTTTAATTACTTTTTATCCATTTTCCTTAATCGCAAATTGCTTCTGGCTTGATCATCTTTACATGATGAGCTCTAAAGCCCCAATTTAACAGAATCTTAAATTACATGTTTTTCCTCACTAACTTTTAAACTGCAACTGTTTATACCAATTTAAATTTCTGTCACATGATTAAACTTAACCAGTAAGTTATATGCAGAGAGTCAAATCCTGTCAATCATACCCAATAACTCTACGCTCAATTCTAAAAATGTATAACTCTAAGTGAAATGTAACATCTTGCATTGCTGGTGGGTCAATCGTATCCCAACTGCTGTTCTCTGGCAGCACCTCACTGTAAAGTCTTTGGCAACTGTCTTGTTGCAACGACATCTTGAATGGTTTAGGTATACAGCTCATCACCTGGGGAGAGAGCTAATTCGCAATGTAATCCTCTCTGCCTGGGTGGCGCAAAAGTGTCTGTAGACAACAACCATCAATGAGGACTTAGCTGAACTCTCAGGTCAACAAGTGATCGGTATTCAACAGTGAAATCGTGATTGGTTAACCATCTCATGTGCCCTTGCTCACGATCGTTGTGCATGGTTAGCCATCTCATGTGCCCTTGCTCAGGATCGCTGTGCATGGTTAGCAGTCTCGTGTGCCCTTGCTCAGGATCGTTGTACATGGTTAGCCATCTCGTGCCCTTGCTCAGGATCGCTGTGCATGGTTAGCCGTCTCGTGTGCCCTTGCTCAGGATCGCTGTGCATGGTAAGCCGTCTCGTGTGCCCTTGCTCAGGATCGCTGTGCATGGTAAGCCGTCTCGTGTGCCCTTGCTCAGGATCGCTGTGCATGGTAAGCCGTCTCGTGTGCCCTTGCTCAGGATCGCTGTGCATGGTAAGCCGTCTCGTGTGCCCTTGCTCAGGATCGCTGTTCATGGTTAGCCGTCTCGTGTGCCCTTGCTCAGGATCGCTGTGCATGGTAAGCCGTCTCGTGTGCCCTTGCTCAGGATCGCTGTGCATGGTTAGCAGTCTCGTGTGCCCTTGTTCAGGATCGCTGTGCATGGTTAGCCATCTAATGTGCCCTTGCTCAGGATCGTTGTACATGGTTAGCCATCTCATGTGCCCTTGCTCAGGATCGCTGTTCATGGTTAGCAGTCTTGTGTGTCCTTGCTCAGGATCGCTGTGCATGGTTAGCAGTCTTGTGTGTCCTTGCTCAGGATTGCCGTGCATGTTTAGCCATCTCATGTGCCCTTGCTCAGGATTGCTGTGCATGTTTAGCCATCTCATGTGCCGTTGAGATGTAGTGTAGGCCAGGAAAGAAGCTGGCTCAATCTGACCAGTGTGAACGCTGTTACAACATATCTAACATAACATTGTTGGATTGATTTTTCTTTTTGATTGTTTGAATCTTTCAATTAATGGGTAAAATTGTCGTCTGCAATTTTCTGATTTTTTTTCTGACCTCACAAATGAGTAAGTAAACCGAAATAAATTGTTTTGGACTAATTTCCCAACTGCATTTCCTTTAAAATAATTTAAGGTAAATTTTAAATTAGTCTAAAACAATTTATTTGGGTTTACTTATTCATTTTTGAGGTTGGAAAACTGCAGACTATTTATTGACTGCAATTTTGGTTGGGAAATGACAATTTTGCCAATTAATAAAATTGGTGTGTTCATTTTTATTTAATTTTAAAACTTTTTTTATTCTAGGTGTATTTGGCAAAGGAGATTAGCACAAATAAAGAATATGCAAGTAAGTTCTTTTTTTTCTTTTATATATACAATTTAAAATGAATATTTGTAATTAAAATTCCCAAATTCTAAATGATTATACAAACTGATATTTAAAATGTTAAAGCAGAATGTTAGTGCAATGTATAACAAATTGTGTGTGAAAAATATGCCAGGTTTTTTGGGTTTTTTTAATGTTTTGTAACAAAACTGACCATTAATTACTTTTATTTCCATTTAAAAGATTCTATTATTTTTTTAAAATGTCTTTTCTCATGAATGTTACATTGAGATTATCAATGTTTTTTTTTTGGGGGGGGGGCAAAATGGTTGACAGTTTGAAAAGATTAACGAATTATAAATGTTTAAAAAAATGCATGTTTCAATAATTTTAAACTATTCGTCATGTGTATTGTTTGGATTATTTTGACTACTATTCTCATCTTGGTTGTCATTTTTACAATGGCTGATGTAACCTCCAACCTTCTCCAGGTTCATCTTTTCAAACTTTGAAATCTTTATCTCAAACTATGGAACCTATACAGAATTTTGAACTTAAACCTCTATTTAATCCATGTGGGTAGATTGTTCTTGTTCTGCCAGCCATAACTGGAATAAAGCGCTAATTTTTTTAATGTTATTCTCTTATAGTAAGCATTAAACCTTTAACCTCCAGAAGACTCACTTAAAACTGATTGTAAATCAACTCCTTTAACTGCTGCACCACAGGTTCATGAGTTCAATCTTTTTTTAAATGTGTGTGTATATATATATATATATATATATATATATATATATATACATACACATTATATATAATCATTAATTATAAATATGTTTTTTTTCTACATACATATACGTTTTATCCTTATGGGAATCGTCAGTGTAGAGAAGAATTATTCACACTGGTCACTGGGCTCAAACTTCTAAACTGAAGAACTATTCCTATATATATATATAGAGAGAGAGGAGTAGTTCCTCAGTTTAAAAGCATTGCATAATTGGAAAAATTTTAAAAGATTAGAATCCCAAAAAAATGCAGATTTTTATTTTTTAATAAATGAATTTATTTAAAGTCAACTAAGTTTCGACGTTTATACATCTTCAGGAATGAAAACATTTTCTTTTTTAATTTTGTTTACGTGGCATGTTGTCACTAGAAGAATCAGTGTGTTGTCTCAACAGTGATTTTCTTTTTAAATGTCTTAACCACGAGGTTCGTGTTGGAACACGTGTATGAATTAGTAATAGTGTAGAAGCATTACATAATAATTTTTTTTTTTCCAATAATTATTTCAATGTAGATAACCAAAAAAGAGTTATTGCTGTTAAACAAAACGAACAAACTCCATATATGAAAGATCTGGTTCCTCAAGGATTCATTATGCCAAATTTGGTGCAATTCTGCCCAGTAGTTTTGAAGTCTACTTGGAGACGAAAATCCTCAATTACATAGATTTAATATTTGAATATTTTTTAAACATTCAAATCTTTGTCATTTTTTATTATTATTTTGTAAATGTTTCAACAATCTTTTTATATTTTGTAAACTTTCTTTAATCTTGTTTGTATTTAAGAAAAAAAAAATTATTGCTTGAAGATAATTTTCATTTATTAATAAAAAAAAAAAATTAAAAAAACCTCTTTAATATTTCCTTCTATAGTCACTCCACATCCCCTTAAATAAGGATTGTTAGCCTTAGTGGAGTAGGAGTGGGACTGTTCAATAGTTGTTTAAGTGCTTCTCTAAACTCCAAGAGGCTCTTTTGATGTGTTGAAAAAAAAATGTTTGCTTCATTTTTTAAAAAATGATCAAGGAGCGACATCGTCTTGAGCTGGTATTAAATTGGTCCACTAGTACAGCGTTTAATAGCATCTGACTTGTACGACTTGGAACTTTGAGAGACTAATACCAACCTACTCTTTAGAGTTTTTATTGAAAAAAAAAAAAAAAAAAAATTATAGTTGTGAGGAGTGTATACATATTATTACTACTCAACCCAAAAAACACTGGACACATGTTGGGAAACTTTATAAATAGTTTTATCGAATGAGAAACTAAATTTTATTTAAAAGATATCTAATGGCATAATTCTATTTAATATGGTACATTGAAATGATTTTTTTTTCTCATGTAAAAAAAACAAATCCATGTGGATTTTGTAGGATCATAATGATGGTCTCCATTTATGAAAATATTTTACATTCCAGTTACCTTATAAGCATATAACCATTTTCTTGATTTCAATTCAAACAATCACTAATCATTAATAAATAATTTAAGCAAAAATAACTGTCAACACATCTTACATAACTTGACAGATAGGCAGATAAGAAATTTAATGATTAGAACCTATGACATATCTATACAGATTGAAATCAAAGTAGTTAGTCAGAATCGATGTTTATATATTTCATTGTTACATAATCATAATGTCTATAATTCTATACTTTCTTTATATAACAAACTCAATGAGAAAGTAATCATTAAGATATCCTCAGCAAGACAGATATACCACTTCTTAGAGAGATTGAACATCGTTGAATGAGAACATGTAGTGTAATCAATTTTTGTTTTATTGTGCTTATGAAAAATCAACCAGGAGTCACTTATGGATTTTAATGATTCAGATAAAGCCCAGTCCATATTTTCGTAAATGGTATACTTTAATATGCGAATTTTAGCTCTTAAGATATTAAATGATTTTAGCTGAAATTTGCTGGCGTTTTTTTAGTGTAAATTGGTCCAAATTTTATCCAATTTTGAACATAATTTCGAAAAAGGACTCTAACATTTTAGATGATTCTTTGAAAAATAAGGTTTATTCAATTAAATATGCACTGTGATTTCATGTTGGTCAAAAACAGTAGTTTTAGTTGATTTCTACCTTGAGACCAAATATATAAACTTTTGCCTAGTTTGTGGTTTCTGATGTCTGGCAAAACACGGTCACTGTAATAAAATAAAATCGGTTCTATATGTGCTACAGATCTAATTTCTATTTTTGCTGATTTAAAAATTTGAAGCAGATTAGTTTTTTGAAATGCATGTTAACATTTATTTATTTTTGCTTATTTACACTTTTGAGTCTAGACCTGGTGTTTTGGGATGTTGACTATTGTTTCTTTGAAAAATCTGAAATTCTTAGGATTTTTACATAGCTAGAGCATTTTTATTGTTTGAGAATGGAATGTTTGTCCCTCTGCTGGGAAAAAATGTTTAAATAGTGGGAATAACATCAGAAGTTGTGTGTATTATTACAGCTATAGGAAGAGTCATCAATGTATAAGAATCATCGATTTTACTGTAAAATGGCGTTAAAATTCTAAGGTATAATTTCCAAATGTATTCAAACAGCCATAAAATCCTTAAAAAAATAAGGTTTAAACCTATTTTTTTTTATTATTCAGTTTGTATAAATTTTGAAAAAATAAATTTTAGACCTATCTGCTAACCTTCAAAAATCAATTTTTTCCCAGTCAAATAATCGTTTACAAAATATACGCCTACAAAACAAATTAATCTACAGACAAATCGTATACAAAACCTGTACACTTTCGGCATAAGGTGAGCCAACAATGGATGTCATGCCATAAAACCCAATAAACAATTAACTTAAATGGATGCATCTTAATGTTCTTCTTTTATTATATGTTAATAAAGATAGGAGAGAAAAGATTTCTTGTAGGGAAATACAGCTGAACAAAGATGGTTTCAAATAAAAGTTCTACATAATGCCAAAAGACTAAGATTTTTTTTCTCCATCTCTAAGAAACAGAACCTGAAAAAGTAGTGGGTACTTAATCTATTAAAATAGATTAGAAAAATCCAGCTACAACCTGCCTCAAATAGTTAGCATCCTCTCTATATTACTAAAATTATCTGACCACTTCTTGTGTTTCTGTATGTTTCTTGCCTTTATGTGACAACACATTTTTTGTTTTTTTAATAACTTTTCAAAAATCCTAATTTAAAAAAAATGAATTTCAAAATTAAATCTATTGCAATGCATTTTGGTTTCTTTGTAAAAAAAAAAGTTGGGAATTTTACTCTTTTATTAATTGTTGAAAAAAAAAGAATGAATTATTTTGACCCTTTCAAAATTAGAAAGGAATTTGGAGGTATTTAAACTGTTGAATAGTACGTCATTTTTAACTTTAAAATTCATAGAAAGTTTTGGAAGCTATTTACATCAAATAATTTTTAAAATAGAGATTAAAATATTATATTAACAAAATTAATTAGTTTCATAATAATTTGGTTAAATTTAATGACCATGCGATACCATACTAATTTAACACTCAGAATCGTATTTATAAACAAAATGATAATTTGGTTAAAGAAGACTCATGGGAAAGTGCAGCTAGTTTCTGATATTGTTTTGAATAATTCGTTCTTCTGTGTGTATCCATTTCTTTTTGTTTATTGTGTATTTGTCGCTATTGTTGTGTTTTTGTCTTTCAGTTAAAGTGTTGGAAAAGAAGCATATCGTGCGGGAGAAGAAAACCCAGTATGTGATGAGGGAGAAAGAAGTGCTGACAAGTGTTAGCAACCATCCGTTTTTCATCCGGCTCTACTGCACCTTTCAAGATACAGACAGACTGTGTATCCTTTCAGTTATAGATTGTCTTCAGAGAGAGTGAAACAGGGTTAAAAATGTGCACCTGCTGTTGTTACATGTGAACACCATTGTTAGCTTTACACCACACCAGGCATCCATTACATAGAGAATATCTTTTATTTATATATATATATATATATATATATTAGCAAATATATGCTCCCTCCAGTCGCATACTTTTTGCGAGCATGGGAGGATGGTATCATGGTGAATGAACATATACTACACTGACCTCCAAACAAGGAAGTAATGACTGAGAGGATGGTATCATGACGACCGGACACTAACCCCCCCCCCCCCCCATCACACACACACATTAAAAAGTAAGAGTTAGTGCCTGATGATATCATGACAACAGAATAGATACAACATTACCCCCGCCCCCCCAAAAAGAGAAGATAATCCTGGGATGATGGTATCATGAGGAATGAACATTTACTATACTGTCCCCCCCCCCCCTCCAAACAGGAGGTAATGCCTGGGAGGAATGTATCATGACAAATAAAAATATACTACACTATCCCTACGAAATTGAGGAGGTTATACCTGGGAGAATCTCCCCCCATAAAAGAAAGAGGTAATACATGAAAGTATGATAATGGCAAAAGAAAAGTTTACTGAGGGCGGTCTTATGACAATATAACCGATACTACACTACCCACCCTCATGAAAAGATAATACAATAATAGATTAAATCAAGTTGTTTTTTTTGTTTTGTTTTTTCATTTAAAAATGCCTAGTAATAAAAAACATTTTTATGGTTCCTTGACCTTTTGGTTAAGATCAAAGTGTAGTGTCTGTTCTCAGCATCCCGGCAAAATCAGACATTATACCATCGACAAAACTCTTGCGTATATAAAAGAAAATATGACAATGCAAATTACAAACATATATTACAGAATATTAATTTATTAGAAAGTGTTTAAAAAAAAAAAAAATTTTTAATTTGCAAATTAGGAATACCTAAAACTGTTTGTGGGTGTTTTCAGATTACTATATGTACAATATTTCAAAATACCATGTATCACAGAATTAAATAAGCATAACCCATTTGGATGTTAATATAGTTAAAGTAGGTGGGAAAAAAATTCCCATTTAATCATTTCGATATACTTATTTCTATCCCTTTTTTTGACATCATGATGATCTCTCCACACTCAAAGAACATTTCAGACACATTAACTGGGATGATGATGGCTTTCTATTTTTCTATTGTACATATTTTTCTATTGTACATATAGTATGAACATGTATGAGTGTTCACTGCACTGCACGTGATCGTCCCACTCGTTGTGTCGGTCAGGGTTGTTCGATTCAGTCAGTGTTGCAACAAAGGAATTCTCCTTCCAAACAAAAGCCACAACTCCAGTTTAAAATCAATTAGCAGAGGTTTATTTTCCTTTGGAGTTTAAAATAGTACTCGTTTTCTTAGGTTGAATAGCAGACTTGCAAAATGAGGTTCTTTATCCCGGCCAAATAAAAAAACAAAATCAAATCAACACAATCCTTTAGCTAAGAGCCCCAAATGCGCACCTTGCCTGGACTGGCACACCGGCCTAACTGACCTCAGAAAAACAAACTGTCACCTCGAACGTCCAACTTCAACTGACTGCCCTCTGCCCAGAGGACCGGCTCCTCTTCGTCCCCTCTCCTGGAATATTTTCCCTCCTAACTGGAAATCTTAGATTCTGATCTTTATCAGTGGTCACCATTCGATCACTCAAGGACTGGTTACTTCAGATATCCACTAGAGATAATATCCAGCCAGTGTCCACTCAAAGGGGCCTATCTCTAGACAATCTACAAACGCACAAACATCTACAGTCCAGGGTTTTTTTGTGTTAAGACAGTCATTAAATTTGGCAGTTTCTGAATGAGCCATAACCACAGCAGGGAACCTCAAACATTATTCTCTCAAGTGGACAAATGAAATGCCGGATGGGTCAAAATACACAAGCAGAGATATTTTCAATTTCTTCTGTGCTCCCCCTCCTCCTTTTCCTTTGGCCAAGCATCTATCACTGCAACGTCTGCCATTTACATGCACCCCTAAAACATGAAGCCTAGTGCATGTTTACAAAAGTGAAAATTTTAGCAATCAATAAAAAGGGCCCCAAAATTGATGTAAACATATGTGATGATGCTGGCTGCAAACTCGTGTTTGAGCATTACTGTTTCTTGACTAATAAGTTTTCAAGAAATACCTATGTAGGAATGTTTTTTGAACTAAGGAAAGGCTTTGGACAGAACCAATCCTAGACTCTATAAGTCGAAAATTATAAAGGTACTAGAAAACAAAGATTACTACAAACCAATTAGCACCAACATTGATAATAACACCATTTCAAAAATCACAAAACTTTGTACGACATACAATAAAATACTAACGAATAAAGAAAAGGATTTCCTAACAAACTTCATGATTAAAACAACTTCTACGGACTACCGAAGATTCATAAATCAAACGAGATAAGTAATATAAAATTATAAAATAACAAAATAATAAATAAATGTTGAAAAAAACTTTTTACAAATGTTGGTAGCCTTACTCCTTTACATATATATATATATATATATATATATATATATATATATATATATATATATATATAAAGATTGCTAAAAATAACAATTCTTCTGCTTGATAATACCTTTTTTTTATTTTTTCAATTTTTCTAATTATCTTTTTTGTGTTCAAATCCCCCCCCCCCCAAAAAAAATGTATGTTCCTTATGTATCACAAACGTTTTTGATTCTTTGTCAAATCATCTTCAGCTGACAAAAACAAATGAACAAAAAAGCTAGAGAAATGAAGAGAATTTCAAAATGAAGTCAGTTAAACACCAAAAGAACGAACCAGTACAGTTCCATGAAAGACGTTAATAATTTAAATTCTGAGACACTAGAGTTGGAGTCATAAGATGAATTGCATTACACTAAGCATTAAAAAATGTTGTTACTGGTTTCATACGTAATGTTATTAATTTTAGGTTGCTGGATTTTAATAAAGATAGCTACGAGTATTTTTTTTTTTTTTTCACAATGTACTATTTTCGTGTTATTACCTAAAATTTCTGTTAAATCAGAGGGAGGGCAGTTATGTTTTTGTAAATGCTGGTAAATTAAGCTGCATGGTGAGGCAGCGGGATGGGATAGTGGTTGTAACACCAATGTAGCTATTAGCTTATTATTATGGGAGTTACATTCTCCCAAAGGGCATTTAAACTTATAAATAACATTGGTTATTTATATTGTTTTATGGGTTGTGGGAGGAGTTGTTTTTTAATACAAGATTTTGGGTCTTGAATTTCTTATAGTAAATAATGGGTCTAATTTTATTATTATTGTCAATTGGGGATAGGTATTCATGTGTAACATTTTTTATGGCTTTTTCTTCTAATCTAAAGTTTGGTTACATTTGATTACAATAGTATAGGTTAATATTGTTTGAGTTTTGAGGTTGGATATTATTATTTGTAGTAGTAATTGTTCATCAATAATATAATTAGGGAATCCGTTATTAATAAGGACTTGTTTTATATTTTTTTAATTCAATGAATAGTGTTTTCTTTTATTTGGTGGTGGAGATTAGTTTTGCACAGTTTAGTAGGTTTTTAACGATGGGGGCATTTGCTATTGTAAATTAAGAGAGTAGAATTTAAGCTGGTTGGTTGTTAAACATTATTAGAGGTTGTAATGGGATTTTATTTAAATTTTACTTCTACAGTGAATTTAAGAACAGTTTTTTTGGAAACTGTCATGTAGTTTGTGTATTTGGTCATTATTATCAGCTATATATATATGTATGTATGTTAATATTTGAAAATAAGTGGAGGGTGTGTGATGTAAAAAGAATGTTTTTGTTCTTTCTTTCAAACAAAACATAGACATTGGAATTCAAAATATATGTGCATTTATGAAGTGAAATGACTGGGTTTTTTGGTTTTTTTTATTAATATCGCTGTTATGTACAAATTTTTGTTGTGAATGTGGTGTAAAACAGCTATCCAGGATCTAAATTAAAGTTCTGACACACACACACACTAGAAGAATACTCGTCTCGGGATGGGTAAAATTGATTTCCCCCCCCCCCCCCTGCGAACAGAACAGTTTTGTACCACTTTTTATGTCCTTTTATGAAGATTAAAATCAAGATATAATGGTACTACACCTTATGTCTAGAATCCTTATTCGAATTTTGTTCAAAATCCATTACATGATTTTGATTGTAGAAAGGCTTAAGTTTAAGGGGTCTTTTGAAAAAATTGAAATTCAGGGAATTTTGCTTAATTGGTGACTAATGACGCAGATCTGAAATATTTGACTTTTCAAATGGGAGGTTGTGCCCATATAATGCCCTCTTAAACCCTTTAAAATACTCCAAAGAAACTGAAATTTGGGGAATATTTATTAATGTCAAATGATTTAAATTTCACTAAAATCAGAGGGATCTGAATTTCCTCTTTGTATGAAACTAAATATAGCCCACATTACCCACCTTGCAGCTGTGTTCCAAAATTCATAATGATTAGTTTAGGAGTAGATCCTATACATAGAAATATATAAACATATGCACATACCTAACTTTATATAAATAGAGATATACACACATATATGGGAGGGAAAATTATTTTTATAGTTCACCCTGTCAATTTATAAAAATTTCAATGATATTTAAATATCTTTAAATTAAGATTATTAAAAAATACTAGTTGCAATACCTGGTCTCAGGATGAATTGGTAATAATGAGACAAACTTTGAGCTTTTAACTCCTTTCCCCCATGTGAATTATTTTGGTTTCAGTTTGAAATAAATGGAATAAATCCGACCTCAAAACACTTAAGAGCAATGATTTATCGGCATTGTTCTCCATCCTTATAACAATGCTGTAATTATTGTTTGGAAGATTTAACTATTAGTGACATTCTTCTTTGATGAAGATCCACTGAAGAAATTTTTCTGAAGTACACAATAAAAGAGGCTCTTGAATATTTTTGGATTGTGTACCTATAAACACTTATTCTTTTTATTTTGTTGTTTTTTTATTATTTAAAAAAAAGTTTTCAATGTTATTGCTTTCTTAATGAATCAGATTTTGTTTTGAGCTATGCGCGCAGAGGAGAATTGCTGGATTATCTACGGAAGTTGTCGTCTTTTGATGAAAGTTGCACACGATTTTATTCTGCAGAGATTGTCACAGCGCTAGAATATCTCAATGGTTTAGGGATCATTCACAGGTATGCAGTTACTTCCCCATAAAAATTTGTCTTTTTTCAATCCTCCTCGTCATCATTTGAGTTCTGACTTCAATCATCTATTATTTTCAATTCTCTCTCTCTCTAACATATCACTACACCGAAGAAGGTTGCATGTAGCCGCCAAAAATTTCTTATACTTCAACCAATAAGAAATAAAGCACAAAAATATATAAACACATACATATTCTTTTTTACATTTATTTTTTATACATACATATATATATATATATATATATATATATATTGTTACTGTTTGTCTCTGTTTACAAACTTCTCTGGTTTTGGAGATAGTCCACATAACCATGTATATTCTGAGACTATATTACCTATAGTACTTGGATGTATATTTTATTTTGATTAAAGTCAGTAAAGAAAAATGTCTCTACTTTAACATTGTTCCTAACCAGAAACAGTATTTTCAGTAAGAAATTAAAGTGAAATAAATGATATTCTTGTAAAGTGGAAGAAAAGTAAAAGCTAAATTGAAATCAAATATCGATTTGTCAGATGCATTGCCATTTAGATCTAACTTAAAAATTCAACCAAATTAATTTTATAGCTTAGATTAAAATTTATTACTTATTCATTTGATATTAATTTTATGTTATCCTTCATTGTTTTTCACACAAATGCATGTTTATAACGATATTCACTTACATACAGATGAACGGCTGCATATTTGTTTTTTGATCTCAGATAAAGTTTTTGGTGAGAACAATTAAAGATAATGTTATTCAAAGATAGTTTATTCATTTCAAATCGTGTGATACAAGCTTTGACGAATTTTGATAGCTGTAGAAGATGAAAGCTTGACGTAAAAATCTATAATTATGCATCATCCTAATCTTTTTTACTATTTTATAGATTATGATACTATCACATTAAAACATTAGTTCTCAACAGATCACTGAAGTTAAGCAACATTGAATCTGGTCAGTACTTAGATGGGTGACCGTTTTGAAATACTAGGGGCCTCAAGTTAGGAAATGGAAGTAACTGTAAAGTAACTTTCTCTAATATTTTCGAAAGTTATGAATCCTTCTCTTGTCCTCAGAGCTACAGGTGAAATAGTAGAGTAGACTAGATTCTCAAATCCTCGTTGGACAACTAATCTAAGAGATGGAAAACTCCGCTTGTCCTGGCAGTGCTTCCAGTCATCTTGAATTTTTCTCTGCTACATAAACAATGCTGAGTCAGGAGAAGTGCAATTTAGGATTGTACAAGCGTTTCTTTAATATAGGTGCACAGGCAATTAGTCTGAGAGTATCCATTGTTTCTTGAGACCATATAATAATCAAAGTTGTTTATTAAATTTTAATGCAATTCAAACTTGTCAAATTTGAGCTGTTTGTCAAGTATGCAGATTGATTAAAGTTCAACCCTTTTAAAGAGAATCACTGAAACAAATGCTTTTACCACTCAAACATCTGAAAATGGCCAGACACGACAGTGACTAAAACATAATAATTAATCTTTTCTTTTATTTCAATATCTAACTCACGTGGTGTTATGAGCTTGCACTTTATGGACTTAAAAAAGTGTGTGTGTGGGGGGGGGGGTAGTTGTTTGTTTTTTCTGAGACCTCTGCTTTAGGAACTGTTTATAATTTTGTATCATTTACCTATGGTTTAAGCATTCGGTATCTTTCTTTCTAGCAACGATGTTAGTTTAAGAAAAATTTTTAGTATTTATAACTTTTTTTAATAAATCACTCGAGTTAATAACTGTGTATGTCGACTAAACTATTTCATATATATAGCAAAAACAGGACAATAAAATTACAAATGAATAACATCAAACATTAATTTTTTATGAACTGTTTTAAAAAATAGATATGTAAATTACTGTCTTTAAACATTTCTGCTATACTATATATAGAGTATTTCTAAATATTATGTTGTATTATTGATTTAAATAACATTAACCTGTTTTGATAGGAGTGATAAATGAAAAAAAAGAATTACTATTTATTCATTTAGCAAAACGTAATCTCACCCTCCGAACAGCTTTTAATATAGCCTTAATTTATGGGATATAATAGCATCATATAAAAAGTTTTTTAGTTTTTTTTAACTATTTCTCAATTATGACTTGCACTATATTTTTTTACCATAAGGTCGCATATTACTGCAGGCTAGGATTAATTTATGCTTCCATAGCTTTTTTTTTTTTTTTTTTTTTTTTTTTTTAGTTCTTGGAATAAGGATTTAAAATGTTGTTATAAAATGTTTCTGTAATTTTATGTAAAACTATTTCAAAACAAAATACTTTCATGAATAATTTCCATTTATAAATTGACTTTTCACTTTTATGGTTGGAATAATTTTTTTATTTTTATTTATCCAGAGACTTGAAGCCTGAAAATATATTACTCAATGATAGAATGCATATACAAATAACAGATTTTGGATCTGCAAAAATCATAGGCAAAGATGATGTCCAGAATGAAGAAAAAAACTCCAGAGAATCTGGTCAGCCAGGTAAAAAAAAAATACATTCACACTGAGCATTTTACATTTTGTTGTTCTTCTTTCTCCACTTCTGTAACATTAAATGTCTATGTTACTTATTTATTTGTATTTGTCATGGCTATTGCACAGCCAACTCTCATCAATTTTACCAGAAGGTTGCATATCAGTGCAGGCTAGGATTATTTTATGCTTCCTTGACCACAATTGTGACCCACTGTTTATTCAGTTGAAGGCCGTAGGTGTCGAGTCCTAATACGAGTTCAAGATTCACCGTTTTCAGCTGACTTCTGTGTGTCCCCCCCCCCCCCCCCCCCCCAAAAAAAAAATTGTTAGAGGCTTCAAAGTTGTCTGGTTGTATGTCAGAAGAGACTTGGGTCATGGTAAAGCGCATGACTAAACCAACAAAGTCTTGTTCTGATGATCTTCTGGAAGGTTTGTCCTCTAATGAGCAACCATTTTCTTGACATGATCTAATTTTAGAATTCATAGAACTTGTTATAAGCAAGACCGGTAAAACAAAAAAAAAATGTACATTGACTTATGGATGCATTTCACAGAAAAATTAATCTTTAAATGGCCGCCATTTTGGATTGGCACATTTGATTTACTACTATTATGAAGTCTACATGCACATAAACAATTATCAACATACACAATACATAGTGATATGTAATCATCACCAGTCTTATTGATTTATCCCAATATATTGTTTTATTGTCCATCTTTAATTGAATTACTCAAACTTTCATTCTGTTTGTATCGGTAAATGTGTGAAAACATGAGCCTTAATGTTTTCAGTCGACATCACGATGCGCATGCTCGTAACACTTCTCTCGACACCTTCACTTCCTTAGGCATTCATTACGCAATGTACTTAAATGTTGTTGACACATTTTAATAAAGGAAGATAACCAGTTTGACCAAGAGAAATTTATTTTCAATTCAATAAATTTAGCAAAAATAAAAAACTAACTTGCTTCAGTTGCCATGTAGGGAAAATCATTGTCATTATCATCATCATATTCGGTTTAATGTTTGTTTTACATGCTGGCATGTGTTGGATAGTTTTTAGAAATTGACTTTCAAACTTATCTCTGGTAAAGATTTCTTTTGAAAGTCATTTCCTTAACTGCGGCAAAACTTTTATATGCCCTTCCTGATGCCAACCCAGTGAGGTGATGAGGACCAGTGTTTTTATCAAGGCATCAATCCTAGATGATTGCACACCAAGGCTAAAGAGCACTTCACCTGATGTTTTAAAGAAGAAAAACATTGTTTTTCTTTCAAAGTCGGCGACGATTATTAAACAAATGACATGCTTGTTTAAAGTGTAAATCCATTGTCTTTTACTGAAAAGAGGGTAGAAATTTCCACAGAAGAGGATACAGTAGCTCAACACCTGTCCAATTTCACCTTGAATTGCTGCATCTTTGAATTTATTACATCTAGAAGTACATTCCAAAGTCCAGGAATCCTGATTAAGAAAGCAACCCTCCTGGTTCAATCAAAATCGGCAGTGAAATAGTTTTTGGTAATGCTTACGCAGACCTTTACCTGCTGCAGGAGTGAATAGTAGGTCCTGAGGAAGATCATAATGGTCATTGAGGAGATTGTAGGCCAAAATGAGACCACTACGTAAACGTCAGCATTCAAGGGAGAAAAGGTTAAACTTATCGAGTCAGCTTCCATAGGGCAGATCTCATAGTCCCTGCACCATTCGAGTAACCAGTTGTTGAACTCTTTCCAGTTGCTAGATATCACATATTAAATATGGAGCAGAGGCCTGGACACCATACTCTTAACAGTGGTTTGATGTTGGAGACAAAGTGGGAAAAAATATTTCAAGAGTGAGTTTGCAAAAGGAGCGTCAAATGGTAAATTGGGAACTCCTTTCTTTGTTTGCAGCCTGAATGAAATGTTTAGATGGCTTGAAGAATGAATCAACCAAAAGGTCAAGATTTTTTGTCTCATTCACCTCCTTGAGCAGAGCTGTGTCACTGCAGAAAATAAGAGCAGAGTCTAAAGGAGAACCCACAGCAATATGGCAATATTTATCAACATTGAGGTATAAGTTCCATTCAATGGACCATTTCCAGGCACGTTGAAGGTTAGACTTGAAATTGCGAATCTCGCTCCTACAAGCGACTAATTTGATATCATCTGCAAATAAGAACACGTTTCCACCAATCACATGTGGTGAGTCATTGATGTAGAGTAGAAACAGAATGGTACCAGTATGCAGCCTTTGGGAACACCACTGCATGCACCTATCTCAAACGACAGACTGCCATTCATCTGAACCCTGTATGCACGATCACCAAGGAAAGATCTTATCTATTTTATAACCAATTCATGGAGGCCATAGGTGTTGAATTATGGAATCAAAGGCTTTGGCAAAGTCCAGAAAGACAATGTCAGCAGTATCTCCACTATCCATTATGTCCGTGACCCATTCTTCCATTACAAGTGAATTTGTGAGACACAAACGTTTCGGAATAAAACCATGTTGAGATGAAGAGATGTCAGCAACAGACGTAAGATGAGCCATGACGGTCCAATTGATTAGAACTTTCATGCATTTAGAGACGATAGAGATGAGGCTCACTGATTTATAATTTATTGCATCTTCTTTGTCAACTTTTTTAAAGATAGGGAAGATTGTAACCACCCTTCAATCAGCAGGAACAATTCCGATAGTCTGTGAAAGGTTCAAAAGGGTTGTTAGAGGTTCAGTAAATTTTGGTGCAACTGCCCGTAAAATTCACATCCTACGATAAATGGTGACTAGCCGCATTAGTGGTGCTATCATGTGCAGCGTTACAGGTTTTATGCTATCATAAGCTTTTAAAATATTTGCAAAAATGTCGGCAACGACAAAAGCTTGTTGGTTTCAGTTCTCGATTTTTAAAATTTGATTGTTCAATTTTTTATTCTTTTGCACGTCAACGTAAAATCGCTTCAGGTTACATCCTTTTTTTTCTTATTGGTCGAATATGATTTAGTTGATATAAATTGTAAATAAATGGAAAACCAGACACCTATACTGCACTTACTATGCACGGGTGTGCGACAAAAATTGAATCTTGTAGATCCAAAAATAGTCAGTTTTGATGTTGCTAAAAAATGTGGTGTAGAATTTCCGAGGGAGTTTTTCTTGACAATCAAATGTAGCTCATACCAAAAATATAGATTGACTTATAAATGAGATACCTCCTCCACCTCAACTTAAGGCTGAAACAATATGGTAATAATTTTTTTTTCTACTACAAAATTTTACAAGTGTCTATCATATTGCTTGTTTCTGTATTAGATAAAAGCAACACAAAACACTCTATTAAGAAGTTTGAATGCTTCTTAAATCGTGTTTTCAATATTTTGTGCACTTCCAGAAGTCTTTCTCCAATTTTTATAAGTGAATTATAAAGTGAATTTCTATGTTTTTTATTTTTTTTATTAACCTGTCATTTAATCTGGCACTAGTTTCTTACCTTATCAACTTCGGCTTTTCTTTATTTTTATTCATAAGATATTGCAGATTTTAGGATTGTTAAAATTCCACCATAGTTGAAAGTATTAGTTTCTTTTCCATATTTTAGACCTCATTGATTCAGGAATTTAAGAAATGTCTGTCTATCTAAAATTTATTTTCTCTCCTTTTTTGAACAAATATAAGATAGTGAAAGGAGTTTAAGAGACACCAAATGTTCTGATTAGTAACATTTAAATAAAAGATAACATTTTAGGAGAGAGGAGCATTTTTTAAATAGTCGGTAAGGTAAACAGTTGGTTAGTAGCTGCAGTGCCCCCCCCCCCTCCCCTGAATTGTCTTAGAAAATGGTAATAAAAACGACTGAGGAAATTATGATGCAGGCAACCAACTTAGACAGATGATTTTCAGAATCGAGTAAATTCATCTTTATCCATTCAACCTTGTTCATCTTCATCCCAAGCCAGCTTTTAGCTACGTAAAAAGAAAACCAAGATGACAGTTCAGACCCGGTCACTACATTGAGTTTCCAAGTGAAACTACTCTGATCATGACTGAGAAAGAATATCCAATAATAGACCATGACACATGAAACAAAGAAGAATTATTTGTAAATCAATTTTCCTCAAAATGCATCTATTTTACTATTCACTTGAATACATTTAAGGAATGCTTTAAATGTTGAGCTCTTTTCTCATACAAGGTCAAATACACTGAAAACAATTTGATCTAACAGGTTTTTGCATATTGTTCCATGTCAGAACATCTGAAAATAAAGTATGAAACCTGAAAAAAAAGTCAAGCTCAAAACATTTTGTTTTGAGTTTTTAATCTTATCTTTTAATAAAATATGCAATTTTCTGTTATGTGCACAGTTTATTTGTTGCTAAAATTATATTGTAAAATTCAAGTGATGTTTTATGACATTCCCATGTAAGGATCTCTTTCAACATTTCTTAAATACTTTTTTAAAGTAAATGGAAAGTATAAAGTTTTAGGAAATTCATAGTTGAAATTCATTTTTTTTTTTTGTTAGATCAGGTTCTATTTTTACCTTTATTTTCTTTCTTCTGTATAGAAACATCTGATTTTTTTTTTAAATTTCAGAAGGCAGCCGAGAGAATCGCAATACCCAGCGGCGGAAATCCTTTGTGGGAACAGCACAATATGTTTCACCAGAGGTACTTACCAGCAAGAGTACTTTCAGGTAATTTGACTGATTAAAAAAAATAAATAAATATCCCATGTTTTTTTTTTGTCTTGTTTTATTTGATATCAGTATTATGTACAAATCTGGAAGAGTAAAAACTCGTGTAGATAATCTGTTGGTTAGGACAAAGGACAGAAAGCTCTTGAGTGATGTGAAAGTAATACCTAGTAAAGAAACTGTGACACAGCACAAATTGGTTATTTGCAATTTCACTCTGAAAAAAGATCATGAATTAAAGAGAAAGTTTATCCCCAGGAGAAAGATGTGGGATTTGAATGAAGAACACATGAAACACAAGTTTAGAAATCAAGTGAGTAAGTGTTCAGTTACCAGATCCACTTCAGGAAGTGTGGAAAAACAGTGAAAGAAGTTGAAGGGATATTCTATTGAAGATAACAGACCAGATAGACGTAAGGGTCTTCAACATATAGGTTGAGATGCTAGTGGAATGAGGAAGCTGGGAAGTCTATCAAAGAAAAGCGGATATAATGGAGTGAGCGGAGAAAAGGTCTAGTGAATAAGGCTATGTATCTGATGGCAAAGAGGACAGCATAAAAAGCAATCTATGAAGCCAAGATGGAGGCTGAGCAAGCTATGTTTTCGGATATATTACGAAGGGATAATTAGAACAATAAAGTATTCAGTATAGCTAAACAGGTAGCAAGGACATATATGGATATTGTTAGAAAGAAGCGCAAAATGATAATGGGGTGCTAGCAACAAATGAACAGGACAAAAGGGATGCTATTATGAGAGATTGTTGAATACTGAACTTTTATGAACCCGAAAAAAATCTAGAAGTTACAGAAGCAATATTTGGTCTGGCTATAAAAATTGAGAAAGAAATATGAGAATCTGTGAGTAAGATGAAGATGGGTAAGGCTGCATAACCCTCAGGTGTTGTTCCAGAAATGTTTAAGGCATTGAGATGACCACAGATCATAAAAAAATAGGTTGTTCTGAAAGACTGGAATCTTAGTACAATTGTGAACTGTTACAAGGGTAAAGAAGAAGAGAGGTAATTACAGAGACTTATCAGGCCCTGAAAGTGATTGAGAGAATAATTAAAGTGGCAAATAAGAAGTCAGATAAATATAAATGTAGTGCAGTTTGGGCAAAGTAGCACTGGTGCTATATTTATTCTGAGACAAATGCAACAAAAGTATCTTGGTAAGAAGAACAACCTATATTTTGCTTTTTGGCGATTTGGAAGTCTGGTAGGCTTTGCATAAAGTATGGACAAGCAAGTGGTTGGCGATGGTTGTTCAATCAATGTACATTTCGCCATGTAAGTTGATTGTAAAACCTGTAGAAACATTTGGAAATCACCACTAAGAAGTAAGTACTGCTTTAGGAGCAAAGTGTAGAAGTGAAAGAACTTTGAAAAGCTAACAACAGTTCTGAAATGCGTGATCATTCTACGATAAACTTACATGGTGAAATGCATCCCTTGCATAAATATGAAATTATTTTTTATCTCTCTCAATCTTTCTTTCAATAATAATCATTGAAATTAAGAAAATAACTTTTCAAATGTGCATCCATCCAAAATCTGCTAAATATTTTTTAATGATTTTCTTGTAGCTTCTCGGGTTGATCTCAGTAAAAAGGTTATATTTTAGAACTTGTAATTATGATTGGTTAGATTCCAAAACTTAATTTTAATTTTGAAATTGAAACTTTGTTTTAACTACTTAATTTTTGTTTTGTTTCCAGTTCTGATTTATGGGCGTTGGGTTGTATAATTTATCAGCTTCATTCAGGTCTCCCTCCATTTTGGGGAAAGTAAGTATTAAAATCTTTTATTTGTTCCCTTTTGAAAAAACAAAAAAACTTGGGTATTTTGTAATAATTTAAAATGTTATTCAGTATGCAATAGAGAACACGTTTTGGCCAGCGTGCGTTATGGATGACATGTTTGAGACTGCATAAATTCCTTATAAAATACTTTTTGAAAATATCTTTACAAAAAATTAGAAGCAAAATTGATATTGGAGAAAATAATTCCATTTTTATATTTTATGCACTAAAAACATTTAAACTGCACAATTTGCATGCAGTGTTGTAAATGGCATATTCAGTGCTAACATTTAAAATAGTTAAAATTTTAAATTAGAGTTTAATGAGTAAATGTTAAAAATGTATGGGTTTTTTTTTTTCACATCCTGTAGTTGTTGACTTTAGGGTACTAATACAAAGGGATTTCTACTTATATCCTTTTCTTAAAGTAATAAAATATGTCATTATCTTAACCCTTAAATGCTTTATTTTTTATATTCGTTTGACATCGAAGATACTGATTACCTATTTAGCGGGTGTGCTGATGCAACATCATACTAATACCTACTCACACTTGCCAACAGGCTCATTGCAGATGTGAAACAAGTTGCAGTTTGACACATTTTCGTTGAATATTATATTAAATAGGCATTTTGTTGGAATGTGTCATATTTGAAACAAAAAGCATTTAAGGGTTAAATGATTTGTCTTTCATTTTTATATTATAAAGAGAAATCTTGTTTCCTGCTCAAGAGATGTCTGTTTTCAAATAACAATTAGTTATTTGAAAATTACCGTAAGAAGAAAAATTTATAAATTGCGTTTTTAATGTAGATACTTTATAAGTGTCAACCAATATATTAAAAAAAAATATATTGTTTTTAAGAAAATTATTAATAGTTATTTCTATTTTTAATTAAAAAATATTTTTGTTGAACTTGTATGATGTAATTCTCTATATCTATGGAGGCTTTTCAAAAAATGTCTACTATTAATGTTATAGAAGAGAACAGATCTATTCTTATTTATACTTCTAACAATAGGTAAATACTTTTCCTTATAATTTCAGCCATGAATACCAAATATTCCAGAAAATTTTAAAATTGGAGTATGAATTCCCAGATGGATTCAATCCAGTTGCCAAAGATCTGGTACAAAAGTTGTTGGTAAGTAGTTTTTGAGGGCATTATGGGGTGTCAATGTTTATATTGGAGTATAACACAACCAGTTCAAAAAAATTATTAATTATTACAAGGTAGACTTTTTAATTATTCATCACTTCTAACAATTTTTGCTTCACAGTTAACAGTGCGAAGAACATTAGCCAGTGTAAGGCCATCCTAGCACTCTGGTGTGAAGAGCTGCGCAGATATTTGAAGATAATTATAGGCAGTTTATCTCAAAGCAGCTGAGAAAAGAAAAGCAAGAATACAAAATATACTCTGAGAAGACACTGGAATGCTCTCCCAATGTCAATATGAATGGGGTTCATGAATGGCTACCTTCATTCTTATAAATGAACCTGCATGGAAACTATTGTTGAACTCAACAGGTTCGTCTTCGTTTAAAGCTATGAATGGTTCTTCTCCAGCCTGTAAGATTAGGTTTGGATACTATTAAACTTGAAGGCCAAGCTACAAATGGCGATCTTCTTTACAAGTCTTCTGATTTGAAACTTTAAATGTGACTTGATCATGCATATAAAATTCGTCTATATCATACAACTATGGTTACACTGAGTACAACCTCCCTCTCTCTTCCTTTCTCTCTCTCTCTCTCTCTCTCTTCCTTTCTCTCTCTCTCTCTCTCTTCCTTTCTCTCTCTCTCTCTCTCTCTCTCTATCTATCACTTTTCCCGTCCAAAGGGCAGATGTTCTTTGATATTTCTTCAGTCGGTCAACTGGCTCTAAATTCAACTCTGTACGGTCTTATCTAATCACTTGCAGGCCTACCTTCCTGTGGTTGAAGATATCCATGCTTCTGCAACAGTTTATCCAGGGGGATGAATGCTCCACGTGATAATACCAGCATAACCAATTCGTCCTTAGGAGAACCTCTATGCTGGGCAAATGTAGTGCTTTCAGTAAATCCTCCCACTTAATGTGTTGGATTTGATCAGATTTCAGATCCATCTAATCATGAATCTATGATTGCACTGCCGTGGCAACCTACTTGAATAAACTTTTGTTTACCCCTCTCCTATTCTCTTTATATTATTTGTTTACTGGCAGGATCCCATTGAAATCTCACAGTATCTGCATCTATCTGTATAATTTAATGTTAATGATGATATTTCTCTTAAAATAATTTCTATCATTAAGAAAAACTTGTCTCTTCTTCCGTAAAAATAATTGTCATTGTCAGCTAAATATTCTTTAAATAAATAAGACAAATAATTGTAATAATTTAACTTCAAAAATAATTGTCTGCTCAATATTCTGTAATTAATACATCACATTTGTAATTTATTTAAAATTGTAACAATTAGATGTACTAAAATAAAAAAAAAATGCAAAAAGTGTTTTGAAAACTGTTTAAATTGTCAGGATGACAGTTTATTTGATTTTAAAACAATTCATTTTGAAATGGGTAAAATCTTAATTTTTGAACTTGGTTACATCAGATATTATTTTTCATTTCATCTTTGGCGATCGAACAATCTAATTTTTTAAATGGGTGTGGAAGGTGATAACGTACGTACAGACGAAGGTACACGTGTATTATTATTTATATGATTCTGTTTCTAATTTCAGGTTTTGGACTCGACTAAGAGATTAGGATGTCCAGAGGTTGGAGGCTTTGGACCATTGAAGAAACATCCCTTCTTTGAGGGAATTAATTGGGACCAGCTTTGGGAACAGGACCCCCCAGATCTCATACCCTATCTTCCTGCCACACCCAGTAACCCCAGTCTGTGGAGCAACTACCGAGTATGGCTCTCTCTATCTTCTCTTAATTATTGAATTAGTCTTTTTTATCTTTCAAATAATCTTGTACTTCAGATAAAATTATTTTTTCTTTTTTTCTTTTCATTACTTATTTTTTAAATGTATCTCTATGAGAGGCTTTATTCGTTGGTCTGTCACTCTCATGCTAAAGTTTGAAATAAGTTTCATTGCTAAGTACGCAGATTAAATGGACATATTTTAAGAATGTTTTTTTCTCAAGGTTTTTAGTCATGAAAAATTTAAAGAATAATAATTTTATAAGTTAAATTTAGTGTGTCTGTGTTTTTATATGTATTAGCAACATACAAGTACAGAAGACTGGGTACTTCAAAAATGTTATGTATTCAGTCATAAATGGATGAGCCAAGATTTTCTTTTTAAACTGGGCGACAATAGATTTAATTCAATTCAATTCTATTTAATAGTAAAACAATTAAGAAAAAAAGCTTTATTTGATTTAATATTGAAATCTATATAATAGAAAAAAATTTATAATAGAAAAAAATTTTCATTTAATTCTATTTCATAGTAAAACAATTGAGAAAAAAGCTTTGATTTAATAAAATATTCAAATTTATACAATCGAAAAATATATAATAGAAAAAAATTCATTCAATTCTATCTAATAGTAAAACAATTGAGAGAAAAAAAGCTTTATTTGATGTAATAAAATATTGAAATCTATATAATAGAAGAAAAAAAACATCCATATTTTATGTTGTACTAAATGTTTAATTATGTAGCCATTATTTGGAAAAATATTAGTTTTAATAATTAAAACTTATAAAAAAAGTTCACACTACATAACTATGATGAGTGTTTAGTGCCATCTTCCTTTTAAATAATACTAACAAAAATGGTGTGTTTTTTTTTTGTTTTTTCATCTAGTTTCTGCAGAGGGTTTTATTTAATAAAATTTTGACCAATAGTTTTTAACCCATAATTGTTTAATAAGCTTAGTAATAGGATTAAAATCCTTCTATATTTGAAAATTTGAAATTTTGTTCAATAGCCTTCTTTATTGGTTGTAGTAGTGCTATTTTTACCCACTTATGATGTTGAATAGTTTTGGAACCTGTAAGTATTTGTAGTATTATCGTTTATAGTATGAAAATGTTTATTACATACACAGTGATACACCTGGCATCTTAAGGGTATTTCATGATAAATATGGTGCAATTCTGTCAAATAATTTTTGAGATTATAAATGATGACCAACAAATGCAGAAAATGCTCAGTAATAATATTGATTTAAATTTGATCATGATTACCTCCATTATCTTGTCAGCCTCAGTGCATATTTGTTGTTGAACAACTTTCAGTTTTATGTTTTTTACTCTACAACTGAATCTGTTCATATTTAAATTTTGATTTTCCATTCATCTGCATACAGAAATTATTTTTCTGATATTTAATTGTTTAATTTATATTTTTTCAGATTTTATCTTTGAGTTGATATTCCCACATGACACAATCAGCTTTTCTAATTAATGTTTTACCTTACGCTATGAAATCCTATTTGAGTTATTTTCAGATTTTAGTCTGTTCTGGGGATTTAATTCTTATACCAAAAGCCATTCTTGAGATAAGGACATGTCGCCGAGTTATGAAGAAACCATCATGAATTGAGTAATTTACATTTCAAAAAAGGAAAAAACTTATTGTAAATGCATATGGATCGAGTATTTAGAAAATTGGTTTAAAATGTTTAAAAATAAAATAAATTAGAATATGGCATTATAAAGAAATTTACCAAGTGTCCCAAATTTGGTAGTGGCCTATGAATTTTTTTTAATCGCAAATCTCTTTTTAAAAATTTTTTTTTTATCTCTGATCCTGAAAAAGCAATGCTTATTTGTGAAAATAAAGATCTGAACCGCTAATTTCTACAAATTTATAAGTTGTCTAACTTTGACCGTTTTTTATTTTTTTTTTTTATCTTTTAGCCTGGTCTTGATGATGCAAGAATTGGTGAAATCATTACAGAGACAGTGTAAGTAATTTCTCTTTGAAAGAAATATCTTCATTATGCAACTTCTCTCTCTTTTCTTCAAATATTGGAAGAGTTCCTTCTAGACAGGTGTCTTCTTTTCATTATCTTAAACTTACCAGGTATAAACCTCCCTTCCACTGCAGGAAGTTGTGACACAGGGCTGAAAAATGAGGATAGAAAGGCCAGAGGTAGTGCATTCTGACCCCACAAAAAATGCCTGAGCAGTCTCATCGGCATTCCCCAGTAAGAGCGATTGACAATAACCGAACCCCTTCTCAAAGAGAGAAGGTAAATGCCAAGGATGGCAGTTGTCGACCTGATTGTCGAGGATGTATTATCGACTGGTATGAAGTGCCAAAAAGAATTTTTGCACCTACTTAAACTTACCTTTAATAATCATTCCCTTTGGTAATGCTTACATGTGACCTAATTAATTCTGGAATCAGTAAGTCCAGTTTAAATCCTATCACATCTATTGTATATATTATTTTTTGGCTTTAAATAATTTCAGTACCGAAAGCTTGAAACCATAAAAACTGGAAGATTATTCTGGATAGAGAATAAATACAGAGAAAGTTTGTATGGATTATCAAAGAAGACATGGAGGCAATTTGAGTTATAAAGATTGGGGAAAAAATTTATTTTGGGAGTAATTTAATTGAAGCTTTCTAAATTTCAAACGGACTTAAAAACTATGAACAATTTTTTTTTTATTTATCATTCCAAAGAGAAGTAACGGTTTGATTGTTCATTCCATAAACGTCAGGATTTCTTTACCAAGAGAATAATTACTTAAACACATTGCGGGAACATGTCAAGTATGTAACTTGTGAAAAAAAATTTTTTTTAAATATCGACTAATTTTGTGATTATAGTATTTAGAATGTACTTCATAGACAGAATTGGGAGCTTTCAGATGAGATGTTACAAAGATTATGAACTTAGTGGATCTTATACCAATGTGTTAAAAAAGGAAAAACAATAATGATGAAAGAATGTTGAAATGAGATTGTGAATTTTGTAATATTTTATTCTTCTAGGTGTTTTTACAATGATGCCCTTGAAGCCTTAAATAAAATAATAATCAAAAATCTTACCTGTTTATGTGATAAATGAAGCCATTTCTTGCTGCCAACCATCTATTCTCTTTGCTTTTTTTCAATTTTTTTATTTCTGATTAAAGTTATAAATTTGATTGGACAGATTAGCGAGGAGGGGTGTGTGATGGGGTGGGAGGACTTAAAATTTAAATAAATACTTAATGTCTCCATCCACTTACAATCCATTTAAAAAAATAGCCAGTATATAAATGTTATGAATTTTAGTTTGTTTTTTGTTTTCTTAAATAAATATTACTGAAACTTAAATATCCGTTACAAATTTATCTGATCTCATTTTAGTTATTGGCAAAACTCTTTTTTTCTTCCTTTATTGGTTGCCAAATGTATTCTTCTTAATGGACATATATGAAGCAACAAGGATTCTTGGTTGATTTCAATGTATTGATTTCTTTCTTTTCTCCTTTGAAAAAATTGTTGTTTTTTTTTGTTTATTAATCCTGAAAACTTTTTTTTATTAATAGCTGTCACATATTGTGATACATATAATAATCAATATTTAAAAAAACTGCAAGATAGTGATGATGCTATTATTTATTTACACACATTAAAGGCAGGTGAAGCGCTCTTTCTTTAGCCTTGGTGGGCAATCAAGTAGAGATGGTGTTTCGATAGAAATGCTGGTCCCCATTACCTCACTGGGTTGGCGTCAGAAAGGGCCTGTAAAAATCCTACCTCAATTAAGGAAATAACTTCCAAAGAAATCTGACCAGAGATAACTTTGGAAATCAATTTTCTAAAAGCCATCTAACACATGCCAGCATGTAAAACTGACTTTAAACCGAATATGATGATGACATTGCTAAAATCACGTGTTAACACTGGTTCACATCAGATCGCAGAAGTTAAGTGATGTTGAGCTTGTTTAATACTTAGATGAGTGACTATTTGGTAATACCATGTGCTGTAAGTAAACACTCCACCCAGGCATGTAAATGGGAAGTATAACTAGCGACAGCTTAGTATCCTATCATGAGGATGGTTCCAACCATCCATTCCACTTTATGCTGGAGATAAACACAGGATCTAAGCCTTTCAGGTTGAGAAAGGGGGGCACGCACACATATATTTATCAATATTTAACATAATATTGCTATATATATATATATATATATATATAAGTATTGAAAGGCTTAATCTGAATAGGAAGATTCAGTCTCATATCAAGTGTCATATTTCTGACTAGAGAGCTCAATGTATTTAGTATACAGAGCCAATATTTAAGAGTATATGGCAACTTTACCAACACATACCAGATTAAAATTATTTCAACCTCAAACCCTTAAAATCAAAAAGAACCCTTTAAAAAGTTGCTTATTTCTTGTCTTTTATTTTCTTCATGTCTCTATTGAAAATACAAACAAATGTCATTCAAATTGAATAAAAGTGCAGTCTTGTTAAGCATTTATTGTTCTCTAATGAAGGTGTTAATGATTGGCTTTTTTTGCTCCTACTCGTGCATATAAAATTGTCATTGTGCCAAGACAACTGTTAAGCTGTTTAACATTCTAGTTTAAAATAAGCAGATCTATATTCATCCTGTTTTATTGATTGACTCTCGCATTTCCTTCCATTAACTCCACTCTCAAATATTTTGTTGCATAAAAAACTTTTTTTTTTCTTTCATTATTATTTCTGATGAGTTTTTTTAAGAATAAAATATAAACTGATAAGAGTGAAGTTGTAAACTTGCTTAAGTTCAACAACATTTCAATTTATTAAGTATACACATTTACTCATTTGCTGCCACCATTCTCTTTTTGGGAAGGTACAAAAAAAAAACTTGCTTGATTGATGATTTATATTTGAGCATTATCATCAGACCCCCTCCCCTTCCTGTCCAGGAGTTTAAAAATGACCTTAGAAATTGGACTCTGAGTTAAAACATTGCTTGATGTTTCAAATGAATTTAAAAAATAGATGATTCAAGTGGGTATAATGAGAATATAAAAAAGGTAACCTTATAAGCCAAGTCAGACAAGAAAGCAAAAAGTCTATGCTTCACAATCAAATTAACTCATGGTGAGATTTTTAATATTTCATATTTTTTATCAAATGAGTGAAGATGTTATTTTTAAATGTTTACAAAAAATAAAGTACTGATCGAGATTAGGTCCGAAGCTAAAATCGATTTGGCGTCTGTAGTTTCAGGATGTTTACGTAGACGGCCGAAAAAGGCCAAATAAAAAGATTGTCCTGTGTCCAAAAAATAGCTAACATTTAAAGCAAGAATACAATTAGTCAAAAAAAAAGATTGGTTTTAATCAAATAATAAAATTAGCCAAATTGTATGAAAGAAATATTTATTTTTTTAACGAAGAAAAATATATTTTTTGTGTGAAGCAAAATAAAACTAAACAGATGATAAAATGTTGTTTTTTTACACTTAAGATTTTTATTTTGTAGAAAAATATCACTGAAAAAGTGTTAAAATAGTGTTAGGGTTATAAAATGTTTTTTCTGCATGAAAAACATTGTTTTTCTTTGTTTTTTTTAATATCATTAAACAAGTGGTAAAAAGGTTTGTTTTTTTACACAAGAAGTTTTTTTTTCTTTTAATGGGTTACATTTTGTCAGATTTTCTATTACCGTTAACACAGACTTTTCATTCAGCTTCTTCCGGCCATCTACGTAAACATCAGGAAACTACCGACGCCAAGTTAATTTTAGTTTCGGTCCTAATCTGGACCAGTACCAAAAATTATATAGACATGAGATAAAAGAGAGGGTAAGAGATCGAAGAAAAGACGAGAGGAGGATGTCATGTTATTTTCAAATTTACAAGATGACTATATGGGAGGGAAAGAAATGAGAGAAGACAAATGAAGACGACAGATCTTAAACAAATAAAGCATTCGATATCTTATAAGGTAGAGCTATGATAATAAAATGTACTGAGCTTCAACATTTCACCGCAGTTTCATGGTACCACCAATCATCAGAAGTGGCCCCAACTGGCATCAATTGATTGATTGAGTTCAGTCAGTTCGGAACAATTCTTATGATCGCTGATACTTTTATCATTTTACTTCTCAGTAAAGACAAATGTCTTTGGTTATAGAAGTCTGACCGATGTTTTCGTCTGGAAATCCATGTTGGCATCAGAGGTTCACGTAGCTGTGCTTGTTGAAAAATAAAAATGTAGCCTCTCCTTTGAATATTATGAAACGAACAATGTTTTTTTTTTTTTAATAAAATATTTTAAATTTACATTTTCCGCGTAAAAACCCACTATTCATGAATAGACTTGTAAATTCTTAATATTCAAATTTCACAATGTTTTAAAGGAAATTACACTCCTCTTTTTCAACAAGCACAGCCACGTGCAACCTCTCATGCTGACATAGATTCCCAGCCGAAAACATTGGGCGGATTTCTATAACCAAAGATATTAGCTTTTAGTAAAAAGTAAAATTAATTTTTTTTAAAAATGTCCATATATGAATAAGGCATTTTTTTCACCAAAAATTTTAATTCATAACAAATGATATTTTATTTTTAATAAAAATACATATCATTTAGCTTCTAAATTCTTAATATTCAAATTTCATGACCTTCCAAAGGAGAGACTACATTCCTATTAATTTATCTCTATATATTTTTATCAATAATGAGTAATAAAATGCACTTATTCTTATAACTTGTCTCAATATCCAAAGAATATTCTTGTCTCATTATCTTAAAAAAAATAAAAAAATAAAAAATAATAAAATTTTAAATAAAAACTATAGCTTCTCTCCATACAAATACATTGTCAACAGTGACAACATTGACCATTAGCATATTTTAATATGAAACAATAATGTAAGTTCTTTGTTTTTCTTTTATTCTGTTTCAGATGTTTAAGTGTCAATTTGAAAACAAAAAACTAATCTTTATTTTTATGTTCCATAATAAGAGATCCTTTATTCTTGTTAATATTGTGAATTCAGTTACATTTTTCTGACTTTGCAGAGCTGTAAGTAACACTCACAAAATTAGTTGTTTTAATGTTTCTTTTTATCGAAGCCATTAAGAGGATCTCGGCTGATTGTTTATTTAATATACATTTTTCGGCATATTATTGACACTAGATTCATAGAACCAAACTAAAGATTTAGATAAATGACTCTAAGATATTAAAAAGAAAATAAATTAAGTTTTAAAAAGTAAATAAAAAAAAAATGAATGTTATTTCCAAATAAAACCCCCTTGAAATTGTGGCATCTTCCAAACATGGAAGAAGCAATTAAATTTCTCTAGAAAAGAGTTTTGCCTAACCAAAGGATTTTCTATAATATAACCAGTTTTTTATACATTTTGAATGTCTAGTTTAGAAATTCAACAAGAAAGGTTTAAGGACATGCATCAAGAGAATGAGGAAACTGGATGGAAGCAAATTTAAGCATTTTTAATGTAAAAAAAAGTAATATTTCGGCTGTTATTTGAGATGTTCTTTTTTACTTTTAGAAAATAATTATATTAATTTCATTAATACATTTTGTTTGTGGTTTAACTTTAGTAACATTTGTTATTATTGTTTTATAAGTTTTTTAAAAATGATCCTCTTTAACCAAATTGTATTTATTTTTATATGTAATACCAATTCCTTCCTCTTTGTAGAAACAATGCAATTTTAACACTTTGTTCCTTGTAAATCTCATTCACCCCCCCCCCCCCCCCTCAGCAATTCGATATTAAACATCACTATTGGTTTCTCTCTTTCATATTATATAAAATGTTTTGATAGTGTAACATTAAAACATTGACTAAAGATGTTATATTTGGTATATTTAGCCTAGTGGGCTCAGTTTCCATAAAATCGAAGGTATTGATGGAAGATCAAACTGATGTGTAGTGTTAATTGAATTTTTTTTTTTAATATATATATATATATTATGTGTGTGTGTATTTAGGCAGCATGTTTTCATTTAGGGAAACATAATTAAATAACAGTGTTTTTGCTTGAAGACTAAAAAAAACTCTGTGTTATTTAATAATGTTTGCCTTTGTAAAAACTGGGTTCAAGCCCTCCGACCGACGTGAATTAACATCCCTACACTGAAGATTGCGTAAGCATGAAACATCGATGTCCGTAGGTAAAAATAATTAATATTTACTTTGTGTGTGTGTGTGTGTGTGTGTGTGTGTGTGTGTGTGTATATATATCTTGCACAAGTAATTTAGCACTGGTTATTTCTTCTATAACACTAAATTACACACACACACACATACATATATACGAGAGAGAGAGATATTCAATTGGCATCGGTGAATGAACTAAAAGCCAAAGATGATTTCTATTCTAATTTATGTCTGCTTTTGTAATCCATTGCATGCATCTTATTCCTATTTGTACAAAACAATTTTTTAAAAATGCTTTTCTGCTTTTGTTATTAACAAATAATGTATTTTTCTAAATATTCTTTAATTGCTTTACACTTATAATCATCTAAAAATAGTTTTTACCTATGGGTTAATCATTTCAGAAGTTTTAGTCTGAAAGAAAACAAATGTTATTTTGCTTTTTTAATTCTTTCTCACAAAGTGTTTGCATGATATTTTCTCTAAATTAACATGAAAACATTTTTTAAGCTTTTAATTTAGCTTTTTCAGATAAGTAAACTTATCTAAAAAAGCTAAATTATTTTACCAAAACGTTGTGTGAATTGAAACCTCTTTCACATGTTTCCGCTCATTATTTGTATCAATATTCTTATTCTTAAAAAACAAAGAACAATCATTCTATAAAATAATTCTTTGAGAGTTAATTTCTCCAGCAAAAAAGATCAACTACAGCTGCATCGTTTTTAAGATTATTGTATTTTAGCCTGAGCACCCACCTGGGCTGGGTTTTTATCTCATCTGTGTACTTTCACGCCATTCCTTGGTGTTTATGTCATTGCAGAATAACTGAAGACCAACGGAAAGAGCTTCTTGAAAAACAAGCTCGTGAAAATGATTTCCACAGGTTTGTGAAAGGGAACCTCATTCTAAAACAAGGCTTGGTTGATAAACGCAAGGTGAGTTCAGAAGAGAGGATGGCTTTTCTCAGTATTGCTATGTGGTGTGCCTTACGGGTACAAAAAGAGGACCGACAGCTTTGTCTCTTTTCTACTTTAGCTAGTATACATCTCATGGTTATCATCTGTTAATGAAAAACAGATTTTGCAAGTAGCTTGATGATCTAAACACGTGGGGGTGATCCTATTTAGAATTTTTTTTTTTCTTATTCCCATTCCCCCACTTGTTTAAATATGTGCTGAACCATTGTGTTATGAAATGCATCTGCCAAAGAAAACTCTTGACGCTTGTAGTCTTGTGCCAGACTGTCACAGGTACAAAACAAAAATAAGACTGAGATTAACACGCAGGTCACAGAGCGAGGATCAAAATGATTTAAAAGATCAAATGATTACGCACAAGTGCATGTGCTGCGATCATGAAGTTGTTCACCGCTATAAACGAGGACATGGTCGCTAAAGCATGTGACTCTTTTCACACCCGCCTTGAGATGGTCGTCTCAGCCGAAAGGAGGAAGTAGTGTTATCCAGACACGCATAGGTCACACAAGGATTACACATTCCTACTATCTTGAAGACAAACAGCAACCAGTATGCCATGCATGCTAGACTACATACACAATCAAACACATTCTTACTGAATGCATTGATTTGGCTCCTATAAGAGAAACGTTTTACACAGACGGTACAATAAAGTAACTGTTCAAAAATAATAAAGTAGAGGCTATAATGTATATTTTGAAAGCATATATACAAAAATATAAAGATCTAAAGATATAAATCCAACTTGATTCAGCATTCAATGACCTAAAAAAGGCTGATATGCCATAAAACAAACAGTTTTTTGATGTGATAAAATTCAGCTCCACTAAAAAGGAGCATTCTGGATTCAGACAAAAATTAAAATTGTCTCCGTCATGAAGAATTTCTCCTTCACTAACCCAGGACTGAACAGATGAAGTGTAGTATTGAAACAGATACTACACTTTGAATTATTTGTTTGCTATGAGATAAAAATACAATTTAACAAATTAGGCACAAGGTCATCAGACCTGTTGGTAATTCTGTCTATCCTTCTCTAAGCTGGAATCATTGCATCACCACAATACGACATTTACTCTTGGGGTCACCTTACTTAAAATATCCCCAGATACTACACGTTAAATTATTTATTTGCACAAAATATAAAAAATTACATTCTGAACAAATTAGGCACAAGGCTATCAAAAGTATGGAGAAAATGGCTGTCATTGGTCATCCTTAGTCTAAAATGATAAGAATGTCTATCGTACTCTTAACTAGAATCATTTCAGTCACCACAATACCACATTTACACTAGGGGCCGTCCTACTTAAGATATCTCCAAACTAGTTTGACAATTTAATTGTCATAGACAGACATATATACAAGAATTTCATTGGAATAAAACGAGGGAGTAGGGAAAGAGAAAGAAAACAAAATTTGGTTGGTAAGACCGTCCCAACCCTTACTAAATAATAGACCGGCCACTGTTTTCCGGTTTGTTCATAACCGAAAACAACCAGGTCAATCTCTAAATAGAAGTGGAAATTTTTTTAAAAAGCGAGGTATGGAGTTTGGAGAGATAAATGCATATTGGGGGATGCCGAGGGCAAAAGATACTACACTTTGATCTTAGTCAAAAGGCCAAGGAGAGTCGTTATTTTTATATCATGTAAACAGCATCAGCAAAATCCAATGAAAAGCTGAAGAGACAAACTTAATTCTTTTATAAAATCAAGGTATGCAGATTTTCTTTTCTTTAGTGAAGATAAAAATCTTATTTCATTTTGGAAAATATTTGAAATTCTTGGCATTATTTAATGTTTTATATCTTTGCTACTCCATGAAAGAGGAACGGTTGGCCTTTTGGCTAAGATCAAAGTGTAGTATCTGTTCCGATGGATACTGCACGCCATAGACTGGTATTGTCTTGGCCTTCGGGGCTTGATTTACGCCGGTCTATGGGTCTGTCCTGTGCAGTTCTAAGAGGTCCAACCTCCCAGGCTTCGCCTCCCCTTTTTGGGGAGGAGTAAGTTTATTGCCTACTGCCTGAGGCGCCCCTACCGGGGAATACCGACGGGGCTGCCCAGGCAATTTTTAAACCCCACTTTCCCGACCCGACCTTGGGTCACATCTTACTTATGGGAGTAAGATAAAACTGGCCTTGTGCCTAACTCCTGGAGAGGAGTAAATCAATACTCCATGAAAGAGGCTGGGGGTTGATATGCTGCAAAACAGGCAACTCCGTCAACCTTTGAGGCACAAAGGATTTGTCATTTTATTTTGATGTAAAAAGGTTTGATTTTCAATTTTATGTATTTTTTATCCCCTGCTTCTTTTATAAAACCTCCTAATTCACTTGTAGTCATTTTCCTCTACCAAATTGTATAGTTCCTCGCACACAAACACTTTATGTGAAAAGTTACTCTTTCTTTCAGAAAGTTTTAAATATTAATTTTTGTCTTAATTTCGGTGATAAATCAGCACATCACTGATGATTCACTTCGCAGCATCTCCAAGGTATATATTTTTTTATCCAAGAGATCTTGAATTATTTCTTTTCTTTGGCGAGATTTTCAGTAATTTTACATAAACTTTATACCCAAGTGAGATCATTGCAAAACGTTAACTTTCATTTCCAAGGGAGATAATTTATCCCTATTAGAAGAATTTTCATTTAATTAGATAATGTCTTACTAGAGAATTATATTTTTGCCAAATCAATTACAAATCTTGTCAACGTTGTTCTTTCTCTTATTTTCAGGGACTCTTTGCTCGAAGAAGAATGTTGCTGCTTACAGAGGGCCCACATCTCTACTACGTAGATCCTGTGAATAAAGTTCTTAAAGGAGAAATACCTTGGTTAGTTGGGGACATTTTCATTTGGAAACGTTTTAAACATCCGTTTGCTTTTTTTTGTATGACAGCATTTTTTCAAATTATGATCTTTTTACAACTTATCTTTTGGCGCTTTGATCTTAGTTTTGGTGTTAAAATGATTTAATCATTAGAAAATGAAGTAGATGTTCTAACCCAGTGTTTTTCAAACTTTTTTTTTTACTGTAACCCACAGAGAACCCTATGTTGCACTGTGGCCCGTTATATCCGCATGTAATAAATCAAAGACAAACTCTGTTATTCAGTTCGTTTATTTAGCAGCAACAATTTATATGTATATTTATGATCCACAAATATCTAAATCTTCTATTATCTTCTTCTTCTTCTTCTATTATAAGGGCAGTTGTCTGTATGTCTGTCTGTCTGTCTGTCTGTATGTCCAGATACTCCTCCGAGAGTACCCAACAAACAGTCACACGGTTGAAATCATTATGACCGGCCAGCCCTGGGACGTGTAATATCTCAGAACCGGAAAAAAAAACTGACTCTTCGGGGGTCGACTGAGACTTTTTTCTCCATTTTCAACGTTGTTAAGTACTAATTTGAGAAAAAAACAATGCTATCATGTAGAATTTGAGAAATAATGCACCGTCACGATTTTAACAGGAAATGACGTCAGAGGAAATCCCTAACGACACTTTTTTGAACATAAGTTTATATTGAAGCAAGTGTTGCATAATCCCTAACGGCACTTTTTTGAACATGAGTCCATAGTGAAGCAAGGGTTGCTTAATTCATAACGGCACTTCTTTGAACACTAGTTTATAGTAAAGCAAGGGGTGCTTAAATCCTAACAGCATTTCTTCTGTTAACATGATACCATCTTCCCAGGTGTTACCTCCTTCTTTTTGAGACGTGTGAAGTTAGTGTAGTATCAGTAAAATTAAAGTAATAAATAATTATGCTCCACCATTGTTTTCACTAATATTTGTATACATATTAAATAACGTCTAAATAAGTAAAGTAAGAAGAGAAATAATTATGCTCCACCACTGTTTTCACTAATATTTGTATACATATTAAATAACGTCTCAATAAGTAAAGTAAGAAGAGAAATAATTATGCTCCGCCATTGTTTTCACTAATATTTGTATACATGTCAAATAATGTCTCAATAAGTAAAGTAAGAGAAATAATTATGTTCCCCCACTGTTTTCACCTATATTTGTATGAAAATTTTAGGAGTCAGGCCGAACTTTTTAGGGGTCAGGCCTAATTTTTTTCTTTTTGTTTTGAACTCAAAATATTTCTCAGGGTTGGGGGAGAGTGAAAAATTAGTTGGGATGGGGGGCTGGAGAGAATGAGGGGTCGGGGTAAATTTTAGGGGTCAGGCCGAACTTTTTAGGGGTCAGGCCAAATTTTTTTGTTTTTTTTTGTTTTGAAGTCAAAATATATCTCAGGGTTTGGGGAGAGTGAAAAATTAGGAGGCTGGAGAGATTGAGAGGTCGGGGAAAATTTTAGGGGTCAGGCCAAATTTTTTTCTTTTTTTTGTTTTGAACTCAAAATATTTCTCATGGTTGGGTGAGAGTTAAAAATTAGTTGGGATGGGGGGCTGGAGAGAATGAGGGGTCAGGGAAAGTTTTAGGGGTCAGGCCAATTTTTTTTGTTTTGAAGTCAAAATATTTCTCATGGTTGGGGTTGAGTGAAAAATTAGGGGGCTGGAGAGATTGAGGGGTCGGGAAAAATTTTAGGGATTAGGCCGAACTTTTTAGGGGTAAGGCCAAATTTTTTTGTTTTTTTTTTTGTTTTGAAGTCAAAATATTTCTCATGGTTGGGGTTGAGTGAAAAATTAGGGGGCTGGAGAGATTGAGGGGTCGGGAAAATTTTTTCTTTTTTGTTTCGAAGTCAAAATATTTCTTAGGGTTGGGGTTGAGTCAAAAATTAGGGAGCTGGAGAGAGTGAGGGGTCGGGAAAAATTTTAGGGGTAAGGCCAAATTTTTATTTTTTTTTTGTTTTGAAGTCAAAATATTTCTCAGGGTTGGGGTAGAGTGAAAAATTAAGGGGCTTAAGAGATTGAGATGTCTAGGAAAATTTTAGGGGTCATGCCAAACTTTTTAGGGGTCAGGCAAAATTTTTTTGTTTTTCTTTTTGTTTTGAACTCAAAATATTTCTCAGGGTTGGGGGAGAGTGAAAAATTAGGGGGCTGGAGAGATTGAGGGGTCGGGGAAAATTTTAGGGGTCTAAAATTTTTTTGTTTCGAAGTCAAAATATTTTTTTTTTTTATTTACTTAAAATATTTCTGAGGGTTGGGGAGAGTAAAAAATTGTTGGGGGCGGTTGGGGATGGGGCCAAATTTTTATTTTTGAACTTAAAATATTTCTCAGGGTTGGGGGGAGAGTAAAATCTTAGGTGGGTGGGGCTGAAGGGTAAAAAAATTGGGGGGGGGGATTTTTTTTTTTGAATTTAAATAGGGCTCATTAATATGAGTTCTTTTTTATGATAGTGACACTACAAGAATGAACTTGATTTTTGTTCTTTGATACAACAGGGGCGCATCAATATGAGTTATTTTTTAGGATAGTGACAAAACATGAACAAACACTATTTTGTTTCTTTTACACCACAGGGGTGCATTAATATGAGTTCTTAGGTATGCGAACTGGGCTGGAGATAGGTACGTATATAGTATGCGCACCGGGGCGGCGATAGGTACGTATATAGTATGCGCACCGGGGCGGCGATAGGTACGTATATAGTATGCGCACCGGGGCGGCGATAGGTACGTATATAGTATGCGCACTGGGGCGGCGATAGGTACGTATATAGTATGCGCACCGGGGCGGCGATAGGTACGTATATAGTATGCGCACCGGGCCGGCGATAGGTACGTATATAGTATCCGCACCGGGCCGGCAATAGGTATATATATATAGTATGTGCACCAGGGTGACGATAGGTATGTATATAGTAGTGCATAGGGGTAACAATAGGTACGTATATAGCCCGTGCACAGGGGTGGCAATAAGTACGTATATAGCATGCGCACCGGGGCGGTGATAGGTATGTATTTAAGATGCGCTCCGGGGCGGCGATCAGTACGTATATAGCATGCACACGGGGGCGGCGATAGGTAAGTATTTAGCATTTGCACCAGGGCGGCAATATGTACGTATTTAGTATTCGCACCGGGGCGGCGATATGTACGTATTTAGTATTCGCACCGGGGCGGCGATATGTACGTATTTAGTATTCGCACCGGGGCGACGATAGGTACGTATTTAGTATTCGCACCGGGGCGGCGATAGGTATGTATTTAGTATTCGCACCGGGGCGGCGATAGGTACGTATTTAGTATTCGCACCGGGGCGGCGATAGGTACGTATTTAGTATTCGCACCGGGGCGGCGATAGGTACGTATTTAGTATTCGCACCGGGGCGGCGATAGGTACTTATGTAATCTGCACATCAGGGCGACGATAGGTACGTATATAGTATGAGCACCGGGGCGGAGATAAGTACCTATATAGTATGTACACTATATAGAAGGCGCAGACAGAGGTGGTACTTTTTATAAAAATATGTCATACTTTTGTCCTGGGCAACGTAAGAGGAATGGTGGGGAAGAAACAGCTTTCGCAAAAGGCAAAATGAGAAAGTAGCAGTGAAATGGGGCGACCAGGGAAGAGAAAAGTAGAAAGATAAAGAGACGGCTATAGAGAGACGGAGAGAAATAGAAGTGTTAATATAAAGATGTTACACACGCGATTTTTCTTCAATTATGTTTTTATGACTCCGAGCAACGCTGGGTAGCCCCGCTAGTAAATATATAAAGGTCAGAACTAACTACTCTTTCTGTTGGACTTTCACACAATTATTATACAACTATAAGACGATGTATATCTGCCACATGGAAAGTCTTCAGGCAGCTGTCATAATTTTTACAAAATGAAGGGATCCCATTGTATGCAAGAGTAGTGGCATACAACACACATGTCCGACCTGTACTCTTGTATGGCTGCGAAACAACGAAATGGTCAGAATGACATGATCTTTTCTGCAGTGAATCGAATGGAGAAAATTGCCGGTCTCACTCTACCGGCCTCCATGAGAAAGTATGTCACACAACGACATCTCAACTAGTTTGGCCACATTGCCGTTGAATGCCCTAAGCCACGTGGTAGGCCACTTAAGACATGGAGGGGATCAGTTGATGTCTACCTGATCCTGGCGGGCGGCACAAGCAAAATGGCAACAGACAGGAAAAGTTGAAAGTCATTCACGAAACGTCTAACCTCAAGCTTAAGACAAGATGAAAAAAATAATAATAATAAATAATAACAATGAAAGTAAGAGAATTGTCATTAATTTTTTTGTTTGTTTGATATTAAGATAACGTATGTTGAATTGTGACAAATGATGTTATTTTTTTTCTTCTAGGTCAATAGAACTGAGGCCTGAAGCGAAAAATTTCAAGATTTATTTTGTACATACAGTAAGTTTTACTTTTTTATATACAATATAATTATTTTGCTAAACTAAAAGAAATATTTTATAATAGAAAAAAAGTAATGTACATAATTTTAAAAAATTGTATTAATGTTTTTTAATTGTTTTCTTGTATACAAATATATTATTTAAATGTAGTAAGTGTATTTAAATGAAGTCTGCTATAAAATGAGAGGAAATTGATCTTTTTGTGATTCAAGTGTCTGATTTTCACAGGGTATATTTTTTTGAACGGTCTTATGTACATGTTCTCTGAATTCAGTGACTTGACCATATCGGAAACACGATGGTTCAGCCATGTTCTTCACCACTTTCTAGATGTCCTGACATGCGACCAAATAGCTCCAAAGCCTTTAACTGCTTGGTGAAAAAGACAGGGTTATCAGCTGAAGATATTGGTCTCCATGGTCAAACCAGATCTTCAACTTGTTGGGCACTAACATCTAAAAATGTTGGCAATAGAATCACAATTGTGGCTGATGGAGTTCAAAATCTCCAAACTTAGTGGGCAGCAATACAAGAGCTTATTAAATTGATGGGAACTGACCCAACTCTCCCTGAATGATGTCCATGACAAGGAAGGTGGTTAGTTTGCTTTTCATAGAGGACCGCTGTTGTAATTTTCTCCCCAAAATAAATATCAACATAATGCATTGATGGAAAACCATTGGGACACTCTTGCACATTTTTCGGTTTATTATTATAAAAGGCATTCTATGATTATCAAGTTCATATGGACAAAAGAAATCCACACAGGAAGAAAATAAAAAAAAGGAGTTGAAACCAATATCTGAAATGAATGCAACTTTTGTAAATATTTCCGAATAACAGTAACATCTCTTTTGTCTGTTTGCACTTCATATTTGGCTAACTAAAATGTGGAGAAAGTATCTTTAGATGGTGAAGATGTTTAGGTTGTTCAAAAATGTTGTTACCTTGGTAATACCATTGGAGCACGGAGGAGTGGATGCTAGTGTGATCGCATGAGTTAAAAGTGGATGGAGTAAGTTCAGTTACCACTGTTGACTAAGAAACGAGTATCGCAGGCATGTGTACACAGTGTGATGATGTATGAAAGTGAAACCTGGCCTGTATTGCATGGAGAGAAATGATACAAGAATGATGCAATGGATGTGTAGTGAGTCTTAAAGAAAGGCCTCTGATGACCTCAGAAAAATTAAATCCAGACAACATAGGGAGATGTGTGCAGAAGAGTAGATTTTGATGGTATGTCCACGTTAAAAGAATGGATAAGAGTTCTTTGGTTAGATGTAGAACAGTTGAGATAGCAAGATCAGTTGGCCTGGTAAAGCCAAGGAAAACATGGAAGGAAATGATAAGGATGAATTTGAGGGGAAAAAAATGGATAAATAAAGACCTGTCCAAAGATAGGTTAGTTTGGAAGTTGATAAAAGCCATACAACACATGTCAGCATGTTAAAGCGATGATGATACACAGATGTTGAATATCTTCTGTATAGTGAATGAATCGCTCAAACTCGGTATTTTTTAGTTAGTTTAATCATGTTACATAGAATGGGTTTGAAGTGAGATAAGTTGCAGTAAAAACATTAGTAAGAAAAATGTAAAATATGAAAATAATCAATATCTCAATAATTGAGTTCTTAAAGTGAAAATAGTTGTCTCCTTCTTTCTGAGTGTACCAGCCAAGAGAAAAGTACAGACAGCGGTTTCAACCCTGACTTGTAGGAAAGAAAGGTGGACAGCGGGGCTTATATAAGTGTTATTTGATAATTTTAAAACCTTTTATTTTGAGAGAGAGAGGTTTGCTTTTTTGATATTTTAACCAATAATGTATGTTAAGTCAAAACTCTTTAATAGTAGCAGTTATGTATCTGTATATTTATATATCATATGTCAGTACTGTTATGCGTCACATTGTATTATTACATTATACATGTCGTAAAGAAAGGTAGATTTTCCTTTTAATTAGAAACAAAATGTTCTATTATGAGAAATGTGTGGTTGTGTTTGTATCACCCCACGACAATGAGGTTGCTTTATATGAGGCAGTTAAGTTTCCCATTTGAAGAATATTATTTTTGCAAACGTTAAAGAAATAATTTTTTTTGTTTTGTCTTAACTAATATCAGATCATCATCATCATCCATTGGTCAAGGATTTGATGTTTTCTGACAGCCTGCAAATCTTGGTCTTCAAACTTGACGATCTTGAGGATTAATTCCGTTCAAATTCCACTGTCAAAGATTCTTGTTGATAGTTTGCATCCAAGTTTTCTAGGGTCGTCCAACTTTCTCATCAGCCTTCCACCTCAAGTTTTCTGCATTTTCTTATCCAAGAGTCGAATGATCGCCAGGAGTTCATCAAACTTTCTTATATTCAGCCTCGCCAACAGAGTATCAGCGCTGATATGCCAGGTTTGATTTGACCAGACATTATATATCCATCTGATCATTGCTCTGTCATTACACTGATGGAAGATGGACAAGTGAGACTGGATGGGGTCCCAGCACTCACCTCCATACAGCATCACCCACCTAATACAACTGCTATTTACCTCGCTCCTCTGATAGTGAGAGGGGTAGTTCACAATGTCAGGACTCACAACAGTGCGTGGAACTCACCCCACCTTCTATACTTGTAGTTGGGGTTTTGTGGGGTCCGCTTTCCGGACAAACCACTATACTTTTTGTGCATTCATAATGCATATAAATTTCATTGTATGCCTTTGGATCCCACTCCTTTCCTGCACACCACACATGGATATTGACTGGAATCTTTCAGCTGTTGTAGTTCTGGGCCACTGATCATCACTTTTGCGATGCCACTTTTCCAATTATAAAATATTATAGGTTATTGGTACCTTTCATATATAAAATGGTCTGATTTTCATAAATAAATGTTTGGTTTGGTTAAAGAGAAAAAGATTCTTTAGCTTATGAGCTGAGAACGTTAAGCTTAGACTTATTTATTCAAAATGTCTGATCTTTGATTTTATATATTTAAAAAAAAAATTATTTTATATCTGCAGCCCAATCGGACCTATTATTTGGAAGATCCTTTCTCTCATGCTCAAGAATGGGTGCATAAAATCCAGGAGGTGTGGCAACGCTACTATGGACATCATTGATTGATTGAGAACGGGAGACTGTTCTCTCACGGTCTCATTTCTTTTTCTTCTACTTTACTCTTCTTCCTCGTTCTTTTTCCATCGTGTTGCTGCAGCACCAACAGTCGGTGGTTGAGCACTCTTCCACCACCACCACCAACAACACCATCACCACTACTACGACTACCACCACTAATAGCCCAGTCTTCTTTTGGTCTTGCCTATTTGACCAAATGGACCAGTGTATTCTTATCTGCTACATTATATTCAAAATATATTCGACAGTTGACCGACAGGTCTTTGGGCTGGTGGCACTTGTGCTACCAGAAATGGAAAGGAAAATAAAGAACTAAAATATATATATATATATATATACATATATACACACACACAAAATAAGCAACAAAAAAAAACAGAAAAAAAATTACCACCATTCAGATTTTTTTTTTTTTTTGAATTCCCTTTCTCCCCTTCATTTCTGTTTCACTTTTCCTTTCCTTTTTTTTTTTTTTTTTCTGGCTGGTCGTTTACGACGCGTTCAAACCCCAGCTTTCTATTTATATTATTTTTTTAAAGATCTTCAGTTTACTATCAATTTAAGCACCATATTTTCAGATTATAACTTTTCTTTTTCCTCTAATTAATTTTTCAATTTTTAGCTGTGTGTATGTGTGAGATCAGTTTCTATATAAATTGAATGTAAAATGATCCTCTTAGAATGGAGTTGACATTTCTCCCCACCCTCTAATGATTTTATTTAAATTAAAAAGAAGAAAAATCTTCAGATTATTAAAATTTTTTAAAATAAATTGAAAAACTTCAATTTTCAGATGGCCGTTCAGTTTGCTATGTAAGTATAACCCCCTCCACCTAAATTCCTAAAAAGCCGTTTGTAAACTGGGATGCGTCGTATCCGTCCGCCTTTTTCTTTTCTTTGTTCTGTTTCGTTTCATATATTTTATTTATACATAGACTATAATACCAGTCTATTGATTAGGCAGTAACTCTGAGCTTTGGAAAATATTGGTTTCATATCAGTGTGTGTGTATGGAGTTTTCATTTCTTTTTCTTGTCCTTTTTTTTATATTTTATTTTATTTTTTTTGCCCCCTGTCAGCAATTAAGGACAAACAAGGGAGGCAACTCTAACTGCATATTTGTCTACACAAGAGAAAGAGTTGACAGTTCGTATAAACGTAATGTTGCCTGCAATTGTGTGTAAAAGACAATTTCTTTTTTGTTTTTATTCATTCTTTTAAAATGTAATCACATTAAAAAAAAAATTGTAATTATTCTCTAATGCTCATAATTTTTTGTTAAAAAAATAGTTATTATTTGTGGTTCTTTTTTTCTTTTTTATATTTAAAATCATTTTATATTTTGCATTTCTTTTATGCTTGTTTTGGATTTATATCCAAAATATAATAATTCTGGGTTGCTTTTTATTTATTTATTTTTATTTTTAATGATAATTTTAACCATTATTTATTTTTTGAATACTTTATTAAAATTATCATTTTAAGATTATAAATAAAAATCAACATACTAATGATGGAGAGTAAAATGTAACTATTTTTTCTGTGAGAAAGTGAGTATTATTTCCGAAATGCATTTCTATGGTTTTTCGTTTGACAACCAATAGATAAATCATTAAAAAGAAAACATCTTTGAAAAAAAGCTTCAATTTTTGTTAAGAGTGCCACTTCATCATAAAATCACTACAACCGTCTTTGTGTGTCCCCTACCCCACCCCCAATCATTCTCATGCAATTTGTTTGTTATATTTTTGAATTTTTGTTGTAACACATGGGGGAGTGTGGGTGGGGGTTTCTTCTTTGGTAATTTTGTTTTCTTTCTTTCTTGTAAAAGAATTGTTAAAGAAAAATGTATCATTTACTTATCTCTCTTTTTCTCTCATATATATTTAAATGTAATGAAATTTGATGCATTTTATTCGACTCGTACTCAGTTGATATAAATGTATATTATGTGTTATGCTGCTTTTTTTTGTTGATGCTAATGTTTGCGCGGGTAATATCACTAAAACAATTTATTTAGTCGGAATTGTACAAATAACTCATCTTCCCTTCCCCCCCCCCCTACCCCCACAATCTCTGTGTTTACATTTTTACTAGCAATGTAACCATATCTCCTTGCTGCATTAAGCGAGCAAAAATATGGTTGTTTTAATGTTGGAATGTATTTCCGACAGTATGCTGCTTTTTTTCTTGTTGATTCTAATCTTTGCGAAAGTAATAATTTTGGCTTTCTTTAGATATTTGGCTTGTAGTCAAGCAGTCTAATAGCCGCCTGCAGTAAGCTTGTACAAGTCTCATTTTTCACTTTGTGGTATTCTTTGTTTATTCCTAGCCCTGCAGACCAAATAATTTTTTTTCTTTAGTGATTTACCCATGCTAACATTAGCATTAAAAAAAAACAGCATCATACATAGCATGCTGTTAGAAATGAATTCCAGTATTAAAACATAAATATGTTAAAAAAAACTGCACTTTCCATTAAATACAATGTATCAAATTTCAGAACGCTTCATTAAATAAAATCACTTGAATTTACTAATCCGCAAAATGTTTATACAATATATAGATGTTATATATAACTGCTCTACATTTATAGTATTGGGCACTTTTGGGTTCAATACAACAACCTAATTTGATAGTATCCTTCATCTAATATATATAATTTCATTTAAATATTACAAGCAATTTGTCTGCAAATCTTTCTTTTGATCCTTTCTAAGTTCCTTATTAGTTTTTGGGTTTCGAGCTTGTACCAGCCAATGTATTTTCCATACTCGTTTTGAGCCCTAGTACTTTCGGATCCATCTTCAGGTGTGGTTATCATGTAAAGAATGTGTATTTTTAAATATTTAGTAAGTTTTAGCGAGAACCGTGGTATTGGTTGTAGTATTAATCAGATATTAGTATTATAAGGATTTTAGGGTGTTTTCACTATTATTGAAATAAAATTTGTTAATGGAAGGCTTTTTTGTTTTTATGTGCAAGGCTTCTAATATCTGTAGTTTCAGTTCATTAGAACACAAAACTAACAAACTAAAACTACAGATAAAAACAAAAAAGGCATCCATTAACAAATTTTATTTCAATAATAGTGAAAACATCCTAAAATGCTTATAACCTTATTAATACTACAATAAATCTCATGGTTCCCGCTAGAACTATTAATAAATTTTTAAAAATACACGTTCTTTACATAAGCACCCTTGAAGATGGATTCGGATGGATCTGAAAGTACTAGGGCTACAGACGAATATGGCAAATACATCAGCCAATTTCAGCTCAAAACCCAAAAACTAATAAGGAACTTTAAAAGGATTAAAAGAAAGATGTGCAGACACAAGTTGTTTGTAATATTTAATGAAATGTTTTAAAGAAAAATGCTGCCCAGATATATATATATCTATATATATATCTATATATATATCTATATATATATATATCTATCTATATATATATCATATATATATCATATATATATCTATATATATATATCTATATATATATATCTATATCTATATATATATATATATATATATATCTATATATATATCTATATATATATATATATATATATATATCTATATATATATATATATCTATATATATATATATATCTATATATATATATATATATCTATATATATATATATATCTATATATATATATATATCTATATATATATATATATATATCTATATATATATATATCTATATATATATATATATATATCTATATATCTATATATATCTATATATATATATATATATATCTATATATCTCTATATATATATATATCTATCTATATATCTATATATATCTATATATATATATCTATATCTATATATATATATCATATATATATATGTTGTTTTTTTGTTTTTTCATTTTACTTCAGTAAGTTCTTCAAAATCAAATACCCCCATCCTGGGACTAACACTTTATTTCTATATAAGATACATAGATATAAGAGTTTTCAAACGTTGATTTCGTAAAGCAGTGAGGAACATAAATTTTCCACTTCCCAATTGACCACTTATGTTATAGTTAATCTTTATTGTGGTCTTTTATTAATTTTGCTGGATTCCAGGACAAGAATTCATCTGGTCTGGTGGAGTATCCAGCTGAGTGCTGTGACTAGAGACAACATCACTCGTATGAGCCAATGTATAGCCATGTTGAGGGATCTTATTTGAGCTTCAAATACTATGTTATTTTGAATATTTGATCAGGATTTACTTGGAGGGTGAAGTATCTTCAAACCTTTGTACAGAGAGACCGAAGACACTCAAGAATGGTGTCTCGTAGTTAATTCAAGCTATAAATGTGTGTCATTAAATAAGTGACCATTTGTGAGGTGGAGTCGTGCTCCATATCATTTTTAGACATGGAAATCAAAATATGCATGTCTTCAATGATTAGTTTTATATATTCACACATGATATATCGTTGATATTAGGCACTCAGTACTCATCAATAAGATATTTGGGGACGGGAAGGGACTGGAATTATTGGGGAAATGGAAAAAAAAAATAGTAGTAAAAATTTCTTTGTGGATTAAGATATATAAATTTGAAAAAGCATAGATTTAACAGCACATGGTGACTGTCAGTTTCTTCTGTTCATCTACATGCACTCTATCACTATTGAGCACTCTCTCCTTATAAATCTGGCAACTAATATAACTAAGTGTCATGGATGACATTGGTCAAAAGAAAAAGTTTCTGTTTTTATTTTTTATATACTATTTTGTTTGATATTTATTTTAAATGTATCTGCATTTACAGATCTAAAAATATCATTTTAGTGTGTATCTATAGTTATGGTGTGTGTGTGTGTGGTTATATACATGTGTGTGTGTGGTTATATACATGTGTGTGTGTGTGTAGTTATATACGTGTGTGTGTAAAATGTTGGGTGAACAGATACACACACCATCTGCATTTTTATGAGCACCATCTTGGATTTCACTGTACTTTGGTGATGCTCGGGGGAAAATGTTTGGTCACCTGCAAAGAAAAAGGTTTTGGATTTATGAATCTGTGGTCACCATATTTATAGACATATTTCAATAAGTTTAAATGATATAACTACTTGAAAGCTAAGTGATTTTGTAGTCACTATGCACACATAGTATGTTTTTCAGCCAATTTGGCATAATCATTAAAGTGTTCACTAATGGGTCGGGAGACCGAAGTTTAATCCTCGATCAGAACATACTAAAGTTTAAAAATTGGTACTTGATACCTTCTTGCTAAACACTTGGAATTATAAGATGAGGATCAAGGAGAAGTGGAGCAATCTAGAGAAAGGAGTGGCGCCCTCCCCTACATCTCAGCAAAAAAAGGAGTCTTCAGGTGGCTTTTGACTATCCTTCCATTTTTTATTAATATATATATATATATAATATATATTATGTGTGTGCAGTCATTCATTTGTCTAAAGGCAGTGTATCTCCTTTAATTGGGGAATTTTTGTCTTTGGTCTGAACTAAGCTATTTTGATCTACAATTTTTGTTATTGCTCATTTAATAATTAATTTCTAATTGTATAATGTATCTTTACACACTCAATTTTCTCACTTACCCACATTCTAACTCCTCTCTTTTTACTATCTATCTACAATATATATATATATATATATATATATATATATCTAAGCGCAGGGTTTTTAGTTATTCAAATTTCAGCTTTATTACAAATGTTATATGATTGGAAAAAGGAACTGTTATTCGTGTTTCGTCTGAGTGTGTGTCTTATGCCACATCTGCTAACTGATCTTATGTTAAATCCTGGCTGTAAGTTTTATTACCCGCTTCTGTTTGCTATACTTTAGCCCCCATTCATCTAAATATCTTTCGTGTCGACTTTTTTGTTATCTTGCATATAGTTTTCTTGTTCTCGTCCTCACCCAATCAAAAAATGTTTAAAGTGAATTTATATCCGTTATTGTTTGTCTAACACTGAGTATAAATTTTATTACCAAAGTCTTTTTTTAGTTGTTCGTTATTTGTTGTTGACGACACATTTCTTTTTCTCTCGTCTCTTCAAAGATTTTTCTTATCGCTTGTATCCTGCACAAAAATTAATATTTGAATATTAACTGTTTCAAAAAGTGACTTTTTGCATCATCTTTTCTAACATTTGTGAGTGGAAAAATATTTCTAAACAAGCCTGTTAAAAAATTTACACATTAATAATAGAAATTATAGATGTTTTATATATAGGAGGGGGGCAGTTGCAGTACAGCTTTTTTGAAAGATGCAGAGGTTGCTGTAGTTTTGGTTAATTTTTTTATATCTTAAAACTTATTTTAGTTTAGTTTAAAATGTGGGCCTCCATTGTTTTTTATATTTAGTAGTGGATTTGAACATTAAAAAAAATAATAATTAATTTTGATTTATCTTAAAAGGTCTTTCTTTTTTTTTCCTTTTCGAATTTGTATTTTTTTGCTAACTTCTTTTCAGCATTGATTATGTATTGATGCACTTTTACTGCATTTGGTTGTCCATTAATTTTAACGACTGCACATCCATCTAAGGGAAGTAATCTCGGTAGACTAAAACAAAACTAAACAAATACAAGATTTATTATCATTAATAATTGATCTAATATATTTAATTTTTCAATATTGATGGCTACCAAATCTATAGCCAATAAAAGCTGGAGGTTTCTTTGAGGGAATTGTCTCCCTTTCAACTCCATTCTTCAGAGAAGTAACAATATTGTACGTAACAGACAACTTATATGCTCAATTCTGTTAACACAATGAAGGTTGTCGACAGGAAATGTAAATTGCCTTGAAAATTTTTAAATGGGAAAGTGAAGAAAAATAGCTCGACATTTTCAAGCAGTCATCTATGTTACCAGGTGCAAACATGATTATTGATTAGGTAGTGACCAGTGTTTTAATCTGAAATTTTTATTTTTAATTAACTTCTCAAAAATCTTACATAAATTACATGTCAAAGAAATCAAAGAAATATTTAACCCTTTTCGTGTCATGGAATTACAACTTCTGGGTATTGTAGATTTTAGAGACGTTAAAAAAATGATCTTCTGTTCAGAATGAATGTATTTGTAAGAGTAACTCAGAGATTCTAAAAATAAAAAGATTGAAGTATCTTCATTTTGCTAGGTCGATGAGGTCAATCTGGAAAAACTATAAAATAAGAATGAATATTATTAAGATGAGTCCATCTAATTTGCTTGAAAATACAGAAGCGTTCACAAACGATAGATGAAAGCCTCTCATAGAGATGGACACATCCATTAAAAAAAAATTATATATGTATATAATGAAAGAAAATTGATAAACACCATAGTTTTATGTATAATTTCGATTATTCGGACTACTGTTCTAATCTTGAGTGTTATCACGTTTCGGCTGCTGTAACCTCCGGCCTTCTTCAGGTGTATCTTTTCGAACTTGGGAATCTGGACCCGTGGTGCAGTGGATATAGTACTAAGTAAAATTCAGTTCCAAGTGATAGTCATCTGAAGGTTGAAGGTTCAATCCTCGGTGTGGGCGATACGAAGAATTGCAAATTACTGAAGACTTTTTTCAGATTCCCGAGTTTGACAGAAATATTCCTGAGTTCGAAAAGATACAGCGCCCAAAACGTTATGATGGTAACACTCAAGATGAGAACAGTAGTCCGAATAATCAGAATTATACAAATTATCAATCATCTAAAAAATTCAGAAACACCATAGTTTTATTTATTTTTAATTGTGTACTCAACATGTGTGTGTGTATATATATATATATATATATATATATAATTATCCAGACATTAGCCATATCATAATTCTTAAACCTGTTGACCGATAAAAAGATGGTAGCGATAAACCCCCCCTTCCCCGATCAGATTTACTACTTTGAAACCTCTAGTATCTATGGCTAATCGACTTATCAGTGTATAGTATCTATAATGTATGTGTGTGTGTGTATGTATGTATATATATATATATATATATATATATATATGTGTATATATTTTACTTTACTTTTCCGAGATAAATAAAAAAAAAAATGTGCAAATCATCAACTTTACTTTTTTTATTTTGCTCATAATTTTGTCTTTTCCCTCTTCTTCCTCCTTCCACAAAAAGAGCACAACTTCCCCCTCCTCCTCTCTCCACCACCACTGTTGATGCATGATTGAATGAACAGGCACAAATTTACGGCTTTTACTGTTTTTTTTTCTCATTTTATGTAAATAGCATAGAATAATTGTACAGTATATTATCTGAGAGGCATCCTTTAAATTGCTTAGAATTTAGAACTGTGATAACATCAATAAGCTCTCTCCACACACATGCATGTATTATATATATATATATATATATATATATATATATATATATATATATATATATTACTTTTTAAGGATTTATAAATCTGACATTTTAATTACTGAAATTTGATACATTGTATTTCGTTGAAAGATAATTATATATATATATATATATATATATATATAATTGGATGAAATACTATTAATTCATCAAGTATTCAAACAAGGAATATAAAAAACTTTTTTCTTTTCCTTAATCCATGGATTTTCAAAAATAAGCTTTGTTTGAATACCTGTTGGATTAATAAATATTGTATTTTATTCAGTTTTTATTTTTATCATTCATTTTATTATATTATTGCTCTATCTAGTCTATCGAGCGTTGACTTATCACGATAGGATCTAATTATACTATTTATCTTTTATTGTTTCATTTGTATATATATATATATATATATATATATATATATACACACACAGATATTTATATTAAGTATGTGTAAATAAACCCACTCCCTGAAGACTCAACTACAAAGTAAATTTTGGAGAAAAATGTAGGACCTTGGTATAAATCCAGCCTTACTTGATTGGTCATTTCTCAGTGACTGAGCAGCTGAAAGCATGCCTGCCTATAAAGTGATCCCCTTTGAGACATGGGATTTGAATCCTGCCATGTGGAGGGAAGGGGGGGGGGGGGTCAAGATATTTTTTATAATCTTCATTTTGTGTTGTTCGAGTTTTCAGACCACGAGTATGTTTACACACATTTAATATATATAAATATGGTGAAGTGACATGATGGTTATAGGCGCGTGTCAGGGCTACTGCATCAGTTTCACTCATACCTTGGGAAAGGAATGAATCGCTATATCCTTCCTCCAGCTATGAATAGATTAGTTTCTTGGTTGTGTAACTAGTCTAGGAGAAAGAAAACTCTGAAATAAGACCAGTCTTTCTCTCTGCTTATCCCGGCATTGTTTCCAGTTGTCTTGGACTTAAGCAATGCTGGTTCAGGAGAGATTGCGCAACACTTGCTTCATTATACAACTTGTGCAGGCACGATTACAGTGGGTATCCATTATCTCTTAAAACATGAGGTCTTGGATATTATGTATAAATACATCAAAAATCGGTCTTCTCGTTAAATGCAATGTATCAAATTTAATTAAGTCTGATTTATCAATGCATATATGCATGTGATGTGTTTCTATTTTTTAACTATATGCTCTTATTTGCTTAAATTGTTTTTTTGTTTTTTTTAAGAGAAAAACAAGAAAATTGTCACTGATATTTTTTGTTCTTATTCTCCCCCCCCCCCCCCCTCCAGTCACCCTCTGCAATGTTATTCTGTTCTTTTCTCACCAACACTTAACAATTAACCAGAGTCACCATCAGTTCTGGACTATCCACAGGACCTTTGATAAATATTATTAATATTGACAATAATCAATAATAATTAACCCTAACCCTTCCTCCTCCTCCTCCTCCTCCTCCTACTACTACTACTACATGCAGCAAAAGGAGAAACAACATATTTGATTGGTTAAAAGATTTCCAGCTTGCTGCCTCTCTGCTACCAATAGACAGAAGAAATAAAGAAGATTCAACCTCAAAAAATAAAAATTGAGTTTTAAAATAAAATGTGGGAAAGGTAGCAAAGTATAGACCTGGTTTTGTTTTTATTTTTTTTGTTTTCTTGATTTTTGTATGTGTGTATATATAGATATCTATATAGATATTTAAACATCCGATTATGTTTCTATCTATGAAACTGACTGAATTCAAACTTTGCATACACCCATCAACAACTACTTTTCTAGACCTATCGGAGAAAAAGGATTTGATGGTTGAGAAGATATTTCCAGGTATGTTATTTCCATGGAAGGTGTGGAACTGACCTCCAATCTCTGGTTCCCCACCCCTGTAAAACATTCACAACAATAACTCCTGCTCTATCACCTCTGCAAAAAATGTTCATTTCTTCCTCTGTAAACCTAAAACTAAATGGTATTTCCATTAACAGAGTTTCTTTCCAAGAACTTCCCATCCATGGAACATATTGCAACGGGATTGCTTCCATGCATATTACATGGTCCTGTCGAGCCATCCTCTTAAATAATCAAATTTTGCCCATTCCATTCGTTTTCAATCCTCTCATAGTATTGTTCATGATCCAACAGATAATCTCATTACCCCTTATCTTCGAGTGGCTTTTGGTCTTGGTTGGTAGTAATTTATTAGTTTTTAAAAATCCAAAAAGTCTTGCGAACTGATGACCAGAGTGTACTAAGCTTGAATCCAGTCCGTTCCATATCACAACTTTCATTTATGGCTGTTTGCAACCTTCATCTGCTTTCTATTGTAAGTAGCTGATTCGAAAAAGAATCAGCGCAAAATCCATAACAGCATCAAGTTACTCAAAAAACGTTCAACCCTGCTGATTCATACAAATTTATTTTATCGCATCAGGTCATTAACTTGATTATTGTTAATTATTAGATTAAAACATTAGGTCAGACATGCTACTTGAAAAATTGGTCATTCCAAAACTTGATGTCCTAATAGGAGCAAACCGTCTTCACTGGTTCGGGCATGTTGAAAGAAGCAAGAGGTATCCACATGCAGAGACCTACGGCTGGACATCAAAAAGAAGGCTGGACGCCCTACGAAGACATGAAAAGAAATGATCAGTTAAACAGTGGCAAATGCACAGTCAATCCTGACAATCGTGATCACTGGAGACTTAGCATAAGGACACTCAGACAACATCTAATCTCTTGTCAAAGGGAATATAGACGATAAACGTGGATAGTGAGTGAGTGTATTAAGTTTTCCTTCTCTATCTAGAAACTGAACTTGTGTATATTATTACAGACATGCAAACATATACGTAGTAGTTTTGTTTTCTTTAATTTTGATGCGTTCTTGATCTGGTTAAGAGTGTCGCTATATTGTTAGTCATATTAGATTACGGCGGCATAAAACTTCCCTTTTTTTGCCATGTAGGTGTTTCTTGAACCTAAACGTCAATAATGAGGTTTGGGGACTGTCATAGTTGAATACAGATGCAATGTGACATTCATAATCATATCCTTTAATCCATAAAATTTTAAATTATATAAAAAAACAATTATTATTTAAATGCACCACGATTCTAAGATGATGAGACCAATTATTGGAGGGAATACTCAATTTAAAAAATGACACCTACTTTTTTTAATGACTGAAGAAACAACAATTTCAATATTATTTTCGTTTGAATATATTTTTATTTTCCTCTCAGTTTTACCAAACTTCTTCAATCCAAAAACATTAGTTATTCATTTCTTCTTCTTCGCTGCATACTTGTTAACTTGATTGGAGATCTGTTGTTAATATGTTAGTCATTTCACTAAACTTTGAGGATACTGATGGTTTTTGTTATGTCATTTTAAAGGAGGAAGTCTGATAGTGATTTGATGGTCAAGCCATGTCATCTCGAAGGTCTTCTGGTAGTCTTGAGGTGCAGGTGTTTCTGATGGCAGTCTCATTAAATGTCCTAACCATAAGTCTTCTTTTGAGTGGAACAGCACTCTGTGGTTTTGCTTCAGTGTAATTCTAGAAGTCTTTGTTCCAGGTTGTTGTTGGTCAGCTGATTAGAATGCTCCTTCTCAGTAGCTTCCTTTGAAAAGCAGCAATTTTGTTTTCTAGTTTTTGGTTAGTGTCCAAAGCTTTTAATTGTAAATGAAAATGCTTTGGATGTATATTGTAAATACTTTTCACTTCACTGACATGCTTGCTGTTGAAGATGGATTCATAGGTCTTGTCTGCATCTAAAGCAAACCCTTTGCCTTTTGATGTCTTCATGTGTCGAACATTAAGCCAGGGTATTTACATTTTCTCCATGCATCATCTCCACCGCTATGCACGTGATATTTCTTTGTCTTGTTTTATAAGCCTTCTTGTAGCGTGTTTGGTATCAGTCAAGTGATTGGATTTATTCTTGACTCATCAGTTCTCAAGAAAGATATGCATCTGCATATTTTGGGTCGATGGAGACTTTGTATTCATTTGTCTATTAACCGGTCCATGGCAGATGAGTGGTTTGATAGTCAACTGCATGTATGTTTGGTAGTAGTGGTTTCATTAACAATACTGCTGATAGATAGTCTCCTTGGCAGATTCCTATATTTGTGCGAATGCCTGGACCAGTTATTCATTTGGAAGTCAATACTGCAAAGATGACATTTTTATTTCCACAATGTTTAATCTGGTGAGGAATAAATTAAGATTCCCAAAATTTCCATCTTCATTTTTTTTTTCTTCAAGATCAAAAGAAATGGTCATAACTTCTATTTCTTTTGCTGATGTTTCTTACATACTTAAATCTGATTGGCATCTACAAAAACGTAATATAATTCTTAACAAGGTCAATAGTTCAAATAAAACAAAATTTCAGACCCACCCTCCAAAAAAAAAAAAAGCGTTATCATTTATCCTGAATGATGTTCATTTAAGTGTTCTAAACAATTTCACTGATAGAAAGGTAGAATTTTCAAAATTACTAAAAGCTAAAATACTTATTTAAATGCAATAGTTTGTATTCGATGCTGACAGTATAAATTCACTAAAAAAAAGGTTAGACTTTCCAAATTGATGTGACAAAATCCCATATCTTTAATCCTTAAAAATGCTCATTAATCCACAATGCCCTTTCAAGTCATTATATTGTGATCAATGTTTAGTTTGGTAAGTTATATAAAGCACTTAACAAATACAATGTTGAAAAAAAAATAATAAACGTACGTCAAAATTTGATAGACATTTTTGGATGCCATATTGAAAATCAAAATCCACTAAGTCGGTCTAGAATGTGATTTACAAAATTGTTTTTTAGGATATGATGCTTGGTTGACTTTTGTCTAATGGATATCATCAGACTATGAAAAAAGCTGAATTCAAATTCTGTCAGATTTATTGGAAATGTATGAACCCTCGATATTCCTAACGCTTTAGGTGAAATGTTAGAATATTGTTTTGGCATTAAAAATCCAAAACTGTTAATCTCTATTAAAATTTCTCATCTCTATTAAAATTTCTCATCTCTACGTGACTTAATTTATTTATTGAAATCAAAAATGCAATAGTGTGAAATTAAAAAAAAAAATCTATCAATGCCTGTTTCTTGGTAAACAAGTCAGTCATTTTAAGATTTTGTTAATAGTTAAAGAAAAAAAAATACTCAGTGACTTTTTGAAAGCATTTAAACTATTGAATGCAATGTCTTTCTTTAAAATTCTTAGCAAATCCTCATGTATTGAAAGTCTTGGAAGCTACTTACATCCAATAATGAAGAGATTAAAACAACATTACCTAACATTTTGTTTAAGGACTGTACGATACTGCAATTAAATTTAACTTTAACATTTTTTATTTAGTTAAAAAAATAAAATGTAAGACTGGTATCAATATTTGATATCAAAATATGACTAAAAATCTTCATAATTGACTACTAGTTTTGAATTTGGTGGCCATAATGAAAATCAAGGATTTACAAAATTATCAAAGAATGTGTCTTTAATGTTTAGTATCAGTTATGTTTTAAATCTTAGTATTATTGCGTTTTTGATAATCATCTCATAAAAATTACAAAATCTCATTTGGATCTACAAGTAAAGATTTGAAAGCCATATTGAAAATAATCTATCAATTTGTACAATTTTGGAAGGTTTTAGAAAAATGTGGATTTTTCAAATTGTTCCTTGCTGTTTGTATTGTTGCATTGAATCAAATCGAAATTGAAAACTCAGAATTGTTTAAACATGTTGATAAATACTAAATGATTTAAAAATATATATAATTTAAGAAATAGTTTTTTTAGTACAATGCTATAACTAATTTCATCCAACTTAAAATAAAACGTATTTTATTTAAAAAAAATAAATATGGCAAACAATGAGATTTCAATAAATAAATCTGAAAATAAACTATAAATTTGAAAAATAAGTTGCGGTACATCATATAAAATAAAATATTATTTATGATAAGCAAAGAATTTAAATAGTAATATTGACCAATGACTATTCACTAGCTGTATCTACCTGATGTTGCCCGGATGAAGAGCTTAGAGAAAAATAATTCAAAATAAAGTCAAGTTTACAAAATCTTTAAATATATATTTTTTTTAATTTGTTTGTCTTTCTCCTTATTTTATTTTAACTCAATATTCGATTATTAATTTAAAAAAAAAAAGAAATTAAATCAGTCACCACTTATCAAGGTTAAAAGCCACTTGAGGACAAGGGTTAATGAGTTTGTTGAATGAAGTACATTATGAGAGCATGCTACTCCCGTGGATTTAATAGTGTTCCGTTCGAAATTCCGTCCAGATGCCTTACAAAAAAGAACCAGAGATTGGTGCTCGACTGAACTCCAATGGCAATAATGATAGAATAGAGAAAGGGTAACATCTCTTCTGTGAAAGAAGAGGCCATCTCGCACTAGATTGCAAAGTCAGTTTTGTACTTTGCAAAGGCAGGAAAGAATATCGAGTGGCACCTCCCCAGATGTGGCAGCAGTAATCCATTTTGGAACGTATCTGACTTTTATACAGGAGTCGAGTACTTTATACAGTTATAGAATGATCCAACCATTTTCCCAGAACAAGATAGGATGTAAGAAAGCCACACAGAATTGGTATGATTAAAATGTCTGACTTGCGATTAGCAATCACTGATTACTATCATGACTTCGAAAAGTAATTTTGAAGCCTTTCAACAGTGGAAAACGTATTTTCTGGTTGTAAATAAAGTTTACAGGCCAAAAAATAAAGTATTATTGTTAATTTGTGTCAAACAATTGATTATTTTTTAAAAAATAATCATTTGAAACGTTAATCCTATTCACAATTGTTTTCTGTTTAAGTAGGATTTTAAAAACTAATTTTTACAAGATAGTATTCAAAACCATTTAAAAAATAAAGTTAACTTATAACTATTTTGAATTTATTTAATACTATCAAATATATGGTCCCTCCAGTCACATATTTTTGCTAGTCTGAGAGGATGAAATTGTGAAGAGCGAACTACATACACTGACGCCCCCCCCCCCCCCATACCAAATGTAGCAATGTGAAATTGGATAAAACCAACAGTTTTCATAAAGTTAAATATAATTATAACTTCTTATGCCTTATTTTTGTCTCTTTTGATGTATTACTGCAGGAGCTTAATATTCTGTTATATTCTAATTTCAGGTTGGACAAAGTGAAGTACCAATAATTATGGATGCTGACAAGTGTGCTATTTGCAACAATGAACTGTCCAGTAATGAAGAAACATTCATCGTCAGCTAAAAGGGCATCGATTCCATTAACAGAGCTTATGAACAACGTGGAGAGAAGATCATAATTCAGATTGGTCAACGTCTTCACAAGAAATGCAGACAGCGTTGGATCAACCCCAAATACATAGAAATTGACCGAAAAACAGGTCCACGCATGATGAAATGCTATCCTGTGCAAGCCATTCTTTGTGTGTTTTTAAATTTAAGGAATATTGTCTTTTGTGGTTCTGGAGCAAGATCTGATAGAAAGTAAAGAGGTGTTGATGTTTCCCATGTAGAAACTATTGAGTTTTAGGACAGAGTGTTAAAAGTTTGTGAGAAAGTCTGAAAAAATGATGGCTGTGCATCCACTGTTAAGGGTAGAATAGGTTATGCAGCTGACCTTGTTTCAGAAAGAGCACGTTATCACAGAACATGTTTTGCAAACTTTAATTCTAATAAAAACATTCCTAAGGCATTCTCTTCTGCTGATTCTTCTAAGAAACAAAACTTTGGTAGACCAGAGAATACAGAGAGAAAGCAGGCATTTCTGAAAGTTGCTAAATATTTGCAGCAAAATGACGAGGAGCAACTCACCATTGTTGATCTTGTTAAAAAAAAATGGAGGAAATTCCCGAGGACACTGGCTTTGAACCATACAGTCTCTCATACATGAAATCTCGATTGTCAGAACATTTCAAAGACAAAATCATTGACTGAAATTAATGGGAAAAATAATGTTACATTCTTAAGTACAGCAAAATGTATTCTCCATGAATTATATGCAGAGCCGCTCAACAGACAATTCAGAATCAGAGGTCATTAGAATCATAGAGACGACAGCCAAGTTTATCAAGAATGACATTAAAGGTATCCAGACAAGTTCAGAATATTACCCGTCTAAGAATGATCTTGAACAGAATGCGATTCTTGAATATGTTCCTAAAACCTTGTTGATCTTTCTCAGGAAGATATTTGCAGGCAAAGACAATGATTTGAAACTTGCATCAGTTGATCATCTTACTCAGAAGTCCAGAAATTCGAAAGAAGTGCTGCTCTTGTTCATGGCACTGAAACTCTCTCCCCTGTTGAAACTGAATTTGTGCAGTTCATAGCTGATAATGTGGACCATAATGTAAGAAGTATTGATGGATTCAACACATTCCACGGTATGGGAATCATAGTATCTTTTATGTATGGGAAAGTTAAAGCAAAACCAGTTCCAAGGATTCAGGTCCTTTCAGAAGATATAATAAGGGTTGGAAGGATCAACATCAAGTACCTAGATTCACAGAACACCAACAAACCACCAGTGACGTTTAAAGAGCTCAAGCCCAAGAAAGTTGTCAATTCCACTGCTAATGTTGACATCCTTTGGGGGGTTTTACTAATTTCACATCCGTCCAGACCCGCATGGTCAGGGGTTATGCAGTCAGATCATAAAGGAACATATCCTGGGAAATCAGTCAGTTTTTTTGCCAATGATCGACATGGACCCTGGTAACCCAACCTGCATGTACTCAACGTTATGTTACATTAGTGATTAAGCCAGGAAAAACATTACACCAATTCTAACATTTGATCAACCACTTTGGTACAAAGTAATGATGATAGTCGAGTCACAGCCTAGTTCCAGTCCCCTGAAATCATTTGTTTTGCGACTTGTTGGGCTCTATACACAGATGAGCTTTCTGGGGTCAATTGGTCATTTGATGGCAGGTTTTGGATTGCAAGAACGTTTTGAACTAGTGTATGCTGAAAACACAGTCAAGCACATGCTAAGTGGCAAAGTAATTGCAAGAGCCATTCGTGCTCACTTCGTAGTTGATGCTGCTCTGAATGCTATTTTGTTAGCAAAAGCCTATGATTTGCCAGTTTTACATGTCACTGAGGATGATCAACCCAACACTGATGCAGAAGAGTCATTTCCTCAAAATGAAGACCTGAAGGAAGCTCATGGGTTATTGAAAGGTCTGCTTGATGGGGGTGAAACATTGAATAATGTTCTGTCATCAGAGTATGGATTGTCCATGTGAAGAATGCGATGGTTGACCAGCAAACAGCAAAATTGTGGATTCAATATCTTGATATGGTGAAGATCCTGCAATTGTTTATCAAGGCAAAGCGCACCGGGAACTAGGAATTGCACCTTGACATTGTAAGGAAAATGCTGCAAATATTCGTTGCAGCAGGACACATCCTATATGCAAAGTCGGCCTATTTGTACTTGCAGCAAATGGAGGGGCTGCCGAAAAGCCATCCTGAAGTGTACCAGAAATTTTCTGAAGGATTCCATGTGATGAGACGGAGTGATCTCTACTGGACTGGCTTGTCGACGGATCTGGTTATTGAGCAGGTGCTAATGAGAAACATGAAGACGTCTGGAGGTCTTACTCATGGCAGAGGAATGGACGAAATTCAAAGATTGGTTTGGATGCTATCACTGCCAGTGTGCGCTGAAATCAAGTTTACAATGCAAGAACTAGCAGTCATTCGTTATGGCACTAGTGACCAGCATCAGGGGGCTACTTCAGCAAGAAAAGAGCGAGATGTGAGGGATACTTGGAAGCTCCTTGCGTTTCTCCAGACATATGACCCTTTCACAAAAGATCTATCCATTCACAGCATTTCAAGTGGAGTAACTGGAGACTAAAAGGTGAATGTGGACAGAGCAAATTCCATAGGAAAAGCAATCATAGCTTCAATGGTTGAAGAAAATGTCCATGAGTACACTTTTAAAAGAATCAGGCAATTACACTTGGGTTAAAAGTTTCGCTCAGCAAAGATGAAGCAGTTGACTGATCCACAACTCCTATTCCAGAGACTGTGTGCTATCTACCAATGAACCCTCAAGTCAGCAGCAGCAGCAAGAACATTTCCAGTATGACCTTTGTGGCTACCCACTTGCACTTTTTGATTCTTTTGGAATACCGCGAGAGGCAAAAAAAAAAAACGGCTTTGGCAGACGCAATATGGAAACTGACTTCCCCTGTACAATCAGGTCCACAGTCTTCAGATCCACAGTATCTCTTAGATGGTGGAGCACTACTTCACACCTCCCATGACAAAAAGGTCACACATTTGATGAGATCTGTGTCCAATACCACAGATATGTCACAACTAGATATGGAAAAGCATGCATTGTCTTTGATGAATATCAAAGTGGTTGATCTATTAAAGACACGACTCACTGACGCCGGGCAAGGGCTCTGTTGGTGTTAATGTGTCACTAATCCTTTTAATGGTGTTCAAATTTAAAAAAGGATGTTTTCCTAGCTAATCAAGAAAACAAGCAATTGTTCATCAACTTGCTGGGAAAGAGTTTGGAGGAAGCAGGTTGTAAAGTAGTCCATGCATCTTAAGATGCTGACGTATTGATTGCGAAGACTGCTCTAGAACTGGCACAGACAGGAGAAACCATTTTGATAGCAGATGACACTGACCTATTAGTCCTTCTATGTTATCATGCCAATAGAGATGATGGTTAGAACATCTTCTTTAGGCTACAACCAAAAGATAGTGTAAAAAGTGTGAAAGTCTGGAGCATCAAAGAGATGAGGAAATCTTTGGGAGATGTGGTTTGTTCCAACATTCTTTTCATCCATGCACTACTGGGTTGTGATTCTACATCCAGTGTTTATGGAATTGGGAAGGCAGCATCCCTTCGAAAGGTGATGAACAATAGAAACTTCCTCAGACTGGCAGAAGTGTTTGGCAAGGATAGCAGTGCAGAAGAGGTTATTGAAGCTGGGGAGAAGGCTTTAGTGTGCCTGTACAATGGTAATGATGGGGAAAACATCAATCATCTCCGATTGAGGCGCTTTAAGGAAAAGGTTGCAAAAAGCTCAAAGTATGTTGAGGCCAAATCATTTCCACCAACAAGAGCAGCAACGAAATTACACAGCCTTCGAGTTTATTTCCAAATTCAGGAATGGAAATGTAGAAACCAGCTAAAACCTGACACGTGGGGATGGAAACTTTCAGATGGTAAATTACAACCAATCAAGATTGACTTGCCAGATTGTACTGTAAATTTGTTGGCTATATTAGGTGTAACTGTAATCCATGGCATTGACTGTTCAAACTTGTGTGGTAATTGCAAAGGCCTCCACTGCAGCAACTCACCACAGCCAGATCTTGATGATGATGATGAAGTTACCCTTGACTAGTTCTTGACAAGAAATATTCTTTGGTCCGTTCATGAACTTATGTGGTGGTTATGCAAGAGCCTTGCCCCAACATTCGCCCAACTGACCATTCCTTTATTGTAAATTGTACTTATTTTGTACCTATTTTTTATGAAATGTCAGGAATTAATGTGACAATTGTTGCCTTGAAAAAGGCTACTTCGTCTGTTTTTCTACCTTTTATATTCATATTTCTATAAGAAATAATAAAACATGAAAACAATGACAGGAGCTAGTCATTTTCTGGTGTTAGGTAGCTATATGCTTAATAATAAACTATCATTACAATTTAAAACAAGAAAATGTCAAGCTAGCTTTGGTTGGGCCCTGTGTGGGTTTTCATGCAAAAAATAGTTTTTAATTTCTAGTTTAATAAAGGTTTTGTTGTCAGGAAAAACGTTTATTCTTGTCAGGAATAATGGACATACTTGTCAGGAATTTTATGTCTCAAAATTTTAATATCGTTAAGTTGGATTTTAAAGTTTACCAAAATTAGCCTTGAGGAAAGGGGTCAACGGGCACCCGTTGACCCCTTTCCTGACTGGACTATAAACCGTTTTAATGTCAATATAGTTAGAATAGGTGGAAAAAACTTTTGCATTTATTTATTTAGATAACATTAAAAACCATGGCAAGTTTCATTGTACACGTGAAACGCCTAAATGGAAATTATCTGGAAAAATAGTCACCATCTTTATAAACAATGATAAATATGCTAGCTAAGGAAGAACGATAACTTTCATCATGTTCTAGTTAAAAAGACATGTTTATTATAAACCTTAGTTATCATTCTTCCTTAGCTAGTATTATGGTGTATGAACATATACTACACTGACAGAGGATAATATCATGATGACCGAACACTACTTCCCTCCCTCAAAAAGGAGATCATTCCTGCGAGGAAGGTCTTATGAGAACAGAACCGATACTAGACCCCCCCTCCTCATAAAAGATATTCTGATTAAATCGAGTTTTTTTTTCATTCTGAAAGGATTTCTCCCTCCCTACATACCCTTAAAAACAAAAGGTAATTCCTGGGAGGAGTTTCATGACAACAGAACTGATAGTGCAACACCGTTAAAATATTCCAATTAAATCAAATTGTTTTTTTTAATTTAAAAATGCCTAGTCATAAAATATTTTTATGGTTCCTTGGCCCTTTGGCTAAGATCAAAGTGTAGTGGCTGTTCTCGACATCTCAGCGGTATTTGACACTTTACTAAAGTCAGAAGTAAATTATCTCCCTTGAAAATGAAATTCTAAAAAAGTTTTTAACAGCTATCATTTTTTTTTATAAAGTCTTTTTATTTTATTTATAATTATAATAGCACTATCGATAAAACGATTGCGTATGTAGAAGAAAATTTGACAATACAAAGTAGAAAGGTATATTACAGAATATTAATTTATTAGAAACTTTAAAATAAATAATATGCAAATGAGCAATATTGAGATGCCTATATAAAGGGTATTTCAATATATCCTTACATCATTAGAATTAAATAATCCTAACATGTTTTGATGTTAATATCGTTAGGATAGATCGAAAAAACTTGCGCATTTATTCATTTAGAAGATTTAAAATAACAATTTTGAAAAGTGAAAATCTCTTTAAAACTCACGTCATTAATTTCATGGTTAACTATATTGTTATTTAACACCGAACACTCAAGTACAAGTAGTAGTAGTACCCAAGGGGATTTAGAATAAGATGAGCAAGTAATCTTTGTGGTATGCAGTGTTAGTTTTGTATTTCATAAATGTAATTCCCAAAATAACAAATAAAATTTTCTAAGATAACATTGTTTTATTATCTGGAAACTGTACAGTGAGAGTTTTTTTTGCAGCTAAAAGCAAGTAACATCCACTTTTGAAAAGCTTCTTTTTCTAAACTAAAAGAGGATGAATCCTTATTTCAAGGTGTTGGGGTTGTTTTCTGGCTGGTATGGCTTGGCATGAGGATACATCGTAGGCTTTTCAGGATCGACTGCACTTTCAGGGAAATAGTCGGCAAACATCTCGTGCGTCATTTCATAAGGCTTTGGTAAAGTATCAAGTTTATCCAACTGCAAACAAAAACAAAGAAAGGTTGGATTTTTTTAAAGTAAAAAATAAACTTTTACTGCAATTTTAAGCTGTTGCCCTTATCGTTGACAGGGGGGGGTCAATCCACTATTTAACCATTCAATATAAAACTACCAACCTGAATGGGACAGATACTTTTTTTTCAATCTAGAAGACTGTTCTTTTTCACTAGTTAAACAAGATCACATGTAAAGTCTGAGGGATTTTGAAATAGGCAGTAAGCAAGAGACAAGAAGCTCTTCTTTATGGCCACTTGGAAAAGGGGAATGAATCATGTAAAGCTCAGAGGAAACTTATGAAGCAACTCACGACTAATATGGAATTTATTAAGATAAATATTCTACATCATTTATGGTGTTTTAATTCATCAATGTGCGGAAGAATGAAATTTAAGATGGCAACCCAGACAGACTCCTAATACATTGGAATCAAAAATTAAGCCACAAATCAGGAAATGTTCAATTATGTTTTGATTTTTGTGACATTTTGCATGAGAGCTTTTTTTTTTCCCCTTCAAAACTCTGGAAGGACGAGAATGGTCAGTTCCAAGAGACTTACCATAAGTTGTGCCTCTTGAATTATTGTCTGCAAGCCTTCAATTTGCTTCTTCATATCTGCTTCCTAAAAAGAAATAATTTTAGAAAATAAAATAAAGCAAAAAAAGTAATTTGGTTAAATTTAAAATCATTTTCATTGTTATAGTCACAAGAAGCGGGTAGTTGGACAGGAATTTAAACCAGAGCCAGTTTTTTTTGTTCAGTCGACTCCCAAATATTTAGTACCTGTTAACCTTTGTTCAGACGTTTCATTGTGATTGATAATCTTTACCGACATTTCAAACTAAGCTTATTATTGAAAATGCTTTCAAGTCGCTGGTGAAAATCATATTGTGTGCATTCTTTCTTTTTTTCATATATAAATTTACCAGCAGAATAGATTCACACAAGATGCCCTCAGACCTTTTAAAGGATACTGCAAAGCGATCAAATTTTAAAAACTATTGTGTCAACAGAATTCGCATGACTCAAGTTATTTTTTTTCTATGGAAATCGCTCCAGACAAGGCATGAAGCCACAAGAACAAAACATGAGTATCGCAAAGACAGGAGATGCCTAGTGGTCTTAGTCTTGAAAAGACCAAGGCTATAGATAGGAGGAAAACAGTCAGCAGGAAGAGAGTTACAAGCCTGCAGTTCTCGGAAAGAAGCTACTGGAGGTATCAAAACAGCGAATTGATAGAGACCACTAGACCAACGAGTCGGAACAAAAGAAGCAGGCAATAGATCACACAATTCCAAAGAACACATGCAATAATGGTACTTATAGAAAAGGCTGAAACTAGCAACATCATGTCTGTGAGAGAGAGGGGGCAGAGAAGAAGGGTGGGGGCCAATCAAATTGCAGATAGGTTTTCTGCAACTTATCAAGAACCCTCAAACGGGACAGAGATTCACCAGCCCAAATATGATAACAGTAGCTCCATACATAGACTGATAGTAGATCTGTAGAGATAGAGAATGGCTCCAGGTGTGAGAAAGTGTTTGGAACAATAGAAAGAACCGACTTTACGATAAGCAGAAAGAGCAATGGATCTAAGAAAGATTTGATGAGAGAGAAAGGCCAAGAAGTTTCAGAGTTGATTTCTCCTCAAGAGCAGAACCATCCATAGGAATCTCAAGAAGAAAAGGGATACACCTACGATTGAAAGACACGAGCTGAATCTTACTAGGATTAAACAAAACAAGCCATTTCGTACCTCAATCCACAACTGAACTCAAGTCAACTTCTAGATCAGGTGCATATTTCAACCGATCTGAGGGAGATGGGCGAGAAGCAACACCAAAATAGAGTAGTATCATCAGCATAAATGTCAATTTTCTGAATAATATTCTCGGGATGATTATTTATATAGAGAAAAAATAGTGTTGGGCCTAGAATAGAGCCCTGAGGAACACCAGCATTGATAGGAAAAGAGAATGAAGAGACACTGTCCAAAGTTACTTGTAAGCTTCGATCAGAAAGAAAAGACCTAATAATGTCAAGAACCTCACCACCAATACCATAACCCTGAAATTTGTGTAGGAGACCAGAATGCCACGCTCTGTTGAATGCCTTCGAAATGTCAAGCGCAATGGCTCTTCCCTCTCCTGAATGATCCATAAACCGACAGATTCTTAAAGTGTTTCATTTTTATGAAGTCCCTATGACAAGAACATAAAAACATTGAAATTTGGTAAAACTATAAATTCTTATGTCATTTGTCGGTTATTAAAAATTTGACTAAAATGAAAACTTTCAATGGAAGGTTTAGGATTCTCTAGCATGTACATTTATAAAAAAAACAAAAGTGTGAGTTGTCTCCCCCTGCAATCACTAATCCTTGAATAATATAAACAACCATAAATCACAACTTTTGTTAGATTTTAGGGGGAGAAACGAATGAGTTTACTTCAGCGTTATGAACACATCCTGAGACGGTTATTTCAGCTAGTGAAGAAAGCATTCAATGTCAAGTTAATCACAGAATGAGAAGCATTTCCATATTTTCAATTCCTCAGTCATCCTAGGAGGAAAACCAGAGGTTTTTTTTTTTAGGTTACCGGTTTTCATGAATTGAGAAAAAGCTAGCGATGGAAAAAAACATTTTTTTTTGTGAAAGATATTTGTAAAAAAGTGCCATTTTCCCAACAGAAAAAAAGAGAAGTGTTTTTTTAAAGTTTTATGTAATGTGACATCCTCACTGAAGACGTTGGCTCCGTGAGACATAATTATAAGCAGCAACGTCATGCCTAACTAGCTGAGGCAATTTACAGACTTAAATTCACTAGTGTAACCATTTTCATCCTTTGTTTGTTGGAAGCTACATCTAATAATTCTATAAATAGAATTAACATTACCATAACAAAATTAGTTTTATAACAATTTGGTCCAATTAATAATTTAATGACCAAAATATTGTTTTATAAAACCCTGAGGATTGTTACGACAATCACTTGCACCACTATGTTATCAGCAATATGCCTCCCTCCTCAATTTTCCAACTTGCCTCCTCCCCTCACTAACCCCCCCCCCCCCCCCCCGAAATTTAACGTAGAATGATCCCATTTTCGGACCATTCTAGCTCTTTAGGGCAATTAAACAAAAAGATTTGCTATGGGAGATAAATTCATGATCAAATGTCAGTAAAAAAATAAAAAAAATAATTACTTACCCTAACACTAAGTTTGAGTGGCAAGCACTGCATATAAAATGCAGTCCTAATGTCTTTGTAAACCAAAGACTGATACCAATCTACAAATACAACAAACATAAGACAATTCTAGACTCTTTGTTATGATCTGCGCTATCCAGACACTGACTGGAGATGACAGATTTCATGAAATTAAATGAGTCTAAATTCCTTTGCAAAGTTTTAATTTTGGTTACATAATACATTTAAGATGGAAATTCCTTTGTGTTGATAAGAGTGATTGGGTCACAAATGAGCAAGTTGGTTTTTTATAACTTTTCAAACATCCAATGTTTGTTCAAATTCCCATGTCGACTTTTTGGGGTGTTTTGTTACAATCTCCTTGTCATGAAAAGACAAAAATAAAGACTTTATTTTTGGATGAAATACCTAAAAATGTTCCTTCAAATATACTGACACAAAAATCTCCATTATGGAAAGGACTGAAAGGATTTATTCTAATGCTCAACAATATACAAACCTTTAATAAGAATTAGTTTAAAAATACAAAAACACTTTTTTTTTTAAAATAAAAAAAACAAAACCAAAAAACAATCTGGACTTACAGTTTCCTTTTCTTGAGCTACAACTGTTTCTTTAACACTATCCTTATCCGACGGGTAAGGAATGGACAGAGCAGCATACTGAAAATAAACAATGATCAGATTTAAAATAAGTACAAACAGATAAAATACAATTTAGCTACAGACATGTTGTTGGTTTGTTGTTTTACAGCATGTCAATCTTTTTTTTAAGGTAATCTAATGCCAAAACAAATCCTTATTGTAAAGGATTCATTAAAGATGACTTGTTAACAGGTGGGGTGGAGAGATCATACACTTCTCAATGATATTAACGTGTAAGTGAATGCAATAGAAATAATATGAAACTTGCTGATTACATAATCCACTTTACTCACCCAAAGTTGGAATAGTAAATAAAAATATTTACAATCACATTGCTATCTTATATAAATAGAGATTTTGTCTGTCTGTCCATTTTTGAAATATCAGAGTCTACTTTTAGAAATGGAGAACATTGCAATAATAGTAAATAATAAATTCAAAACAAATAAAGCCGGTGCCATGATCGGGAATCGAAACCCGAAACCTTGAACTTTTCGGTTTGAGGCTGTACCAACTGACCTATTTGAACTTTTTATAAATAAAGTTTAAAACATTACCGTAACAAAATAATTATAGCTTTGGCGTGACGTTACAGATTTGATTTTTTTTTTTTTTTTTTTTTTTTTTTTTTTTAAATGTGCTTTATTTTATTTATTTTTTAAATGGTTCAATTTGTGGGATTAGCCCTCCAGTAGCCATGGACTTGGTGCATTTCAATAAGTGGTATTTTTTAACATTAATTACATCATACTACTATTATGCGTGTCAGCTATTTTGCAATTGTCAGCAGCACAACATGCTCACCATTGACATTTGGGTGTTTCATGAAGAATTTTTAATGCTTTCTGCATTCAAATATCAAAATAGTAAGCGTTTTATGCTGCTGTAATCTAAGATGTCTGACACTCAATTTCAAAGGAATTCAATTTAAAAAAAAAAAAATTCTTATCAAAATGCATCTATATTCTAAAAGTGTATGATTATTGGAGCATCCACCCCCAAAAACCGACCCATTTCAAAAATAAACTTCCCTCTTTTTGTTTTTTCATGGCAAGGAGATTGTAACGAATCACCCCAAAAGTCCACATAAAAATTTGAGCAAATTTTGAATGTGAACAGTTACAAAAACTAAGGGAGACAACTTGCTCATTTCGAAGAAAACTAAATTTAATCAGTTAAGTCAACCAAAATGTTCACATATTCTTGATTTATTTGGAAGTATGATCTGATGTTTGGAAAGTTTTATATTCATTGTTTTTGTAAAGAATGAGAACTTCTGATTAGTGAAAATAGTTATGTTAAAAAGAAATTTTAATTGATTCTCAGTACGAAAAATGTAAAGAAATGTTTCTGTCAAGGTTGAGAAGTGCAGAGATTTGCCTTTAAACTGATTTCAGAAAGATTGAACTGACAACAGATATAATTTAGATAAAAGAACAAGCTACAAATTTAGTCAACCAATTACGATTTTTTGTAAAGTAGCAAACACAGATGGACATTTTTTATATTAAAAAGAAGAAAAAAAAATGCAAATCCTAATTGCTGAGCTCATTTAGGAAAATTAAAGTATTCTTATAATCCACCTTTACTTTAATTTTTGTTCAACTCCGTTAACTCTAAAGAAATATCTTATATAAATAGAAATTTTGTCCAATTTTTTCCATCAGTCACAATTTTTTTTAAACGTAATAAATACATTATAGAATGACAATCATTTCGAAATATCAGAGATCTTAACTACTTTTAGAAATGGTGAATATTGCATTGATAGTAAATAATAAATTCCCAACAAATAAAGTGGATACCAGGACAAGAAACCGAAACCTTGAGATCTTCAGTATGACCTATTTGGACTTTCTTATAAACACAGTTACACATTACCTGAACAAAATAATTATAGCTTTGGCGTGACGTCGTAGATTTACAATTCACATCATGTTTTAAAACATGAATTCAAACATAAGCGATAATAAAAAATAAATTAATAGCATTGGAAATTATTTTAATAGTCCAAAACAATTTATTTTGCTTTAACTACGTATGGTGTTAAAAACAAATATATACTAGAATTTGGGCATGGAGAGCCCATAATTCTAGTGTTATGAAATGTTGAAATTTAAATCACAGAAATACCGTCAAGTTTTAAACCGCTAAATTCGGATTTTTGTGAAGTTTAATTGAGTATCGTTTTTAATTAAATAAAATTGTTTCAATTATAATCAAATTTAAAAAGTTACATTTACATGTGATTGCCGCAAACAGACACTATGTTGTCTGACAATTTTATTAGATAGATATATTACAATTTTCTAACTATAAAATCTTTCTGCAAGGATTAAATTAAAAAGAATATTTGTAGATTGTTCAAATAAAGAAAAACTTACTCCAGCTTCAAATGGTTCAACAAGTTTGGGATTGTTGAGAATTTTCTTATAAGCTGCAAAATCAATGGCAGGTAATGTCTCAGGGAATTGGTGAATTCTGAAGGAAAAAAAAAAAAAGGTGAGTTTAAGCATTAAAAAAGCACTTCAAAAAAGTTCAAGCTAATGTATACCGTATACCCCCCCTCTTTTTCTAAATTCTAGATCCTTTTTAATATTAAGCAGTAACTACAAGATTAGAAAAAGATATTGAAGAAAATTAAATAAAAATAATCTTATTTATAAATATGATAAGGGCAAACCGTCTTCGCTGGTTCGGGCATGTTGAAAGAAGCAAGGGGATATATCAACACATGCAGAGACCTAAGGTTGGACAGCAAAAAGAAAGCTGGGCACCCTAGGAAGACATAGAAAGTAACCATCAGGCAAGACTGTAAACAGTGGCAAATGGACACAGTCAATCACAACAATCGTGATCACTGGAGACTTAGCATAAGGACAGCCAGACAACGTCGAACCTCTTGTCGAAAGGAACATAGACGATAAACCTGGATAGTGAGTGTGAGAGTGAATGAAGATACAGTTTTGATTTAAATAAAAATGATCTTGAATGTTTCAGGAAAATGTTTTTCTATGAAAAACGTTAAATAAATTTTAATTCATATAAATAAATGTTAAAGTAAAACTTTTTTCTTTTTTATAGAAAAAATATTGCATGTAAATTTCTGCATTGTTTCTTAATGGAGCATCACTCTTCACGTTATAAACCTTCATGTCACTTCACCCTCTGATCCCATTAATATATCTTATTCTTTGTATTCATGTCACTTCACCCTCTGATCCCATTAATATATCTTATTCTTTGTCAAAAGATAATATTTTATTTAAGATTATTTTTATATAAATAAAAAATCTTTTCAGTGCTTATAGATCAGTCCCCATGGTTTTCCATATTGACTCGGTAAAATGAGTTACAGCCGAACGATGACCACACAAAATAAAATCCTGGCAAACAAAAAAACATTTTATTTTTACTGATATATTTACATGGTTGCTGTTGCATTTTAGTTCAGTTAAATAAATACACTCAGAATTCAATGCTGAAAATTAAACTAATTTTTATTTATTTCTAAATAAACGTATACACATCATTTATAGTCCTTTTGAACTAGTCCATTCTGGCAGTAAGGAATGTTTATCTCTCTGTAATCATGCATTAGGTGGCATGTTTAGTGGGTTGGGTTGCATGTTTGCAATACATGCAAATAACAGACTTGCTGCAGGTGAGAGATATTTGGCTAAGAGAAAAGAGGCCACAAGAAATTGAAAATATCTATGATTTTGGATTTGGCTACCCAGAATCTGATTTCTCTTTGAAAAGATGTGTCTCCTTAAACAGGATTCATGATAAGAGATGAAGCCGCTGAAAAATTAATGTGTTTACAGATAAGAGGTTCCCTGCTGTCGTTATTACTCATTCATGGACTTCCAAATTTAATGGATGTCCAGATACGTAACCCCTAGGCAGTAAATTTTTGTGTGTTCATGAATAAGGTTGGCCATTATCTCAAGTGGTCAGTTTCTGAATAATCGAAAGGGGGTGAGCTGAGAAGAGAGACAGATGTGGTCAGTTCTGGTGACCAGCTGAGTGATCAAGAAAAAAACTGGACATCTAGGATTTCTGGTCGAAAGTACATACATTCTAGCAGATAGGCAGAGTTGGCCTTCACACGGTCAGTTTGGTTTTCTGGGGTCTGACAGTTAGTTAAGTCTGTGTGTTTTTCCAAGCAAAATGAACCTTCAGACTTGTATTTTAATTTGGTCGGGCAAAAATCTCTCATTTGCAAGTTTGTTGTTCTAAAACCTCTGTTACTTGTTACTTGTTTTAAACTGGAGTTGTGGATTTATATGGAGAGAGAATTTTTCTGTTGCAACACTGACTGAAATCACACAGCTGACACTGCAACCGACATCTGAATCAAGCAACAAATTTTAATTTTTTTTACCAGTTATTCCGTGGGACAAAAAAAAAAAGAAAAAAAATTGGCAATAAAAAAAAAAGGAATTGGAATTAAAAAAAAAAAAGGAATTGGCATTAAAAAAAAAAAGAAATGGAATTGGCATTAAAAAAAAAAAGAAATGGAATTGGCATTAAAAAAAAAGAAAAGGAATTGGCATTAAAAAAAAAGAAAAGGAATTGGCATTAAAAAAAAAGAAAAGGAATTGGCATTAAAAAAAAAGAAAAGGAATTGGCATTAAAAAAAAAGAAAAGGAATTGGCATTAAAAAAAAAGAAAAGGAATTGGCATTAAAAAAAAAGAAAAGGAATTGGCATTAAAAAAAAAGAAAAGGAATTGGCATTAAAAAAAAAGAAAAGGAATTGGCATTAAAAAAAAAAAAAAAAGGAATTGGCATTAAAAAAAAAGAAAAGGAATTGGCATTAAAAAAAAAAAAAAAGGAATTGGCATTAAAAAAAAAGAAAAGGAATTGGCATTAAAAAAAAAGAAAAGGAATTGGCATTAAAAAAAAAAAGGAATTGGCATTAAAAAAAAAGAAAAGGAATTGGCATTAAAAAAAAAAAAAAAGGAATTGGCATTAAAAAAAAAGAAAAGGAATTGGCATTAAAAAAAAAGAAAAGGAATTGGCATTAAAAAAAAAAAAAGGAATTGGCATTAAAAAAAAAAAAAAAAGGAATTGGCATTAAAAAAAAAAAAAAAGGAATTGGCATTAAAAAAAAAGAAAAGGAATTGGCATTAAAAAAAAAGAAAAGGAATTGGCATTAAAAAAAAAAGAAAAGGAATTGGCATTAAAAAAAAAGAAAAGGAATTGGCATTAAAAAAAAAGAAAAGGAATTGGCATTAAAAAAAAAAAAAAAAAGGAATTGGCATTAAAAAAAAAAAAAAAGGAATTGGCAAAAAAAAAAAAAAAAAAAAAAGGAATTGGCATTAAAAAAAAAAAAAAAGGAATTGGCAATGGTCTGCAGATTTTTATCTATGCTGATTTATTGTCAAGTCAGACCCTGTGTCCAATCGAAATTTAACATTCATATCTTCCGTTTGCACATTTCTAAATTTTCTTTTTATCATAGTAAATGAGTTTTCTGCTTTTCTATAATTAACTTTATTTTCAAATTTTGGACCCCCACCCCCAAATTCTTTTCTACAATGTGAGAATTATTGCCACAATTATAACAATGTTTTTATGTGTAGTTGTTTACATTCATAAGGATTATTTTTGTTACTTTTTTCCGACTGAGTGCACACGTGAAAACATCTTCGCTCAATTTTTGCAGCATCATGGTGTAGATTTATGATTCATTGACATTTTTCAGCGATATTTTGTAATGTCAGCTTCAAATCTTGTTCCAGTTTTGATAGACAGGATCTTATTTCAACGTCTTTCTGAGATGTTAGTCTTTGTACAAATATGAGACATTTGAACATATCTAGAGTGAGTTTGCCAAGTTTGAATTACTCCCACTCCCTCTTTACTACGCTTGCAAATGTACTATCATTTTTTAATCCTTTTTGATCGGATTAAGGTATTGCCATTGTTGAAAATATTTTGTGAACAGCAAAATGTCTTCCAGAAACAAATATCTCCTGGATTTTTAGGTAGTATGTAATTAGCATAGGCCCAAATTTCTCAATAGTTGAAGTTTTTTTCTTCTTCTGACCATTTTTCAAGATTAATTTGTATCTTTGAAAATATGACCTCTTCTGGCCTGTACCTAAATTCTTCAATAGAGTTGAGTACAGAATTCTGAGAAAAAGAGTTAGAGTTAACTTGGTCACTTTCTCTTGAGAATTTTTCTAAGAGTTTTGAAGAACATTTCTCACGTCATTCAAGGTCGTCTTGATACTGTTTTTCGAGTCTTTCCATGTCTTCACTATGCTTTTTTTCTAGTTGGTTTAAAAATTTGAATATATATATATATATATATATATTTTTTTTTTTACTTCTGAATAAAAATATACATTATAGTTCATTCAGGCAGTGAGGGTTGTTTATCGCTCCACAACAGTTGCATTATATTATTTTTGTAACTTGCTTTTTTTTTGTAGTTGTTTTCTAATGATTTTTTTTTTGGTTAATTCGTCGTTTCACAGCTAAAATGGCGGACAATGAATTGTATGATTTTTTTCCCCGACCTCAGAAATGAGTAAGTAAACTCAAATAAATTGTTTGGGACTAATTTCAAATTTACCTTAAATTATTTTAAAGCGAATACAGTTGGGAAATTAGTCCAAAACAATTTATTTGGGTTTACTTACTCATTTGTGAGGTCGGGAAAAAATCATACAATTCATTGTCTGCCATTTTGGCTGTGAAACAACGAATTAAGCATTTTTTTTTTCAGTCACACCAACAGTATTTGTGTCTGTAAATTTTTTTGCATAGTTATTTTTTGGTTTCGGCATGGTTTGTTGGTTTACGAAATTCCAGTAATGGTTTACAACAACTAGAAACAATTTTTGGAAAAGAGTAGATATTTCAGAGGGAATGGAGATGAAAGGGTCAGTCACAGATACAGTTAAGTACTGTTTGTCCTGCAATCTTTTTTATGTCTGTTTAGCCATTTCTTAACTTTTTTTTTCACCATTGTAGCTTTCATGTATTGACATGAAAGCTATAATTATGAAAAAAAAATCCATGTGACTTAAAAATAAATAAATGAACAGCAACAATTTACAAAAAAAATAAATATTTGGAATTTCAAAATATTTTAAAAACATTTTGGAATTTCAAAATATTTATGAAATTCTAGTGATGTTATAATAGATACCCCCCACCCCTTAACTATTTCCATCATTTAATTCTTCTCACCGCTTTTCTTATAATCAACCCTTTAAGTCAGAACGGTAAGATGGAATTGCATTCTTTCATCATCAGTTTAATGTCTGTTTTACATGCTGGCATGCGTCGGACGGTTTTTAGAAATTGAATTCCAAACTAACTTATTTCTATGGCCAGGTCTTTATCCTTGTTTCTCTCAAGACCATTTTTGTCATTTCCTCCAATGTTTTCCTTGGTCTTCTCCTGTGAACTGAACCTGCTACCTTAACTGTTCTACATCTACTAACCAAAGAACTCTTGCCCATTTTTTCAATGTGGCAATACCACCGAAGTCTCCTGTTCTGCATATATCTAACTATATTGTCTAGATTTAATCTTCCTCTGAGGTCATCAGATCTAAGCATGCCTTTAATACTCACATTACACATTCATCGTATCAGTCTCATAATTTCTCTTCATGCAACACATGTCCTCAACCCTCACTGACCAGGTTTTATTTCCATACATCACACTGCGTACACATACCCGATAGACTCTTCTCTTGGTCAACAGTGGTAATACTCTGCTAGTTAGTAATGACAGAAGTTCCCTGAAATTACTCCATTAACTCTTAACTTTTGCAATCACCCGATCCACCCTGTACTCCAATGGTATTACCAAGGTAACAAAACTTTGACAACCTCAATAGCTTTGCCATCTAGATTTTTACAGACAAACAAGTTATCCTCTCTCAACCTACCAGTAATTCCACTGCATTTCTTGTGTATCCAATGCTTACAAGTACCACAAAAAAGTGAATTGCAACAGACTCCCTTTTCACAAACTGAGCAGGGAAACTTTCCTCTTTTTGCGATCTTTCCAACACTACAAGCCCTGATCATCACTTTGGTTTCGATAAATATAGCACCAGTACTACTTTGCCCATGCATAAAGCCAAACTGCATTTCATCCATGTTTATCAAACTTCAATTATTTCCTCAATCACTTTTAGGACCTGATCCATCAATCGTAATTACCTTTATCTAGAGCTTCCCCTATATCCTTGTAACAATTCACAATTTTACTAAGTCTTTCGGGATAACTTTTTCTTTTATGATCTTATTTATCAAGTCTGTAATCATCTCAATGCCTGAAGGTCCTCCATCTTTCTCAAAGCTTCCCGTACCATTTCTTTCTCGATTCTTATCGCTGGACCAGATACTTCCTTCTCATTAATTTATTTGTCTTGTCCATTTTTACTAAATGGTTAAATGTATTAATAATTTGTGTTTAAATACTATCATATGATTCATCAGATCAATTAAGTACCCATAGCTCGACTCTCGAATAATGAACTTGAAATCGAATTCATTTTCATCCCTGCTCAGTAGGAAAGGTTGAAAGTACCTAATAACAAATGGACCCTTTTTTTACTTTAGCTTAGCAAAGTGTTATATGAAGGGAGATAACTGGTCTCAACTTATTTTTAAAGCATTTTTTATTGACTAATTAAAGAAAAACTTTTCCAATGGAATTAAAAAGAAAAACAATAAAAATGCAATTTCATTGGTTATTTAGAATACGATTATGTGTGGTTTTGTTGGGAGAGGGGGCACACAGATTATGGGTTAATGGTAAAAGAAATTTGGTCAACTGTTTAAAAACGCTAAAATGGCCAAGAAATAGGGGCATCATTTTAAGTTGAAATTATATGCGAAACTGATCCCCCACTCTAAATGGTTAGGTTCATGAAGAAAGCCAATTTAGTAGTAAACATTCATATTTGTTGTTTGTTTCATTGTTGAAAAAAATTCTAAAAATAAATTGAGATAAGTTATTTCCCTAAAGTTAAAAAAAAAGAAACCGCCTGAAGATGTATTTGAAAATATCTTTAATTTATTTTCGAATCAATGAAAGATTTGTTTATTTCAAAATTAATTTAAAGTTTAATTACAAATATTTTTTTTAATGAAACACCTTCCATAAGGTCGTACGGAATTGTGGTTTCGGTTAAGACAACTTAGAACGATTTTTCCATTTCGATGTACAACCTGTATTCGCTGACATTTTGGGTGTGAGCGGTCGATTGAATAGCCAAGGGCAATAACTCCGTTTTTATTGTTAGGATTTTAAAAAGAAAGAAACACATATGCAATAATAATAAAATATATATTTATTAAATAAAAAAATAGAAAATTAAATAATTATTTTTGATTTCTTCACCGGGGTACTTTCCACGATATAATTTTCTTGTTTTTTTTTTCTTCTTCTTATTTACATGGTAACTGGGGCCCTTAGAGCTATTCCATCAATCGGCCACACCCAAAATGTCGGCGAATCGCCGTTTTATATCGCCCTTATGGAAATGGAAAAATCGTTCTAATTAAAGTTCTGCTTGATATTTTTAAATTCTTTTTCGTGCCGTGAGTGAGAAACTATGACTGAGTAAGTACAACATAATGCTTTTACATGAAAATAATTTTCTGCAGGGAGCTTATTCTAAAAAAGCACCAAATTTTCTTTTAAAGGTTGTTAAAAGTTTCGATAAAATAAAATCTTATATAAAAAAAAAATCGTCATAGTTTTCATAAGTTTGTGTATTTCTACTTAAGAATAAGCATAACTTTTTAAAAAAATCATTTCATTCCCATAAGAAAAAAAATACTGTTTGGGTGAAAATCTTGATTTTAGCTAAAATGCACGAAAGGTGGAAATTCGGTGACAAACTGAAAATGAGGGTCGAGTTGGTTTGCAAATAAAATGAAGTTCATGTAAAAAATTTATTAGTTTTAAAATTTATACGATGTTTAATTAATCGGAAAAAGAAAAATCAAAGATTTCTTCGAATCAGTTAAAAAAAAAAAAAAATGCAAATATATGGATACCTATTACTACAAAGCACTGTTATTTTTTTAAACTTTTGCAGTTTACTGACCCTGCTATTTTTTTTTAGATAGGATTTTCAAGTTAAATTCATTTTAACGGTATCTTGTCTATTAAATTGTGACGTGAAAGTACAGAATAGTTAACAAAGCCCCCTCTCCATGTTAAGAATGGGGTTCTAAATAATAACGTTATTATTTCAGCACGATCTATAAACAACAGAAGTACCTAACTTTTAAATTAAGTATTTTTATTCCACAAGAATTTATTTTGGTAAATTTATAGAAGTGCACCTTTCGTATTTCGACCCCTAAAAAAAAAGTATCCTACTTTTTTGGGCAAATTACATGTAAACAGCCTCAACAAATATCCGCTATGAAAAAAAGTTATGAAAATTTTTATTATTTTAGATTTTAGGAGAGGGGGGTCACTTTCCTATATAAGTTATACGTAAAGTGAGCACCCATTTCTTGGCCACCGAATCTCACCTCCCGTGTTTCGACCCCTAAAAAAAAAGTTTCTACTTTTTTTGGCAAATTACATGTAAACAGCCACCCATAACAAATATCCGCTATGAAAAAAAAAATGAATTTTTTTATTATTTTAGATGTTAGGAGGGGTGGGGGATCACTTTCCTATATAAGTTATACGTAAAGTGAGCACGTATTTGTTGGCCACCGAATCTCACCACTCGTATTTCGACCCCTAAAAAAAAAAGTTTCTACTTTTTTGGAAAAATTACATGTAAACAGCCTGAACAAATATCCGCGCGCGCGGATATTTGTTGAGGCTGTCGAAATACGAAAGGTGAGATTCGGTGGCCAAGAAATGCGTGCTCACTTTACGTATAACTTATTATAGGAAAGTGACCCCCCCTCCTAAAATCTAAAATGATAAAAATTTTCATAATTTTTTTTCATAGCGGATATTTGTTGAGGCTGTTTATATGTAATTTGCCCTAAAAAGTAGAAACTTTTTTTTTTAGGGGTCGAAATACGAAAGGTGCACTAATATAAATTTACCGACCTTCTTCGGTCGTTAACTCCTAAGTCAGATACAAGCAAGAGTGATAGATTCAAAATGCAAAAATACGAAGTTATCTTAAAAAAAAGAAATCAATATTAAATTAAATCTTTATATTTCTTCTTTGTTACTACATTTTAAATAGCAATGTAATTTTAAAACTACAAATCGAATAATCGTACAGAAAGCGACATCTCCTGATTAGAATATTGTACATCACATTATATTAACATTTATATAAATCTTACACAAGTATATTTGAAGGTGTTCTGCGGTAATTAAATATAACTTTGATTAAAATTAGTTAATATAAATATTTAGACAGTAGAAGGTTGTTTTTATTAAAATGGATTAAATGTCCTTCGAAAGAACTTAAAACCTAAAGGTCATGTAATAACAAGGTAACGAGGTGACCTCAAAGTAGGAATTCCACACTTTAAACATTAAAATAATGTTGACAAGTGATAGAATTAAATGATTTTCTTAAAGGATTTTAGCCATCGTTAGATTTGTTTTAATTATCAGTCAATAATGATGTATTATAGGAAATTCACACGAACGACGACTGAAAAAGAGACCAAAGGAAGGTGTCCTAATGATCTAAAGAAAGAAATGTTTTCATTTCTTACTTCGTGATGAAACCGGTAGATTTCGCCTTGAAAAGTCGGAAGATGTCCTTCTCAGCTGGTGGAACCCTTTCGGCAAATGCTGCCCAATCCACAACAGTTTTCGCCACTCTTTTGCCTGCCATAGTTTTTTCTCTTACGGTACGGATTCGTCGTCTTCTCTCAAACCGGGATTCACAGGAAACGGAAGTATAATTATTCAAGCCTCGTTTTGGTTATTATGGCATCTGCACAAAATATTTTCGCTTTGCGCCAAGCGCTTCACTTAATATTCTGTGACAACATACAGTCTGGCACAAGGCCGTAGAGAGGAAATGTTAGATGTCCTTGATATATCTTACACTTTACCAGTGTTATTTGGGACTCAATCAAAGTTGCAATTTTTCTTTGTAAATACATCTTCACATCTCTAAATGAGGCGTTGTTGGTCTGTCATTCTTAATTTTAAAATAGCATTTACTTAAATTGGTAAATGCGCAGATTGAATGATGATGATCATCATCATCATCATATTTGGTTTAATATCCATTTTACATGCTGGCATGTGGTGGACGGCTTTTAAAAATTGATTTCCAAACTAACCTCTCTCTTCTTTCTCTCAAATCCTCCTTTACCACATTCTCCTATGTTTTCATTGCCAACTGACCCTGCTACCTAAACTGTTCTAGATCTACTAACCCAAGAACTCCCATCCATTCTTTCAATGTGACCAAACCAACCTGTTCTACACACATCTCCCTATACTGTCAAGATTTAATCTTCCTCTGAGGTCATCAGATCTAAGCCTGTCTTTGATACTCACATTACACATTCATCATATCATTCTTATATCATTTCTCTTCATGCAATGCATGTTCTCAAACCTCACTGGCATGGTTTCACACTCATACATCATCACACTTTGTACACATGACTGATAGACTTTTCTCTTGGTTAATAGTGGTAACGCTCTGCTGGTTAGTAATGGAAGAACTTTCCTGAACTTACCCCATCCACTTCTAAATATTGCAATCATACTAGCACTAACTCCTCACTGTGCATCAATACTATCACCAAGGTATTAAAAAAACTTAAAAAGAGTTTGTGGGTGTTGTATCAGTATGTCATCGCTCGTTTGTTTACCTTTTGAACTTCCGGTAATTATTTGCCCTTAGACTGTCCTTACTTGTAATGGTGTCCTATGTAAATAAAGTTTGTGTTCATTTACTTTCCGTCTCTGTTTGTTTTTAATCCAAGCCATCCTTGACCACCGACAACACAATATGGTGTCAGAAGTGGGATCAAAGACACAAAAAATGTTTCTCAGTGAAAATCACATTTTATGGTGATATTTGTCGGGTTTATGTGACATTACACTCATCCAGGGGAAATACCCACACACTTACAGCTATATGCCGGGGTAAGAAGAATTTGACTCTACTGTTTTGTTAATTTCTCACCATGGAAACCCCCCATATGCTAGCACCAAGGATAGACTGGTCCAGTACTAACTTGGGGAAAAAAATGGACATTTTTTTACGTCAGGCCACACTATATTTTGGTGGACCACTTTGTGACGTGGACGACGACATGAAAGTAAATTACCTCCTTTTGTGGACTGGTGTCGAAGGGCAAGAAATTAGCGACCACTTCGTTTTTCAGACGGATGAGAGTAAAAATATAGACATTTCAAGAATTATGTCAGTCCTCAGTCAAATTTTTGGGTGTCTCGACACCAACTTTTACAGAGTCGCCAAGAGGAGAATGAGCCAGCCCATGTGTTCCTAAAGAGGCTGAGACAAATAATAGAAAATTGCGAATATGATCCCATAGTCGAAGAGACAAACCTGGTGGACTTATTTATATTTGGACTAAACCTCAAATCAACCCAAAAGTCACTGTTAAAAGAAGGTAGGGGTTTATCAATAACGACAGCCTTACGTATAGCAGAAACTGAAGGCAACAATCAAACAGGTGGAAGCAATTCGGACTCCACTTGAGAAGCTCAGCGCACATGTGGTACAATCAAATCGTGCCCATGAGTATACATGTAGTTTCTGCAGTAGAGGGCACCATAAAGGAAAATGCCCAGCCAAGGGTAAGACCTGCCTGGAATGCAGGAAGACAGGTCACTTTGCCAAAGTTTGTCGCTCGGCAGAAAAAAGGAGGCAATGAACAGGATATCAGGACGGCAAGGCCTCAAAGATATTCCAGCAATGCATATCGAGACAGTAAAATCCACACAGCCACCCAAGATGACAGCGAAGATTAGCCTGAAAATGCAGGACTCTATTTTCATTCTATAGAATATCAAAAGAAACAAGTTCTCTTGGGCACAACAGAAGCCTATGCAAACTTAAGAATAGGCAACAAAATAGCCCAGATAGAAATCAAAGCAAAATTGACACAGGAGCTATTAGCAACCTGCTACCCATAAGTGTGCTCCAGAAATTAGATAAGGTACCACTTCATGAAACACCAGTGAGACTGTTTGCATCGTGAGGATCTGTGATAGAGTAAGCGGGATCATGCCTTCTGGGAGTGAGATACCAGGACAGATTCACTAGTGCGACATTCCATGTGGTTAAAACCAAGAGAGCCGATTCTACTTGGGCTACAAAATCCAGAAAGTTGGGCCTGGTGACTCTCAATTTGGCAATGAACACGGACGATCCACTTAAGAACCGAAAGGAATGCAAGTCTAAAATGGGCTATGGCACGAAAGGAAATCCTATCCCAAGAGGGAACCCCAAAGTACGGGAACAGATTCTCCACAAATTTTTGGATGTATTTGACAGCATTGCATGTCTGCCAGGAGAATATGTGATAAATATAGACCCAACAATAGCCCCAAATGTACACCCACCCTGGCGAGTCCCTGTGGCCCTAAGGGACAATTTAAAATTGAGCTTGATTCGCTGGTAAATCAGGGCATCATAACTCAGTGACCAAACCAACCTCATGGGTCGACTCATTTGTCTGTATCACAAAAGTCAATGGATCAGTCAGGCTATGTCTAGACCTCAAAGACCTGAACAAGGCCATACAGCGACCACATTTTGTGACCCCCACATTCAAGGCTACACGGTGCAAAATGGTTCACAATGATAGATGTCAAATCCGGTTACTGGCAAATGAAACTGAACGAGAAATCAAAGGAATTGACAACATTTATCACCACATTTAGTAGATACATGTTTAACAGATTTCCAATGGGAATGAAGAGCGCCCAGGATGAATTCCAGCGAGCCATGTTTGAGAACTTTGGAGACATTAAGAATGTTCTCTCCATCTCCGATGACACAATCATGTATGGTTTTGAAGAAGATGGTAGCGACCATGACCAATCACTCAATCAGCTCCTTCAAAGAGCTAATGAAAAGAACTTGTAGTTTTTGGCCTATATTATGTATGGGGTCACAGGGTAACGATTCAGACTGACCACAAGCCATTAGAATCGATCGCACTCAAGAACCTGGCACAAGCACCTCTAAGACTGGCAAGGATGTAATGAAATACAGCCCAGGCAGAGCGGTCCCCATAGCTGACTGTTTGTCAAAAGTGTCACCCCCGACCAGGCAATCACGTTGAAGGCATCGACCTCAACATCCATTTCATGAACACTCAGCTAAGTGCATCACCAACATGCCTACAAAACATTAAACTGGAATCCAAAATGGTGTCCTACTGAAAGTAAACAAAATCATCATACCCGCTTCACTCCAACCAGATGTTCTGCAACAACTGCACTTATCACATCAGGGAGTAGAAAACCCCCGGCTGCTGGCCAGAACTGCCGTTTACTGGGTAGGAATAAATAAGGACATTGAGGACATGGCTGCAAGATGCCCCACATGTCAGAAGTATCAACCAAGTTCCCCATCAGAAACATTGCTTCAGCATGAAACCCCTTCTTACCCATGACAGTATATCAGCACAGATCTCTTCACAATGGAAGGAAGTGAGTACCTTTTAGTGGCGGACCAATATAGCCACAGTCCATTTGTACGACGCCTGCAATCAACAACATCTGCTGCAGTGATCAGGCAGATGAAACAAATATTTGAGTACACAAGTATGGAATTTGCCAACTTTGCAGAGAAGTTCAACTTTAAGCACATAACATCATCACCAGATTACCCTCAATCCAATGGGTTTGCAGAAAGAATGGTTGACGTATGCAAGAAACTACTTCTGAAGGCCCGAGAAACTGGCAATGATTGTCATTTGTCGATGATGTCATATAGAGCTACACCGCTTTCAACCAACCCTAAATCTCCAGCAGAACTTCTCAATGGGAGGCCCATATGAACACCACTAGTCTCTAAGCAACAGCTCGGAGATGAGCAAATCAGAGACATAATGCAATGCAACAAAGACAAGACAAAGAACCGGTATAACCAATGGAATAGTCACCGCCATCCAGGTCAGCAAGTCCATATCCAAGATGAGAAAACCAAGTTGTGGGAACCTGGAACAGTCACACACACTACTGCAGAGCCAAGGTCATACCTTGTAGAATCTGCAGATGGCAGTATTCATCGAAGGAACAGACAGTTCGGGTATCTTTTACGACGCTCAGCAGAGTAAAAACGCTAAAAAAACAAATATACAACAAATAAAAGTAACTGTAGGCTGTAAAAGTTATTTTCAAACTTGCCTGTGGCATTTGTTTGTATTTTTAGACCGTTACAATCGCTATTTATTAGAAATCAATAGTTTTGTCACTGGAACTTGAAAAAAAAAATGGCCGATTTTGGGGGGGCTTTGGTAAAAAATGCACCTGAATCGGCCATATTGAATTTTGTGAAAAGTTGTGGGAAAAATAACAAGAAATTTTTTTTTACATCTAATAAAAACACATTTATAATACGTAAAAATAAAAACAAATTACATAGGTAAGTAGAAAAATATCTATTCTCGTCGCAGGTCAACTTCACTTGTTGCAAATTTATGTTTTTAAACCCTTTCTCGTTCTTTTTTTGGACCCCGTTCGTGACTCTGCTGTGTTAGAAATCACAGTGCCGGCAATCACACTTGCTGACTCTTCCTTTGTTAGAAATCACAGTGCCGGTAATCGCACTTGCCGACCCCTCCTTCAGAAGAGAGGAAAAGTGACCTTGGCATTGACCGTAAACATTGGTGCCGCTAAGTCTGGAGTGAACCTTCTTTTGCGCGCCTTTTTCCCCCATGCGGGGTCTTTTTTGAATCTGATAGCAGTTGAGATTTTGCGAGGCAACAGTAAACCTCGTGTGTACCGACTCCTTGTATTTTACAAGTTTCTAGTGCAAGGAATTAACCACGCGCCAACTCTTAAAGGACTTAACGACCGAGCAATTAAAGTAACCTCGTGTCAATAATTTATCCCTAATTGATGATCAACTAAAAGGCTGATTACGCAGGTCGTACCGTTTCTGCAACACAAGAAAGGCCATTCCCCTTTTGAAGTTCTCCCGGAATCAAGGTAAGTGTGATTGTTGGCGTTACGACTCGTGATTTTTAGCCATCTTCTATTTGAGGAGAAATTCTCACATAGAAGATTTTGCAGAAACGCTATCTTTGTCTATGTTTATAGACACTATTTATTGTTCTTCTGTCTGGTCTGGCTTCGTTAAAAAAAAAAAAAAGAAGTGAAGTTTTTTTTTATTAAAAAGAAAATTACATTACGTATATACGTGTATTTATGTATAACCTTAGAAAGTAAAGTTTTTGATAAAAAATAAATAAATAAATAATAAATTAGATATTATTACTTGTTAAATTAAACAATGGAAATATTTATTATTAGTAAAAAAACAAAAAAACATTGTCAAATTGAACTTTAGGTTTGGTTTTAATTGAAAGTTTAAAAAAGAAAAATATTTCTGCCCAGTTATGTCTCCCTCCAAGAAGGAGCTTGAGAGTAGGTTGGAAGGGAAAAAATTTCGAATTTCCTCAACTCTCGAATGGGTAGAGAATGGTTCGATGTTACAGCCTGTAAAAAATTCCCACTTGGAAAATATTAAAAGGTGGATTTCAGACTGTGATGATATCGTTGATCAGCTCTTAACGAAGTGCGAGTCCAAGGACGAGCGGAGTTTGGTCTGTAAGGAATCCTACAGATTCTCGGACACGATTCGGGAAGGAATGATTAATATCGAGGGGGGTGTCTCAGACGGGATAGTGGGTGTTCAGGAGAATGTCAGGAAAATTCCTCTCATGAGACTGGACTTGCAGTGTTCTGTTTTCGACGGCAGCTCTTCCTCGGACAAATTCGAATTTAGGACCTTCCTGAAGCGATTCGAGTTCTGCACGGCTTTGATGGATGATAAAGCAGATAAATTGCTTTATTTGAAGTCGAAATTCATGGGCAGAGCGTTTGAGCTGGTGGCGGATTTTGACATTACGTCAGATAATTATAGCAGGGGTGTGAACTTATTAAGGGAAACGTTTATGAGCCCTGATATTATAAAAAATAAAATATTTGAGGAAATCCTTCCTCAGCCCGACCCTATTACCAACATTGAGAGACTGAAAATTTATATTCAGCAAGTAAAATCAGACTTGACGGAGTTGAATAAATCCTTTAATAGCGATTTTTTTGCCGAAGACTCCACGTCAGGTAAACTCATCGCGCATGTCTTGTTCCGGAAATTTCCCTTAGAAATCCGGAAGGAGTTGATGTCGAGAAGCAGGGAAAGATACCCTTCTCTCCATGCCATCATGGAGAATGTCCCTGAAATAATCGAGTTCATCACTGCGGCGCCATTGCGCCCTAATAAAGCGCGGGAGTTTTGCCCGCCAAAACAGGCGTCCTCCTTGTCCGATAGCCGCGGCAGTATGGCGGACAGGTCTCATGGACCTGTACATATTAAAAGGGAGAATTACTCCCTCAAAAATAATGTTAATGAAGGTAGGGGGAGGAATTGCAAGTTATGCTTGAAGTCCGACCATGGAATGAAGGATTGTCATAGATATTCGACGTACGAATTAAGGATCGAACGTGCTAGGGAGCTCAGCCTTTGTGGGAAATGTTTGGGTGCCCACAGGGAGGAAAATTGTTGTAGTTTGAAGGGATTTCCTTATATTTGTGTATCCTGTGGTTCAAAATCACATTTTTCCGCGATGTGTCCCAAGTCACCCCAGGCCTTCGTGGGCAATACCTTCCTACTCTCGGGACATGACGAGTGCATTTGCCCGGTTCTTAGTGTCTCTATTAAGAGAGATGGCCCTCATATCCATCTAAAGTGTCTTCTTGACACTGGTAGTCAGAGCTCCTTTTTCCCCGCTGACATTTAAAAAAAATTGTGTGCACGTGAGGAGCTCTCTCCTCGTTCTGTCGTTATGCCTATCAATACTTTTATAGGTACTAAAAATGTCAAACTTTCACAACTTGGGGTGTCTGTTAGATTGGGAAATCAGATTCCCTTCATTTTTCCTGCCTTATTCTCAGATGGTTTAAATCTGAAGTTTAAGGTATCTCGTTTTGTTGAGATTGTGGCTAACATTAGGGAGGCTGGATTTCGCCTCAACCCAGGGTATGAAAAATTGAATTATTCCACCTTGGACGGTCTCATAGGGTTAGATATCATTCAGCGTCTAGAGAATTTCCGTCTGGTTAGCTGTCTCAACGGATTGGCTTGGCAAACTCCAAATGGGATTATTCCCTTTGGAGATATCAGCTGTTTCTTGGGGGAAGGTTCGAGTTATGACAATGATCAACTTGAATCCCCTTCCTTCGCGGAGACAGTCCGTGTTTTACCCAATTGTTCGAGTTACCTCATTGAGGGAGCTTTAAATCCGATTGCTTCATTTCCGGACCCCTGGGGTCCCTTCTTCGAAGATTCTTCTGTGGAGCGTGGGGTAGAGAATTATTTTTCTCTCAACTCGATAGGCGTTGATAGCAATTCTGATTTGTCGTCATATGATAAAGACAAAATCAATGAATTCAAGAAAAATATTGCCCTGGAAAATGGGAAGTATTATGTGGACTTGCCATGGGATGAAGAGAAAATATCTCTTGTTGAGTCAAATTATGTGCCTTCCTTGAAAATTATGCAAAGAGTGACAGACTCCTTAGAGAGGAAGGGCATATATAAGGAATACCTACAAGTCTTCCGAGAATACGAGGAATTAAGTATTATTGAGCCTGTTCACGTTTCTCCAGGGGAGTTTGAAAATTATTGCTGGGTCCGACATCGCCCAGTTATTAAGGAAGGGACAGGTGTTACCACCAAAATTCTTCCTGTTTTTAATTGTTCCTTCAAAAGGCGGGGGGGGGGGTCTCCTTAAATGATGCAGCTTATGCGGGTGTCAATTTGACGGCCAAGTTGTTGGACCTATTATTGACCTTTAGGAAGGATGATCATGTACTCTTGGGGGATCTTAAGAAGGCATTTTTACAAGTTCGTCTGAGGACCGATAAAGATAAAAATCGGTTTTGCTTTTTCTTGAAGGTGGGTGACCTCTTGCGCACCTTCAGATATAATTCTATTATCTTTGGCTTTAATGCAAGTCCATTCATCTTGAGTTTTATACTCAATTATCATGCGGAGCAATACAGTTATGACGAAACGTCATCTGTACTTTGCAACAACTTTTATGTTGATAACATGGTCAAGACCAGCAGTAATCTCGAATTACTGTATTCAACTTACCATTCAGTACGCGACAGGCTGAAGGAAGCTGGGTTTGACTTACAATCTTGCAACTCGAATAATCAGAGCTTGCAGGAGGAGATGATAGAGGATGGGAGTGCATCCTTCCCTCTTCCTGTATCGGAGAAAGTGTTGGGATACCGGTTTTTCCCACAAAAGGATTCTGTGAGCCTTGCACCTACAGTGATTGATCCTGAGGCCTGCACTAAGCGCAGTATATTGGCTCAGTGTTCAAGAGTTTACAATCCGCTATCTTTGTGCCTCCCAGTTACTATTCAGGGTAAGGTTTTGATTAGCAAACTCTGGAAAAACAATTTATCCTGGGATCAGAAAATCCCAGAAGAATTTAAAGAAAATTGGCGTTCATTGGCCAATGATTTGAATTCGTTGAGCGAGTTGGAGTTTCCTAGAAGGGTGTTAAGGGAACACGTTCCTACTGAATTCCTGTGTTTTTGTGATGCTTCTAAAGCTGCTTACGGCTTTGCTCTGTATGCTAAGCAAGGGAACGAATGCATATTGATATTTGCAAAGGCCAAGGTAGCCCCCCTTAAAGGGAAATCCCTACCAACTCTGGAACTTATGGCTATATATCTTGCCGTTAGAGTTATTCCCAACATTTTGATGGCATTGAGCCCGGTAGTTATCCGGTCCCTATATCTCATTTCGGATGCTCAAGTGGTTTTGTCTTGGGTCCTCAACGGGAAGGCAGCCAAAGGGAATATATTTGTTGAGAACCGTATTAAGCACGTTAAAAGGATGGTGGAGGAGATAAATGGTGAACTTGGAATCTCCGTCCAGTTCAAGTATGTTCCGACTAATGAGAATCCAGCGGATTTACTTACTAGAGGTGTTTCCTCATCAAAATTCAAGCATCATTATTATTTATGGGTTTACGGCCCTGAATGGATACATCGGGCCGACATTGGTTGGCCGAATGCTCCTCTCCCCTGTCTAAACAACGCTAATAAAAGGATTGTTTCCTGTATGTATGTTGATGATTCTTCGGCTGAGAGCAACGCTTTGCCCATAGAGGTATCCAACTTCTCTTCGTTGACGAGAGTGGTCAATGTTTTGCAGAAAGTTTTATTGTTCGTCGACAAACTAAAACGTCGGCAGACTGATTCTGCTAGTAAGGCTAAACAGCTGCTTTTCGCGGCGATGCAGAGGGAGGAGTTTCCTGAGGAACTTCAATATCTGAAATTGCCATCTGGAAGAAATATTCCGCCAAGAGTTGCTGGACTTGGGTTGTTTATGGACAACGATGGTTTAATTCGAGCTTCTGGTCGTATTCAGAGCTCCAACATTCATCCATATCAGGTAAAGCACCCTATTCTTTTGGGGAAGCATCATCACCTGACTGAGCTAGTAATTAAGGAGGCACATCTGAATTGTTGCCACCTCGGCTCAAATTCCACTTTGACCAAGTTAAGGTTAATGGGGTTCTGGGGTACCCAAAAGAAGACAGTCTGTTAAATAGTAATCCAGCACTGTGTTGTATGTAAAAAAATAAACTCACTGCCATTCGAGGCACCAACTGGCTCTCAATTGCCTGTGCATAGGGCTAATTTTATTCACCCCTTCCAGCAAGTGGGTGTAGATTTCACTGGGCAATTTTGGGTAAAGACAAATGGAGAGGATGTCAAAATGTATATTTTGTTATTCACTTGTATGAGTCTACGAGCAGTTCATTTAGAATTGCTACCAGATATGAGTACTCGTTCATTTTTGCTGGCATTTTTCAGATTCACAAATTTGTTTGGAGTACCTATGCATGTTTACTCGGATAATGCCAAAACTTTCTTGGCCTCTGGGATAGTGTTGTCCGAGATATTTGTCTCAGATGAATTTAAGCAGCATTTTAGATCTACGTCTATAACTCACGTTACCATACCTCTTTATTCTGCCTGGCATGGGGGTGCGTGGGAACGTATGATCCAAACAGTTAAACAATGCTTGAAAAAACTCGTAAGAAGAGAGAAATTGGAATATTTCGACTTCCTGACAGTACTTTCGGATGTAGAAAGAGCTGTTAATGACAGGCCTCTTACTTATATTACTTCTTTGGATATGGGACTAGATATTCTAACCCCGAACCATTTCCTGCAAACCGGTTATAATCCACGTTTATTGCTAGGAAATCATGAAGTCGATGACCTCTGTCCTGACACTTCAAGTAGGATTGAGTTGTTGGAATCTCTTCAACTAAGAGAGAGCTTTGTTGAGAAATTCCGTAAATTGTGGCATAACGATTATCTCCTATCCTTGAGAGAAAATCACAAGAACTTGTTAAGTCATTGCTCAGAAAGGATTTCCGTTGGGGAAATAGTTTTGGTGAAAACACCAAACCGAACGAGACCCTTTTGGAGCCTAGGTAAGGTTCTACATCTCATTCGAGGAAGGGATGAGCGAGTTCGTTCGGCATGCATATTGAGAGATAAATGCGAACAGATCCATTCCTTGAATCATTTGTATCCCTTGGAAATCAGGGAGGTTTCTTTTGCAACTCAGGCAGTTTCTGATTTGAAGGAGGAAGGAGGACCTTTTTTCTGTCCTACATGTTCCATTAGGAATGACGGCTCTTCACCAATGGTATGTTGCGATAAATGCAACAGATGGTACCATTTTGACTGTGTCGGAGTTTCCGTGGAGGTGACTGATGGAGATTGGGATTGTCCGGATTGTACGGAACAAACAACATCTCATGTTGATCAGCTTCCTGAGCATGATTAATTCAGAGCGAAGGATCGCTCTTTATCTCCGTCTATGATAGAGAGCTAGGTATAACAGCAAAATAAAAAAATAAAAAATAAAAAATAAAAATAAAATTTTAGTGGAATTAGCTTGTTTCTTGGATAACAACTATTATATTATTCTTTGAAAAATCACGATTATGGTCTGAAAAATAATATTGTAATTACAATTATGCCATACCAGACAGAATAACATAACTACTTGAAAAAAGTAATGATTATCCATTACTTTTTTGCTCCTCTCTGGGGAGTGTGTTAGAAATCACAGTGCCGGCAATCGCACTTGCTGATTCTTCCTTTGTTAGAAATCACAGTGCCGGTAATCGCACTTGCCGACCCCTCCTTCAGAAGAGAGGAAAAGTGACCTTGGCATTGACCGTAAACATTGGTGCCGCTAAGTCTGGAGTGAACCTTCTTTTGCGCGCCTTTTTCCCCCATGCGGGGTCTTTTTCGAATCTGATAGCAGTTGAGATTTTGCGAGGCAACAGTAAACCTCGTGTGTACCGACTCCTTGTATTTTACAAGTTTCTAGTGTTGTGTTTGCAAGGAATTAACCACGCGCCAACTCTTAAAGGACTTAACGACCGAGCAATTAAAGTAACCTCGTGTCAATAATTTATCCCTAATTGATGATCAACTAAAAGGCTGATTACGCAGTTCGTACCGTTTCTGCAACACAAGAAAGGCCATTCCCCTTTTGAAGTTCTCCCGGAATCAAGGTAAGTGTGGTTGTTGGCATTACGACTCGTGATTTTTAGCCATCTTCTATTTGAGGAGAAATTCTCACAGCTGAGCGTCGTAAAAGATACCCGACAGTTCCTAAGGCCTGCAAGAGCAGATTTGACTGAAAGTCTATATAACAACAGACACAACCACCAACTAACAGTTGATATCAATGTACCATCCATTAGTGATGGGATGCTTGTATACCCAAGCAACCGTAATGCGATCTCTCCATCCAACTGTACGAGCAGCCCATCAGCACCTACATACCCTACACGAGTACAAAATGCACAAGCTCTGCCCACAACTGCAAGGCCATATCCAAATAAAATTGCCGAGCCGTATTTGGAGCCACGTTTCTCTGGACGTCCCCGAATTACCCACAAAGACTGGACTTGTAATGCTTAAAAAAAATTTTTTTTTTTAAATCATCATGGGGACAGTCTAAGCGCAGATAATTACCGGAAGTTCAAAAGATAAACAAACAAGCGATGACATACTGATATAACATCTTTCTTCTTAAACAAGGAGGTTGTTTAAGAAGAAAGATGTTATATCAGTATGTCATCGCTTGTTTGTTTATCTTTTGAACTTCCGGTAATTATCTGCGCTTAGACTGTCCCCACTTCCTGTCTCCACTTGTAATGGCGCCCTATGTAAATAAAGTTTGCTTTTAATCCAAGCCATCCAACAGTGGGGGATACTAACAAATTGGGTATATGTTACGACGCTCAGCAGAGGCGCGAACGGGGTCCAAAAAACTAACGAGAACGGGGTTATAAAAATAAATATGCAACAAGTGAGTTTAACCTACGTCGAGAAGAGATATTTGTCTACTTACCTATGATATTTATTTGTATTTTTACGTACTATAAATGGGTTTTTATTAGATGTAAAAAAAATATTCTTGTTCATTTTTAACTCGTACTATTTTCTAGACAAAATGGTGGATTGTGCTTACTCTCTTACGAGCAAGCGCCATTTTGTATTTGCAAGTTCGTGTGAGAAAACTATTGATTTCTAATAAATAGCAGTTGGAACGGTTTAAAAATACAAACAAATATCACAGGACAGTTTTAAATTAACTTTTATCGACGACAGTTACTTTTATTTGTTGTATATTTGTTTTTTTTTGCGTTTTTACTCTGCTGAGTCTCGTAAAAGATGCCCAAGAAATTTAATTCTTGTCAAACATAAAGAAAACGAGAAAAATGTCAGAATCCAACACAATAACGATAAGAAAATAAGAATCCAGTACTCAAAAACAGTTGTATTAACTATAAAGCATTTATTAATTTTATCATGAATGTTTGTACAATTATTAAATGACAGTCTCTTTTAGTTTTTTTTAATAAAATGTCTCTTTCGCTGTTTAAATAAAATGTCTCTTTTAACAGTGAGGATTTTTTCTTTGCGTTAGAGCATGCATGTGTATGAATGTGTGTGTGTGTGTGTGTGTGTGTGTGTGTATGTGTGTGTGTGCATGTAAGCTGAGAAACAACCAGTCGTCTCTTTACACCTTTGCGACTGTGTAGGCATTTGTATGTGTGTGTCGCTTTTTTGTTAGGAAGCATAAGAATGTATTTTAAAAAGAGAGAAAAGTTGTGTTATCTTACATGTGTCCAGCATCACTGAGGCAAAGGAAAGGCGATGTTTGTGAGATAGTAGTAGGCGGTAGGCCGTTTGGTACATCGCCTATCACTGGTTTTTGACAGGTCCGTCTGACTTGCTAGAATGAAAAAAAGATGGTGTTTGCTGCTGTGGGATGCTTTTTATATTTTTCGATCCACTCCTAGTGATAGAATACTTGTGGATATGGTTTTGGTTCCCTGTTTGGGGTCTGGTATTTAGATGACGGTCGCGTCTTTAGGGATTACCAAGCCACCACACTAAACAATTAATTTTGTGTAGCTAAATTGAGACTGATTCGATTACAAGGATCACCAGTTAGCAAGTGCTAACTTTTAACAATATAATATTGCTAATAAAAAGAAGAAACTGTAAAGTAAAAGAATAAAACTTTTATATGTAAACACTTTTACAAAAATGTAAAATTTAATAATAAAGTTTGAAGGATAAAAAAGTTTGAAACGACACGATGTGTTAACTTTGTCCTTAAAGTTTAGTATGCGTGTGTGTTTTCGGTTAAGCTTGTTATTGTGGGAAGACAGCAGGTGTGCTTACAAGTGGATGCTGGCGTTCGCACTTACAAGTCGGGTGTTTCTTTTGTTGTTGTTGGTGTCTTCATTGGTAGCGAGGCGCTTTGTCTGGTGTCACCGAGAGAACTGATTTTTCTCAGATAATTCCCTGTTTTTATTAAAAGTCTATTTAGCACCCACTTGATAAACATGTGTGAACACTCTTCTGAGTTCACTTTTCGGCTACATCTGTTATCATTTATTTTTACGAGCTACTTGCCCATGCGAGATGATCCCCTCTTCAAGAAGAAAGAAAGAAAGAAAAAGAAAAGGGAGAGAGGAAAGAAGAGGAAAGAAGAGGAGAGAGTAAGCCGAACGAACCTAGAAAGAAAAGGGGTAGCTAAACAGGCTAGCACTTTCCTTCAATGCCCGTTCGTCTCATCGATCTATTGATCTGCCACATACTCTTGGTCGCACAAACGTAGTTGAAAGCATACCACGTGACAGCCATTTTTGTTTTTTGGGTAAAATTGGCGCTGGGAGCTGATTTTTAAAGGAAACTCTAATTTCTATATTTACATAGAATTTGGGGGCATGGCTTGTGTGTTTTCACCTATGCCATCTGTCCATCAACATATTAGGATTGGGATATATGTCAATCCCATAAGTTAAACCTACTTCACCTTGCATTGAAATTTACAATGGAAGGAAAGGTTAATAATTTGTTATCTTTCTTAGGCGTTTTTGTCGAAAGATCGGACGAATGTTTTTTGACTAGCGTATACAGAAAGCCTACGTTTACAGGTCAGTATATCAGCTGGCATTCATTCTCCCCCAAAATCTGAAAAATCAATCTGATTAAAACCTTAGTGCATTGGACTTTGCTTATCTGATCTAGTTCTAAAACTGCACTATTGAAAGATGTATAAAAAAACAAAATCGCCTCGTTCATATTTTGACTCCTACAAATGCCTCATTTATGTGAAACTGCCATGGATTGGCACTACAAGTTAGGAGTTATCACATAAAATCGTATTCACCACACTATTATAGATTTTATAGAAATCACGAGTTCCTAATTTCTACGACTGAATGCGTTTTCTGGTCATCTTAGTATACCTACTCTTAGCTGCGGCTATTACACTCTTACAATGATTTCTTGATACTATAATCTTTTGTCTATTTGCATTTGACTTATGGTGGTTGAATCGATGAAATGTTTTCTGCCTATGAGCAATAGCAGCTGCACAGGTTGAAGTCAACCATTGGGGAAAGTAGGGCTTGCTATAGAATTTCCGCATGAGGACATGTGCTACTATGCCTGCTTTAACCCATTCACTTCAGTTACCTCATTTGTGCACTGATCAACAAGAAGAGAAAATCTTTACTATATGAGGCGTTTCTGATGTGATTTCTGATGGATTCCTAATCAGCTCGTTTCTAGTACCTCATGATTTTTAGTAACGGCTTTTCAGCTTAGGGTCGAAAATTTAGGGTGATATAAACCATTATCATGAGGTGATCAGCATTCCCAAGTGGGCTATGGGCATCCGTCACACAAGCAGTGTATTCAAGAATAGGTCGAGAAGTAAGGCTTGCTGATCCTCATGATCTTGAAGGCGGGTCGGGAAAGTGACAGTCTGTGAAAAGGAATGTGCAATAGAGAAGCTATGCATGCTGTTACCAGCTGCATATGTATAGCTTGTGAAACCAAGCCAATTACTGTGGTGGACATTAAAATCTTCAAATACATGTATTTGGGCACTCGGATATAAAGAGAACGCTGCATCTATACTATCAGAGACATAGTTGATACGGGTAAAGTCCTGGGTCGAAGGAGAATTGTAGAGGAAATATAAGTAGCTAACGCTGTGTTGTAAAGTTAATCTAAAGCACATGTAGGCTTGATACTCTGATTTTACACTATGTTCTCTAATTAAGAGGAGGGTGTTACAAATATAGACTCTGAGTCCGTGCATATGTTTGTCTAAGTCCTTACAGCAGAGCGGGAGGAATCCAGTCATATCTAAGCGATTAGAGTAGATTGAGGAGTGTAGGTTAGTGCTAGGATATCCGGGAAGTTTACTAGCAAAAATGATTCTACATCATCTAGGTTAGTTCTAAGCCCTCGGGTATTAGTGAATGCGAGCCCCAAGGGAGAAGGCGAATTGGTTGTTTTTAGGTGGGTCTCTTGTTTGAACCTTTTACCTTTTGTTTGAAATGTCATTTTTTTTTGTTTTTAGATAGACTGGGTTAAGCAAAGTGAGTGTTTGTTTGATGCTCACACAAGTAGACTATTAGCCGAATCTTTATTTATGGGGTTGTGGCCTCGGGAAAGCCCACTGGAGATAAGTGCAGTGTCCCTTTCCATGCGCGATGTGGCACTAAAGTTATCTCAATATTATACAACTGTTGATAGAACAGTCACTCATAGCGTTATCTAAGGGTTAGGGCTCCTGTACTACCAGTCAGAAACAGCAGCCAGACAAGATGTCAAACCTGTAACCTCAACCTGTCAGAACAGGAGCGACCCAGACTAGTCATGTGAAAATGAGTGACAAGAAATTTGTCCCCAAGTTGTCCAGATAGAGAAATAGAGATGGATGGAATGATGTTCATTGTCCTAGTTAGGAAACTAGGCCAAGCATTAGGTGTCTTTGAGTGTCCCTGTGAAGGTACCTCTGTGCCTGGATAATAGCAAAAGAAGGAGTGCAAAGCGAAGCAATAGGTAGAGACTATCTACTCCTTAAGCAATTGTAGGTTTTCAAACCCGATATTTTTGTTTGAGTCTCCAGCTCTAGGGAGGTTGTCGACCAAGACTAAGGAGGCTTTCTTCCCCAATACTTTGGTGCCAAGACGTTTGAAGTCAGAAAACAGATTTTACATCAGAATTTTCCTTCTTTTAGATGGATGATCTGACTAGATCTACGGGTCCATCCCACCGAATGGGGTAATCTGTGCCTGGGTACTATGCCAGGTATTACTACATTCCTGCTTGGGTCAAGAAGAAACACACACATATTAAGTATCAACTTAAATAAAGTTTTGAGTCTCCTTAAGAAAATTTTAAGATAGTTTCCCTTTAATAATAAAATTTCAAGGAAAATGGAAGAAAAGTTTTAAAATCTTACTCGCAAAATTCAGACACATGTTTCTTTACAGAGAGAGATTTCTTATAAGTAGGAGGCAATGTTTTAATTCAATTCAAATTGTTGTTTATTATTATCGTGGCCAGTGCGAGGCTGACTACATGAGGAGTACCATTCAACAATTAGAGGTAAGAATTTCCCAACATGTATCCAGCTCGCTATGTAGGCACAGATAGTGGTCAACATCCGAGCGTTTACAAGCTGACGAGTCGGCCATTGGTGACCATTTATTGGAGTGCCGATTGTGCACTAGAGGCATTTTCTGTTTTGCACAGGGCTCATTCGAGAAATAATCTCAAGATTCTCAAAGTGGTTGCCATTAACTTGTGTACACCCACAATGTAGAACTTATTGGTGTACTTTAAGATATCTACCTCTTTTTTTAACCTTCATTCGCTAATTTCCTTTATGTTTTTTTTTACCACACTTTTATCCCTGATTATATTTTCGATAACTACCTTGACAAAGAGTTAAGTGAATTACGTCTTGGTAGAAATAACATTTTTGTTTCTTTCTCTGTTCGTTAATTTCTTTTCTTGCTAAAGGAGAAAACATTTCTTTTTAAAGCTGAAGAAATAGATTATTTAATCCCTTCTTCTTGTGTTTTATTGTTTGTTTGTTTTTTAGTAATAAGTTTCGTGGTAATTATTATTGAAGTGTATGTTATAATTTTGTACCTACAATATATATAAATACTATGAATATTTTTATTAAATATTAAGTGTCAATATCATTTCGAACGTATGCCCTCATCAGAGCAGGATGTGGTGGTTTCATATATATATATATATATATATATATATATATATATATATATATATATATATATATATATATATATATATATATTACTATTTCATGTATCCACATAAAATTTTATAAGGAGATATAGTTTTTTATGTATCAGTTTCAGTATTTACTTCAATAGTGCTCGATACATAAGTAGAGCTAGGTAGTAAGTTATGAAAATATATTTATGGCAATTAAGCTACACAGGGGCTGCCGCGTTTCATCCCCGGGGAAATTGTCAGGCTAAAGTGCATCGAGTTAGTTTGGGTGGCTAGCTAGTTAACCAATCAAATTCTTTGTTGTTCTCTTAGCCAATCGATGGGCTTCTCACGAACAAAGGTCCAGTTAGTTTTACTTCCTATATCCTGTTCTATTGTCCTGTTTTCTATAGAGTGGCCTATATCCTGTTTCTTTGTTGTGTTAATATAATGGGTGAACTTATTTTAACACGTGGTTCCTTGTATTTCTATTTTAGGTTTTAGTTTTTAAGTTGTTAGGTTTTAGTTTAGGTTAGTTTTTTTTACTTATTTATTTATTTATGTATTATAATCCCAAGGTAAATTTTATTCTGTGCAGGCATTTTTATTCTGTGCGTCCATTTTCTTTGAGCTCCCAATAATGGTTTGCTAGTGTTGTTTTAATTCGACGTTCTCTGTTTTTAAATGTGCTTTTGTGGTCATAATATCTGGTTTTAAAATCTAGGGAGGGCATACCCACGTAGTGCTTCTTGTTATTCGGTCTTTCCTTGGCAAATATTGTTGCTTGTAAACAATACTTTTGGTTAGGCATTTATTTTGTAGTGGACAAAGTGTACGATTTATGCAGTTACATCTTTTCTCTTCATTGCTAACTTTTTAATTTCTATTCGGGTGATTACTATTAGGGGTTTGTTTATTTCTATTTGTAGTGTTTGTATTTTTGTTCTTCTTAGTGTTATTTTTGCTATATTTGTCACTTTTTTATGTAATTTGTTATTTTTTCTTCTTCTCTGCTGTTCTCTTTTAGTATTTTGTTATTGTGTGCCTTAATTATAATTTCTAGGTTTTCGCAGCAGCTGTAGGACAGTTTTAGGTTATTCTTATTGAATATTTTATGCAGGTGATTGGTTACGGGGAAGTGTTTTTCAATCAGATTTAAGAATTTTTGCCCAGTTTACTTTTTAGCATCTGGTTATAGGGCGGTGTATAATAAATTATATTTCTTTTTCTTTTCTTTTAAATTTTATTATAATTATTGGTGTCCTGTTTCTTATATTTAATTTCGGTATTATGGTAACCACTATTTTTTAGAGCTGTATTGTAAATGTTGCTTGATTTTTTAAAAACATTTTCTAGAATTATTGATAATCCTACGTTCGATAGAATTCGGAATATGTTTTATTATTGATGGGGGGGGGGGGGTATTAGACTTTGGGTTTATGTATATTGGATTGGCGTTATCTTTTAGGTATGGTTTGTAAGAATTTTTATTTAAGTTTAACGTGACATCTAGAAAGTGAGTTGTTTTTATGTTAGCTAGTACTTCTACTTTTAGGCCTAGTTTTTTCATTTCATATGCATAATTTTCTTGAAGTTTTCTCCCTTGACTTTGTTGGAATCTCTTATTATCGCTAATCCATCATCTCTATATAGGCCGATATCTGTATTATCAAATATATTTGTGAGTGTATATAAAATAAATAACCCAACAAGATCTGATGCCTCCGCAGAGTCAAGGGCACCCATAGACAAATCAAAGGAGTTTGTCATATTTGTTTTAATCCATTGGTCATCATTATTGATTAAAACTGATCTCCTACATTTCTTTTTTATGATGTGGATTTCATCCTTGGATATATCAGTATACATCTCGGCAAATTCTAGGGCGATGTTGAAAAGTTCTTCTGATATAGACAGATAGAAATCCACTATGTCAAATTGTAGGAAGGTACATTTGTTCTTATTTTCGATATTGTTAAACCAAGCGATTGCTTCGGCAGTATTCACCCATTGGTTCAATTCTAGGTTTTTTTAAAATTTGTTTGTTGATTCTAGATAGAGTTGTTTTACTAATTATTCCTATTTCTGGTTTGGTCGTATTAATTAAGCGAGTGCTAGGGTTATTGTTAAAGTAACTTTTGTGGTCTTTAAATAAGATATAGGCTTCCTTAGGTTTTAATTTACTAACTAATTTTTAGTTTATCGGTGATTTGTTTACTTTCATTATTTATTATATCTATGTAGTTACGTATGCTTGTATCTAGTTTTTTGTAGTTTTTCGTAATGTTTTCTGTGAGTAGTTTGTTATACTCTTGTTGATCTATTTTATAAAAATTCCTAGTTTTATCCACTTTTACAAAGATTTTGCTGTTTATGTTTTTAACGATGGTGTGTAATTGTTTTTGGAAATTATTATGTTGTTTGTGAAATTCTAAATCTTTAATTCATTTAAGAGGTCATTTTCAAAGCTAATCATGAGATCTATTGGTTTTGCATTTTAGGCTTCTGAATCCGTAGGATTCTTTTGTATCTGGGTGTTTATCTTTATTATTAAGGAAGAAGTGTGCTCGCACTCGCATTCAGCGTATTAGTTCGTCCGTTTTTTTAATTAATTTAATAATGTATCCATGCTTGCTAGGTGTTGAAATATTCTTAAGTGATGTTTCTAAGTTAATTTTTTCCATATTATTTTTCAGTGGTGAAATAAATTCTTGTGAAAGTGCTCAACTGCTTGAGGAGCTAAATATTACTATTTCATGTATCCACATGAAATTTTATAAGGAGATATAATTTTTTATGTATCAATTTTCAGTATTTACTTCAACAGTGCTCGATACATAAGTAGAGTTAGGTAGTAAGCTATGAAAATATATTTATGGCAATTAAGCTACACAGAGTCTGCCGGGTTTCATCCCTGGTATGATCTCCCTAGATTTTAAAACCAGATATTATGACCACAAAAGCACATTTAAAAACAGAGAACGTCGAATTGAAACAGCACTAGCAAACAACTATTGGGAGCTCAAAGAAAATGGACGCTCACCAATAATTCAATGGAAAATAATACGACAGGCCAATACATGTAGAAATTTAGACGACCCATGTAGATTATGTCTGAATGAACAATTTGAAATCCTAAACTTTAAGGACCCCGAAATCTATTAAACTGTAAAAGTGAGATAACAAACAGCTGCCTACACAGAAATAAATTTACCTTAGGCTGACGATACATAAATAAATAAATAAACAAATAAGTTCAAAAACTTAACTAAACAAAAACCTAACAATTTAAAAACTAAAACCTAAAATAGAAATAAAGGAACCACATGTTAAAATAAATTCACCCATTATATTGATATAACAAAAGAAACAGGATATAGGTCAATCTATAGGAAACCGAACAATAGAACACCTTTGTTCGTGGGAAGCCCATCGATTGGCTGAGAGAACAACAAAGAATCTGATTGGTTAACTAGCTAGCCGTGTATATAAAAACACCCAGCAAAGATAACTCCATGCATTTTAGCCTGAAGATTCCTCCCGGGGATGAAACGCCGGAGCCTCTGTGTAGCTTAATTGCCATAAATATATATTCATAGCTTACTACCTAGCTCTACTTATGTATCGTGCACTGTTGAAGTAAATACTGAAAATTGATACATAAAAAATTATATCTCCTTATAAAATTTTATGTGGATACATGAAATAGTAATATATATATATATATATTTATATATATATATATATATATATATATATATATGGGAAAATCAAAAAGGAAAACCAAAAAAATGGATGTTTTTTATGTGTACATCAACGTTTCGTCTTTATTTATAAGACTTCATCAGGATGATAATATAGAGAAAAATGTCATGCAAGTACAAACACATGTAGGGTTGATATATTGGGAAAAGGGAAGAAAATAAAATAAAATAATGGCCACTACTAGGTGGACGTCCGTACTTGGTGAGGAGTGAAAAATGAATGTTTATGAAAATGAGTGGGGAAGAAGTGGAAAGATGGGGGTGAGCAAGGACTACTGTGGCTGGTAGTAAGAGAAAGAGGTGGAGGGATGAGCAGGAATAATGTGGATGGCAGTGAGGGAGTGGAGGAGAGGGAGGAAGGAGGTATTTGAACAGATGGCTGCGGTCAAGAGGGAAGGGGAAAAAGTAAGTTGGAATGTTTGTGTGTGGGCGGTGTATGCAGAGAAATGGAGGGTGGGTAGAGAAGGAGGGGGCGCTGTGATTTTGGTGGATGGGCGAAAGTTATGGTCTTAGAGAGGGTTTTGAGAAGATGAGGGGATTTAAGAAGGGGGTATGGAAGAGTGAAGGTACGAAAGAAGTAGTTGAGAGGGGGAATGGGTGAGGGGGAGAGGGGAGATTTGTTGTGATAGGGTATGAAATATTTGAAATATTTGGAAAATGATGGCAATGAGTGAGGGAGTGGAGGGGTGGAGGAGAGGGAGGAGGGAGGTAATTGAACAGGTGGCTACGGTCAAGACTGAAGGGGAAAAAGTAAGTTGGAATGTTTGTGTGTGGGGGGTTGTATGCAGAGAAATGGAGGGTGGGTAGAGAAGGAGGGGGGCTGTGATTTTGGTGGATGGGCGAAAGTTATGGTCTTAGAGAGGGTTTTGAGAAGATGAGGGGATTTAAGAAGAGGGGTATGGAAGGGTGAAGGTACGAAAGAAGTAGTTGAGAGGGGGAATGGGTGAGGGGGAGAGGGGAGATTTGTTGTGATAGGGTATGAAATATTTGAAATATTTGGAAAATGATGGCAATGAGTGAGGGAGTGGAGGGGTGGAGGAGAGGGAGGAGGGAGGTAATTGAACAGGTGGCTACGGTCAAGACTGAAGGGGAAAAAGTAAGTTGGAATGTTTGTGTGTGGGGGGTTGTATGCAGAGAAATGGAGGGTGGGTAGAGAAGGAGGGGGGCTGTGATTTTGGTGGATGGGCGAAAGTTATGGTCTTAGAGAGGGTTTTGAGAAGATGAGGGGATTTAAGAAGAGGGGTATGGAAGGGTGAAGGTACGAAAGAATTAGTTGAGAGGGGGAATGGGTGAGGGGGAGAGGGGAGATTTGTTGTGATAGGGTATGAAATATTTGAAATATTTGGAAAATGAGAAAGTTTCATCGGACTGCAGTGTTAAAAATGTGAGGGAAAAAAGGAATGAGTTAGAGAAAGTAAAGATTCGTGGAGAAAGAGGATGGGTGTGAGTAAGTGGGAGAGTGTCATTAAGATTAGAGATGAAAATAAATGTTATCTATGATCTGGCAAAAGATTTTGTTCAGTAAGGATGATCTTGCTTATTAAGGGTGATAGGTTAAAGAAGCCATTTCGTTGCTTGATAGTGGTGGAGGCGGTGATGAGTGCAGTTTCCAATAATCTTTGCCGGGATTTGTTGTGGATGTATTTTGTGATTTCGGCTTGTTCAAATTTGAAGGCATGACCATGTTCTAGTGCATGGGAGAAAAGTGCACTGAGAGGGTTGTTGTTTTTTATGTCCCTTTTGTGTTCATTTAATCTTTTCTTTAATTCACATTGTGTTTCTCTCATGTAAAATTGATGGCAGTCATTGCATGGGACAGTATATAAGCCAGCATGGGATGTGAGTTTTTTTTGGAAATGTCTTGATGTGTTTAATGTTTGTTTTATGAATTGAGATGTGGTTTGTACTGTTGGAATGCCTAGTTTGTTAAGCGTGTTGCATATGGATGTGTTATTGGAATGCGTGGGTAAGAGAAGGGGTCTGTCTATGAGAGAGGTGTTAGGAGTCTGATTTTTTGTGTGGTGTTTCTGGAGAATATTTGGAAGGCTTTTTTCTTGGCATTTAATATAAAATGTGTGGGGTATTGCAATATATATATATGAAAAACAACAAATGGAAAAAACAAATTTCAATACAGGAAAAATCATCAAAACGAGAGATTTTACCGGTTTTGTTCAGATCACCGAACGTCTTCAGAAAAAGTGAAGATTTTAAATTTATTTGATAACGGTAAAAACATAGGAAAAAGAAGAACGCACAAAGAGATGTCATTGGCACGCGTTTAACTATTTGAAAAAATAAAAAATAATAAAACGCGCGTAGAGAGACGCTAAAATTGGAAAGGGAGGAGACGGAAAAAAACTAAGAAGAAGGAAAAGAAATGGAAAAGTATGGATGAAGTGTAGTAAAAAAAGAAAAGTTACTATAACTGGGATCGCAGTGGCGCAATATATTGCATTGTTTCAGTGCGGTTTTTGCCAGATGTTTGCTTAAGGAATAAGATCCGAGTCTGAGGTTTATGTTGAATGGTGATGAGAGGAGTATTATAGCGCTTTTAATGCACTTGCGACATGGAAGAGAGTATTCGGTCTTGAGGAAAGTGCAAAGTTAAAATTGTGGATAAAAGTGTTTCTGTGTAAGACTATTGTGTTTGATGTCCTGTTTGTGTTCGTAAATGCGGAATTTTATATTTCTGGCCGTTTCATCAATATAAAATATTGAACATGCGGCACATTTTATATTGTAAATGCCGGCTAGGGAAGAGGTGTCCTTAGGAGGTAGTTGGGGACAGGGTTTGGTGTTGAGTAAATCCTTAATTGTTTTAGAGGTTGATATTACTATTTTTATGTCAGATTTCAATTGTTTTTGTAAAGAAATAGATATAGGATCATTGGGGAGAACAATGTAAGATTTATTTTTCTCAGTCATTTCGCTGTTATTTGTGCTGGTGATGGTATGAGGGGAAATCTTTGTGGTTTTAGTCTGTTTTTTGTTGTGGATATTAAAGGCTTTGTGTTTAGCATTTTGAATTAAAAAAATTGAGGATATTTTAATGCTTGGTAAGTGTTCTGGATATAGGTTTTTTCATTGCGGAGGTCAGCGGGGCTGCAAATTCTAAGAACTCTGAGGAATGAGCCTATGATAATTCCTGAGTTTATTCTGTTGTTGTGGTCGGAGTAAAAATGTATAAGGTCATTTTTATTCATAGGTTTTCTAAAGACTGAGAAGTTTAGGCCGTTTGGGGTGTTGTGCAGAGTGATATCAAGAAAGCTGAGAATGTGATTATTTTCTAATTCTGAGATGAAGGAAATGGTGTGTTCGATTTTATTAAGTTTGTTGACTATGTCAGGGAGATCAATGTGATGTGGGTAAATAAGGTGTGTATCATCGATGTATCTAAAGTAGTGACAGTTTTGGGGTACATCGATGATACACTCCTTATTTACCCACATCACATTAATCTCCCTTAAATTTAAGACATTTTCTAGAATCAAAATCATGTAATGGATTTTGATCAAAAGTAGAATAAGGATTATATATATATATATATATATATATATATATATATATATATATATATATATAGCCTATGTTATCTGCCCCGAATAATAGAATACCTGTTCCAAATCCAAGGTATAATGGTATGAGTTTTTCTTTAAATATATAGATATGTATTTTTTCTGAGCAGACAGATTAGCAAAGAAATGTGAATCCCTGACTTGTGGTCCCAAGTAGGTTAATCTCCATAGGTAAGGGAGCATTCCTATTAGAGTTTCTTAGGTCTGAAAGTTTTAAAGTAGGTAGAAGACAGGCATATTAGTATAGATCCTCTCTGAATCCTTTGATTATCAATTTGAATCTCAAAATCAAAGCAGGTCTTATGTAATTAATTCCTCTGCACTGATTCAGGTCTGTGCATAAAACTGTGCATACTATCATTTTGTAGGACTTAGTTTTAAACTTTTGAATTGTTCTTCTTGTATATTCCTTGGCAGTAATCAATACTTTTGAAGGGAAGTGCAGATCTTGTTCTGCAAGTACAATTATTTATGTTGGATTATTGACGGAGATAAAAACCTACAAAAAAGTAAACTGTTTATTGGTTAGCTTAACCATGTGATTTGAAGACTGAAATTAAATTGAGTTGCTGCCAGAAATTTAGCAACGACACACATCATGTACGGTCCTGAGAAATAAGGGGAAGTAAAACTCCTTGTTCTCTCTATTATTATAGTCCAGAAGCAAATTAGTTAAGAGAGTGGAGTTCCATAATATTTTTAAGTTAAAATCATTGTCGTGTTCTTAAAAAAAAAATTTACTATCATATATTGGGGCACGGCTGAAGTTAGAAATTAAGAGTAAGCATGTGGTGTTCATGTCAGGCTTATATTAGCTGTAATTTACACATCTAAACTGTACACTGTTCATAATAAGAAAGAGAGCAGACCTTTTTTTATCTTTGGCATGACGTCAGTGAAGAGTTTTCATAAAGGGAAATAATGTATAACTGAGATAAATTAAAATTGACTATTGCAAGGGAGATAAATTAAAATTGACTATTACAAGGGAGATAAATTAAAATTGACTATTGCAAGGGAGATAAATTAAAATTGACTATTGCAAGGGAGATAACTTATAACATGACAACAATACCCTTAATTTTTGAAATTTTTATTTATTTGTTTTTATTTTATTTTAGCCATTCAATTTTCTTTTCATAAATTCATTTTCTGTGGTAGTTGTATGTGTGTGTGTGTGTTTAAAAAATTTTTTTTTTTACTAATGGATCACCACTTATGAAAGCTAAAACCCACTCGATAATAAGGGTTAATGAGATGGGATGATTGCCAGTTGAAGAATATTATGGGAGTAATGGGAGTATGATTAATGGAATGAACCTAGTTTGATTACTTATGAGGACAGTTCATGACAAGTATTTGTTGATATTTGATTTGAAGACGACCATGTTGTAATCTGTAAGGAAGTAATCCCTCGGCAATGTGTTGCAAAAAACTCTCTATGAAAATTCCACCTGATGTTAGGCATATAGAGGAAGCAAGAATTTTGTACTCTGTCAAGGCAGGAATGTGTGCCCTGAGCGACACCTCCCCAGATGTGGCCACAGTACTTCATCTTAGAACGTATTTGACTCTTCTATTGGTAAAGGATTGCATTAAGAGTTAGGTACTTTCTGGAGAAGTAGAATGATCCAACCATTTTTCCAGCAAACTTAGCAACAGACTGGATATATGTGTTTCATTTTAGATCTTAAGTGAGAGTCAGGCCGAGGAGTTTATCAAAACAAGGGTCTTCTTCAAGGAGATAGCCATTCATTCCAATTGGGGCAAGACACAGGTCTGAGCGCCGGTGGTGAAAGTAGAGAAGCTTCGTTTTCAAGTCCTTAAAAGTAACAAGCCCCCTTTTTTCCCCATTGCATCACATGTTTCAGATTCGAAAAGAGAGAATCTTGATCTCTAGTGCTCTTTGAAGTGCTGCCATAGACTGTTGTATCATCTGTGTAGATGTCAACAAATGATCTCAAAATATCATTTGGAAGATCATTAATGAAGATCAAGAGAATTGAGGCGTGTTGATACTATGTGTTTCCTTTACTCTTCCCATTAACAACTACTTTTATAGACTTATCCGAGAGAAAGGATTCGATTGTTATGAAGACATAAGTTCCCTGTCCTTCTGATTAAGAGCAAAGTGTAGTATCTGTTCTTATACTACACTTCATCTTTTCTGTCCTCGGTCTGTGAAGAAGAAATCCTTTCAAACTGAGAAAATTTAAATTCTTGTCCCAATCTAGAGTGCGCTTTTGGGAGAGCTGGATTTTCCCTACATTAAAAACCGGCCTTGTGTCTAACTCTGCCTGTTGGATAATGGCCCTATGGGAATCTGTTGGAGATCGTTAGTTTGACTTGCGCGAGTTAACGCGGGTGCAGTCGAGTGCAGAATAGGGCTTGTTCTCACAGTCAGAGCTGACAGACGTGACAAGATTACCGTGTGACGAGACCCCAGATCAAGGGTCAGTCTGCACCTGCGAGAGGCTCTGTGACGTCACTCGTTCTCGTGAGAAGCGAGTTTTAGTCAGTCTGATTCGGAAGGCGAACCGAGCAGGACGTGTGATTTACGATGTAAAAATAAGGAAAATATTTCCCTTAAGGGAATACAAGCGAGAGAAATCCTTCCCCCCTCTCTATGAATGGTTAAGAAAACATTGTTAACTAACTACGATAAAGTAGTGATTTGCTCTCTCCCTCTCTCTCGACGTAGTGAATGACTCCCAGTTGAAATAACAACGCTTGTAATAAAATGAATTAACATTAAAAGAAGAGTTTGTCTTCGGAGTGTGTCATGAGGCTTTTGTTGCAGACATGGACGGCGTGGTATTCGGCAGGAAGGAAAGAAGAAAGAATTCATCAACTAGATGATCCGACCACACTCTACAAGCGAGGGTGAAAGTTACGGTATGCAACATACTCTTTTTGGTGCTAAGTGACCTGCCATTTCGAGCATGGAATGGGCTGATTTCGAACCATGGGTTACCACGAAAAATAAAAAAAATTTTAAAAGCAAGAAAGACAACGTGCGAGGTCCGAAAGAAAAAAAAAAGAGAAAGACGGAGAGACGGGGGAGACAGAGACAGAGAGAGAACTAGAAACAGTAAGTAGAAAGTCGTTGTTTTGTTTGAGAGAAAAAGGCGCGATGTGCCGTAAAAGTAAAGACAAGACAGATAGACACACGCACACACAAAATCAAATATAAAAGATAGACTAAAAAAAGATAGACTAAACAAAAAAAGACGTTGATGTGCCGTAAAAGTAAAAACAGAAAGAAAAGAATGAAACAATTATGAACGTATTGTGAAAAGAAAAGAAATAAAACAAACGAATTCAGTTAGAAACAAAACTGAATAGAAAGAAAAAAAAAGACAGTGTAACAGACACACACGCACACACAAAATCAAATATAAAAGAAGAATGGTGGTGGGGGTCAAGTAAATAGGAACATTGCCAGATATTCCATAGTTCACAAGTTTGTGAAGCAACACATTGTGCCAGACCCTTTGATATGTCAAGGCTATTGCTATAGAAACAAGACCCCTATCAAGAGATTCACTGATCCTATGTGATATTACAGTCAGTACAGGAGGAAATCCATATCGCTTGGCACTAAGAAGGTTGCTTTTGCTGAGGTGGTTGACCATCTCAGTTGGCTATTCACTATTATAATGTAATCTTTATTCTCAGGTCTACAACACTTTTTATGCTATGATCGTGTTGGCATTTGTTGGCTAATAAAGGTTTGTGCATCTCTGTAAATAATGCACAAGTCACAATTTAGGACAGTATCCTAACTCTCTTTGTTGATTCCTGGCCCTAAAATGGATTCTCTTGGCCATGACGGCCTGAATGTATTTTTGAAGGATGTTAGTCTATAAAGCTGCTGGAATTATAACACGTTCTCATTTTAATATTATGTTGTGAAACGACATGGTTCAAATAAGGTTGTGCTTCCATTTTGCAATATTTTATTGTATCTGGCCATGTAATTTTTAGTATTTGCCTTGTCAGGTCTTATATTGCCTTTTATTTAATTTCCTTTATGTTTTTTTCCGTAATTGGTGCATATTTTATCAGAGTGTTTCACTGTTAAGCTTCGTTTTATCAGTATTTACTGTTTTTTTTTAGTCATTTATGCATGTGTCAGGGCATCTGCTGTATGCATTGACTTTCCTGGTATATAGCTGACATGCAACACATATTGTATCATTTGTAACCATGCTGAACACTCGATCAGTGCTTTTTTAAATATTGCTACAAGAAATGCTCTGCTGAGCTGGCTCATCTCCTCTCCAACTCTACAACAAATGCCTTGCCAAATCTTGCTTCCTTGATAGCTAGAAAATTGCATCTGTGGTACCAGTCTTTAAGAACTCTGACGAAAGGACTCACCCATAAAATTATCATCCCTATAAATCTCCCCCTGCTCTTTGCTAAAATCTTTGAATCATTAATCAATCTAGGAATAGTCCATCACCTCGAAAAAGCTAAACTTCTTTCTAACCAACGGTATGGATTTAGGCAATCCCATTCTACTGCAGATATCCTAACAGCCATCTCTGAACACATATACCATACACTGGACAAGTCAGTTAAAACTAGGACGGTAGCGCTTGATATATCCAAGGACTTTGACAAGGTTTGGCGTAAAAGTCTTCTCAAGATAATTAATTTGTATGGTATTACTAGATGAATATTTAATATGATCAGATTCTCTGTAACTAAAAGAAAGATCCAGGTCGTTCTCGATGGCCGTAAATTCAAACATCACATTAATGCGGGTGTGTCCCAGGGGTCGATACTTGAACCTTTATTAATCCAGATTTTCATAAACAACCTGCCTGATGCAATCGCGTCTGAGATGGGTATATTTGCTGCTGAAACCACACCTTATTCTCAACACACACATATCCAAGGTAATGACTGAATCCTTAAAAACTGACCTCCAGCCTGTTTCCCTGACTGTACCAAAATGCAGAAATTTAAATGTAATGCGAACAAACATCTTGCTGCACAACTCTCCACTTAGGATGCTTACCATAAATCTGTCTCCCCTAATCACAATAGTCTACAGTAGCAATATGCCTCGTTTCAGGTGAAATAAAGTTGTTGTTTTTTTAAAGTGGTTTGCAGTCTGTTACAAGTTGCATTGGTCTACCATATATATATATTGATGGAAGCATTCACAAACAAACTGTGTCACAAGGACGTCTCGTTCTATCAGAGCATATCTGCCTTGTGTCTCTGTTATCGAATGGGATGCATATGCGATTGGTAACCACTGGTCTTCATATTCGTGTTCCTGTATGGCATCCAATCCGTTTTCGCTAGCATTACAGAAAATCTTCATAAGTACCTATGGATTGTAGAACCGTGATGATAGCATCCTTTTTAGTTCAGTAAACTCTTTCTCATGTTGAAGGCTATATCAGATTTTAGTAGACTTCTCACTTGAAATGTCAATTGAAAAATATACTGGCAAGTATTTAACGATATCTCTTATAGATAAATATGTTTTGTTTGATTTGGGTTGTCTCATCTACAGCATATCAGCCCTTTTAATGCTAATAGTAAACCATTTATTTTAAACCAGCTGTACCTTCCCGACGTTGCCCGAAAGTCTTTGTACTTTCATTTTTCTTTCGTTATTTTTTTCTTCTTTTTAACTATTGTAACTGTTGTAACTGAGCAGATTTGTCGGTTTATGGATAATTCAGGAGAGGGTAAAACCAGTGCGCTTGACATTTCGAAGGCCTTTGACAGAGTGTGGCATTCTGGTCTCCTACACAAACTTCAGGGTTATGGTATTGGTGGTGAGGGTTTTAACATTATTATGTATTTTCTTTATGATCGAAGTAACTTCATTCTCTTTTCCTATCATTGCTGGTGTTCCTCAGGGCTCTATTCTAGGCCCAACACTATTTCTTCTCAATATAAATAATCTTCCAGAGAATATTATTCAAAAAATTAAAATCTATGCTGATGATACCACTCTCTATTCTGGTGTTGCTTCTTGCCAATCTCCCTCGGATCAGTCGAAATATGCAGCTGATCTAAAAGTTGACCTGGGTTCAGTTGTGGATTGGGGTACGAAATGACTTGTTTCATTTAATCCGGTTAAGACTCAGTCGTGTCTTTCAATCAGAGGCGTGTCCCTTTTCTTCCTGAGATTCTCATGGATGGCTCTGCACTTGAGGAGAAATTGATTCTGAAACTTCTTGGTCTTTCATTCTCATTAAATCTTTCTTGAAGTTCATACATTAGATCCATTGCTTTTTCTGCTTCTCGTAAAGTCGGTTCTTTCTATTGCTCCGAACACTTTCTCACACCTGAGGCTATTCTCTATCTCTACAAATCTATAATCAGTCCATGTATGGAGTACTGTTGTTATATTTGGGCTGGTGAATCTCTGTCCCATTTGATAATTCTTGATAAGGTGCAGAAACGTATCTGTAATTTGATTGGCCCTACCCTTTCTTCTTCTCTGCACCCTCTCTCACAAACGTGATATTGCTAGTCTCAGTCTTTTCTATAAATACTATTATGGCATGTGTTCTTCAGAATTATGTGATCTATTCCCTGCTTCTTTTGTTCTAGCTCGTTTGACTCGTTGATCTAGTGGTCTCCATCAACTCACTGCTTTGATACCTCATTGTAATATAACGTCCTATTTCAGTAGCTTTTTTCCAAGAACCGCAGACTTGTGGAACTCTCTTCCTGCTGACTGCTTTACTCCTTCCTATAACCTTGGTCTTTTTAAGACGAAGGCCAATAGGCATCTCCTGTCTGTGCGATAATCATGTTTTGTTCTTGTTATCTCCTTACATCAAGTGGCTTCATGCTTTGTATGGAGCGATTTCCATTTTAAAAAAAACTACACTGTCCCTTTTTTTAATATGGTTTTTGAAAGTTAAATTTAATTATTATGGTATCGTTTGGTGATTAAATTATTAGTTCAACCAAATTGTTATAAAGCTGCTGTATCTCTGAAAAGAGTTACAATATAGAAGATTGTTACTTGAGTGGTATGAATAATCAACACAATAGTAGAATGGAAAAAGAAAGGTTTATTGCAATAGAGAGTGCAATGAAGGGATAGATAGGCATTAGTAAAACATTACTAATCTCTGAAGCAAGATAGCAGTGAATGCAGTGTTCACTATATATAGTTCTTTGTATGAGTAAATCCACATAGTAAAGATGAGGTGTAGGATATTCTATTACAGCAAAAACTATCACAAATTTTGTTAAATTCATATTGTTTTAATCTTTATTTATAAACTTTAAATCTTGAGAATACATGAGGATTTGCTCAGAATGTTCAAACTAGTTTAAATAACTTTCTATTCAACAGTTTAAATGCTTCCAAATTCCTTTCAAATTTCGAAGTGTCACAAAGTAATTCATTCTCCTTTTTAACTATTAACAAAGATTAAAATGGCTGACATTTATGAAAGAATCGAAATAGATTGTGGTGGATTTAATTTCGGAATAAACTTTTTTTAAATAGGATTTTATAAAGTTCGTTTTCGTACTTTAAGGTATTGCATTTTCTATTTCAATAAATAATCAATTAATCTAGAGTGAACAGCTTAGTTCTTCTTATCTAATCTTATATATAATAAAGTAGAGCGATCGTTGTGATGAAAGTTCAGTCAATCTAGCTAATTTTTTGGCTGAACCTCAAACAAATTGCTAACAAATTGGATATTGGGCATGAATAACCTCTCTTTCAGATAAAAAAAGTTTAACAAAATTAGCCTTGCGGAAAGGGGTCAATGGGCGCCATCTTTAAAGATTGCCGCCGATTCTAGCCTCCCCTCTCCCAACTCAATTTCTGTAAATTCATCTTCAAAAATATCAAATGTAGCAATGTGAAATTGGATAAAACCAACAGTTTTCATAAAGTTAAATATAATTATAACTTCTTATGCTTTATTTTTGTCTCTTTTGATGCATTACTACAGGAGCTTAATATTCTGTTATATTCTAATTTCAGGTTGGCCCAAGTGAAGTACCAACAATTATGGATGCTGACAAGTGTGCTATTTGCAACAATGAACTGTCCAGTAATGAAGAAACATTCATCGTCAGCCAGAAGGGCATCGATTCCATTAATAGATCTTCTGAACAACGTAGAGAGAAGATCATAATTCAGATTGGTCAACGTCTTCACAAGAAATGCAGACATCGTTGGATCAACCCCAAATACATAGAAATTGACCGAAAAACAGGTCCACGCATGATGAAATGCTATCCCGTGCAAGCCGCTCTTTGTGTGTATTTAACTTTAAGGAATATTGTTTTTTTTGGCTGGGCATCCACTGTTAAAGGCAGAATAGGTTATCTGATAAAAAGCAAAGAGGTGTTGATGTTTCCCATGTAGAAACTATTGAGTTTAAGGACAGAGTGTAAAAAGTTTGTGAGAAAGTCCGAAAAAATGATGGCTGTGCATCCACTGTTAAGGGTAGAATAGGTTATGCAGCTGACCTTGTTTCAGAAAGAGCATGTTATCACAGAACATGTTTTGCAAACTTTAATGCTAATAAAAACATTCCTAAGGCATTCTCTTCTGCTGATTCTTCTAAGAAACAAAACTTTGGTAGACCAGAGGATTCAGAGAGAAATCAGGCATTTCTGGAAGTTGCTAAATATTTGCAGCAAAATGACAAGGAGCAACTCACCATTGTTGATCTTGTTAAAAAAATGGAGGAAATTCTCGAGGACACTGGCTTTGAACAATACAGTCTCTCATACATGAAATCTCGATTGTTAGAACAAAATCATTGTGAGTGAAATTAATGAGAAGCGTAATGTTGTTACATTCTTAAGTACAGCAAAATGTATTCTCCATGAATTCTATGCACAGAGCCGCTCAACAGACAATTCAGAATCAGAGGCCATTTGAAGCATAGAGACGGCAGCCAAGCTTATCAAGAATGACATTAAAGATATCCAGACAAGTTCAGAATATTACCCGTCTAAAAATGATCTTGAACAGGATGCGATTCTTGAATATGTTCCTAAAACATTGTTGATCTTTCCCAGGAAGATATTTGCAGGCAAAGACAATGATTTGAAACTTGCATCAGTTGCTAGACCCAGAGATCTCCTTGCACCTTTGCAGTTTGATTTAGCAGTGGAAATGCATGACCAATTTGGATCGAGGTTCTTAATTGAATAAGCATGGCTTCTCTTCATCTTATTCAGAAGTCCAGAAATTCAAAAGAAGTGCTGCTCTTGTTCATGGCGCTGAAACTCTCTTCCCTGTTGAAACTGAATTTGTGCAGTTCGTGGCTGATAATGTGGACCATGATGTAAGGAGTATTGATGGATTAAACACATTCCACGGTATGGGCATCATAGCATCTTTTATGCCCGAGAAAGTTAAAGCAAAACCAGTTCCAAGGATTCAGGTCCTTTTAGAAGATATAATAGGGGTGGAAGGATCAACACCAAGTACCTAGATTCACAGAACACCAACAAACCACCAGTGACATTTAAAGAGCTCCAGCCGAAGAAAGTTGTCGATTCTACTTCTAATGTTGACATCCTTTGGGAGGTTTCACTAATTTAACATCTATCCAGACCCGCATGGTCAGGCTTTATGCAGTCAGTACACAAAGGAACATATCCTGGGAAATCAGCCACAGATTTTTTGCCAATGATCGACATGGACCCTGGTAACCCAACCTACGTGCACTCAACGTTATGTTACATTAGTGATTTAGCCAGGAAAAACAACATTACACCAATTCTAACATTCAATTAACCACTTTGGTACAAAGCAATGATGATAGTCGAGTCACAGCCTAGTTCCAGTCCCCTGAAATCATTTGTCTTGCGACTTGGTGGGCTCCATACACAGATGAGCTTTCTGGGGTCAATTGGTCATCTGATGGCAGGTTCTGGATTGCAAGAACGTTTTGAACTTGTGTATGCTGAAAACAGAGTCAAGCACATGCTAAGTGTCAAAGCAATTGCAAGAGCCATTCGTGCTCACTTCTTAGTTGATGTTGATCTGAATGCTATTTTGTTAGCGAAAGTCTATGATTTGCAAGTTTCAAATGTAACTGAAGATGATCAACCCAACACTGAGTCACTTCCTCAAAATGAAGACCTGAAGAAAGCTCAGGGGCTATTGAAAGGTCTCCTTGATGGGACTGACATTGAATAATATTCTGTCATCAGAGTCTATTACCAGGATTGCCCAGAAAATCAACCATGTGAAAGATGCAATGGTTGACCAGCGAACAGCAAAATTGTGGATTCAATATCTTGATATGGTGAAGATCCTGCAATTGTTTATCAAGGCAGAGCACACCGGGAACTGGCAATTACACATTGACGCTGTAAGGAAAATGCTGCCAATATTTGCTGCAGCAGGATACATCCTATATGCAAAGTCGGCCTACTTGTACTTGCAGCGAATAGAGCGGCTACCGAAAAGCCATCCTGAAGTGTACCAGAAATTTTCTGATGGATTCCATGTGATTAGACGGAGTGATCGCTACTGGACTGGCTTATCAACAGATCTGGTTATTGAGCAGGTGCTAATGAGAAGCATGAAGACGTCTGGAGGTCTTACTCATGGCAGAGTAATGGATGAAATTCAACGATTGGTTTGGACGCTATCACTGCCAACGTGCGCTGAAATCAAGTTTACAATGCAATAACTAGCAGGCATTCGTTATGGCACTAGTGACCAGCATCAGGGGGCTACTTCAGCAAGAAAAGAGCGAGATGTGAGGGATACATGGAAACTCCTTGCGTTTCTCCAGACATATGACCCTTTCACAAAAGATCCGTCCATTCACAGCATTTCAGGTGGAGTAACTGGAGACGAAAAGGTGAATGTGAACAGAGCAAACTCCATAGGAGAGGCAATCATATCTTCAACGGTTGAAGAAAATGTCCATGAGTACACTTTTAAAAGAAAAGATCAGGCAATTACACTTGGGTCAAAAGTTTTGCTCAGCAAAGATGAAGCAGTTGAGACTGATCCACAACTCCTATTCCAGAGACTGTGTGTGCTATCTACCAATGAACCCTCAACTCAGCAGCAGCAAGAACATTTCCAGTATGAGCTTTGTGGTTACCCACCTGCACTTTTTGATTCTTTCAGACTACAGCGAGAGGCAAAAAAAACGGCTTTGGCAGACACAATATGGGAACTGACTTCCCCTGTACAATTAGGTCCACAGTCTTTAGATCCACAGTATCATCTCTTAGATGGTGGAGCACTATTTCACGCCTCCCATGGCAAAAAGGTCACACATTTGATGAGATCTGTGCCCAATACCGCAGATATGTCACAACTAGATATGTAAAAGTATGCATTGTCTTTGATGGGTATGAAAGTGGTCCATTCATTAAAGACGCAACTCACCGACGCTGAGCAGGGGGCACTGTTGGTGTTAATGTGTCACTGACCCCTTTAATGGTGTTCAAATTAAAAAAGGATGTTTTCCTAGCTAATCAAGAAAACAAGCAATTGTTCAACAACTTGCTGGGAAAGAGTTTGGAGGAAGTAGGTTGTAAAGTAGTCCATGCATCTTGAGATGCTGACGTATTGATTGCGAAGACTGCTCTAGAACTGGCACAGACAGGAGAAACCATTTTGATAGCAGATGACACTGACCTATTTGTCCTTCTATGTTATCATGCCAATAGATATGATGGTTACAACATCTTCATGCCACAACCACAGGATAGTGCAAAAAGTGTGAAAGTCTGGAACATCAAAGAGATGAGGAAATCTTTGGGAGATGTGGTCTGTTCCAACATTCTTTTCATCCATGCACTACTTGGTTGTGATTCTACATCCAGTTTTTATGGAACTGGGAAGACAGCATCCCTTCGAAAGGTGATGAACAAAAGAAACTTCTGATTAGCAGAAGTGTTTGGCAAGAATAGCAGTGCAGAAGAGGTTATTGAAGCTGGGGAGAAGGCTTTAGTGTGCCTGTACAATGGTAATGATGGGGAAAACATCAATCATCTCCGACTGAGGCGCTTTAAGGAAAAGGTTGCAAAAAGCTTAAAGTATGTTGAGGCCAAATCATTGCCATCAACAAGAGCAGCAACGAAATTCCACAGCCTTTGAGTTTACTTCCAAATTCAGGAATGGAAATGTAGAAACCAGCTAAAACCTGACACGTGGGGATGGAAACTTTCAGATGGTAAATTACAACCAATCAAGACTGACTTGCCAGCTGGTCCTGTAAATTTGTTGGCTATAATTAGGTGTAACTGTACTTCAGGGTGTACTACAGCAAGATGCAGTTGCAAGAAACATGGCATTGACTGTTCAAACTTGTGTGGTAATTGCAAAGGCCTCCACTGCAGCAACTCACCACAGCCAGATCTTGATGATGAAGTTACCTTTGACTAGTTCTTGACAAGAAATGTTCTTTGGTTCGTTCATGAACTTGTTCTGTGGTGGTTATGCAAGAGCCTTGCCCCAGCATTCGACTAACTGACCATTCCTTTATTGTAAATTGTACTTATTTTGTACCTATTTTTTATGAAATGTCAGGAATTAATGTGACAATTGTTGCCTTGAAAAAGTCTACTTAGTCTGTTTTTGTACCTTTTATATTCACATTTGTATAAGAAATAAAAAAAACATGAAAACAATGGCAGGAGCTAGTCATTTTCTGGTGTTAGTTTATTATTAAGCATATAGCTATCTATCATTACAATTTAAAACACCAAGAAAATGTCAAGCTGTGTGGGTTTCATGCAAACAATATTTTTTATTTCTAATTCAATAAAGGTTTTTTTTGTCAGTAATTGTCAGGAATAATGGACATACTTGTCAGGAAATGTCAGGAATTTTATGTCTCGAAATTTTAATATTGTTAAAGTGGATTTTAACGATGGTGCCTGCTGCCCTCTTTTCTTTTTGTTAAACCTTTTATCTGAAAAAGAGGTTATTCATGCCCAATATCCAAGTTAAAAACCTTTGTTAGCAATTTGTTTGAGGTTCAGCCACATTTTGACTGGACTTTTAATAGCTTTGTTCCTACAAAATCAATGTTTGATTCTGGTTAGTCAGTTTCTTTTGTGAGAATTTTATAAATGTTTTTAACAACAAAATAATGTATTTTGATTCCATTTCTTTCATAAAATATTTCATCTGACTAGGAACAAATTTCAGATGGATGCGATCTTAACTAGATAGCAGCAGCAGGAGAGAGTTTAGCGAATTCAAAATGCTTAGAATTAGAAAACGTACAGCCATCCCGATTGTTAGTGTATCAGACTGAAGATCTGAAGGTCCTGGTTTCAATCTCGGATTTCAGCATCTACTTTTTTTTTTTAACTAGCTTTAAAATTCACATCCTTATGTAATTATATTGTTTAAACAATTTGGTTCAATTAATAATTTAATAACCAAACGATACTGTAATAATTACATGTAAATTTCAAATTTAAATTTTAAAACAGAAAAATAAGATTTTTGAGAATAATTAAGCTTAATTAAAAAAAAGAAAAATAGATTTTAATCGGATTAGTCTTATGAAAGACATTTTTTATTAAATTTTATTGTATGTTCCTTTTTTCAGCTTTGTTCAAGTAAGACTTCTGTTTTACTTATTTTAGTAGAAAAGTGTGATGGTCGTCATGCCTTTTTTGGTGATAACTTCCTCCACAAATAAAAATAAAAATAATAATAAGAAGACTTACATGCAAAACCAACGGAAGTTTATTCACTGAAATAAACCATTAACAAATAGAACATATTTCTTTTTGTAATGAGTTCAGAAGTCCTTTCTTTAGTTTCAGGGTAAGTAAAAAGGAGAATGTCTTTTGTTTTGTTGAAATGCTCATATGTTATAAAATGTTAAGAGAGGCAATAGGTAATGTTCGCCTGTGTACTTGTATGAAGCGCGCGAAAGGTGAAATGGAAGAGTGATAGTAAGACGTGTGTAACCTCCGAATGAAGAGTCAGTTGAGAGAGAGGGTTTGATGTTTGTGTGTGCTTAAATACTATTTGGATAGGCTCCAGCGAGCTTAAGGAGAAAAGTTTAGAAAAATGTCTTTGGAGAAATCCCATTGGACAGAAATATCACGTGGTGTGCTCCCTACTACGTCCGCTCGTTTTGAGTTGATTTAATATATAAGGCCACGCCGGAATTTGCGTGGGCGTTATTTTTTATCTTTCACGCGCCAATACAATTATATTCACACTGCGCGCCTAAATTGTATTTATCCCAAACAATAATTTTTATCCGAATCTTAACCGTGTCAACTGGCACAATACTCCCCCCAGATTGAAAAAAAGGAAAAAAAAAAATTTTTTATTTTTTTTATTTTTAATATGTAATGTATTCCTTGAAATGTTTCGGCCAGTGGACTTTCCTACCTGTTTTTGTCGTAGGTTTGATGTTCCCGTCATTTTCTGCTGGACTCCCATGTTCTAAGGGAATTTGTTCTGGTGGGGAAATTGTCTGAGGGTGTTCCTCAATGTATGCTGGTTTAATTCGGTCGATCGCGATGTTGTCTTTCCTGTTTTTCCTTTGGACAGTGAAATATTTTTCACTTCTGTCCAAAACTTGGTATGGTCCCGTGTAATTTGGACAAAATGGCTTTTTGACTGTATCATTCCTAATAAATACATATTTGCATGTGTGAAGGTCATTTGGCATATGTGTTTGTTTGTCAGCCCTCCTGGTGGGTGTAAATTTTAGAGAAGACATTTTGTTCTTTAATTCCGTCACAAATGTATTTGTGGGTGAAATGTCTGCGTATGCATCAAAATATTGTCCAGGTAGTGTGACTGTTGATCCAAAAACTACCTCCGCTGGCGTGCTTTGTAAATCCTCTTTTATCGTGTTTCGGATCATTAATAGGATTAATGGTAAATTATCTGACCAGTCTGCTTTGTTATGACTCGTAGCCAAAGAAGTTTTTAGCTGTCTGTGGAAGCGTTCGACGAGGCCGTTCGAGCAAGGGTGATAAGCCGTTGTCTTTATGTGGGTTGTTCCCAACAATTGGTTGAACTCTGCGAAGAGTTTCGATTGAAATTGCGAGCCTCTGTCCGTTGTGAGTACTGACGGTACTCCAAAAATCGCTATCCAGTCTTTTAATATTGTTCCAGCTACTGTCGCCGCCGATGTGTCCTTCACGGGTATGGCTGTTGGCCATCTGCTGAACCTGTCGACTATGGTGAGAATGTGGGTGTGCCCCACCAAGTCAACATGGATATTGGTAAACCGAGCATCTGGCGGACTGAAAGTGCCCAGTAGTGACTTTGTATGCCTGTGTATTTTATTCTTTTGACAGGATACACACGTCTTGGTCCAATTTCGAATATCTGTATTCATTTTCGGCCAAACGAAACGGTCTGCTATTATTCTTACCGTGGCTCGTTTGCCTGGATGAGATAAATTGTGGAAATGTTGAAAAACATGTCGTCTGATGCTTGGCGGTATGTATGGACGTGGTTGTTTTTTTGCTGTATCACAATAAAATGTTGTTGTACTAAAAGGTACAGGCATTTCCTTCAGTTGCAAAGACGTTTTCTGTTGTACGTCAGTGAGTGTCTCGTCCGTCTTTTGTTCTTGTGCAATTAATTCCATACTCAGCGAACTGGAATTTATCGAAGTTATTGCAGCTCGTGATAATGCGTCCGCCACGATGTTTTCTTGTCCCTTGACGTATCTGATGTCTGTAGAATATTGAGCAATATAATCAAGATGTCTGATTTCTCTGAGGCCATATTTATCTACATGTGTATGCAGTGCATATGTTAACGGCTTATGGTCAGTGTAAATACAAAAGTTTCTTCCTTCTAACAGATGTCTAAAATGTTTAATTGACAAATAAATTGCTAATAGTTCCCTTGAAAAGGTACTGTACTTTGTCTGTGTCTTGCTCAGTTTGGCTGAAAAAAACGAAAGAGGAGGCATTGTATTCCCTGTCAGTTGGTGTATAACTGCTCCTACAGCTATGTCTGATGCGTCTGTTGTAAGTGTAAGTTTCGATTCCTCACTGTCCTTAATATTATTTAATTTTGTGAAATTGACTAAGGCAATTTTAGCTTGATGGAAAGCTTTTAAAGCTGATCCTTCCAGTTTTAATTGTTGGTTTTTCGTTTTGTTCTTCAATAATGACGTTAACGGTGCAAGGATTGTGGAACAGTTGGGTAAAAATCGTCTGTAATAATTAATTACACCTATGAAGCGACGAATTTGTCTAACAGACGTAGGTTGTGGAAAATTCGTAATGGCACTTACTTTTTCGGGTAATGGTGATATTCCATCCTTATCAATTGAATGTCCGAGGAAATTTACTTCTTGCTGACCGAAAATACATTTGTCCAAGTTTATTTTTAAACCGTAATGGGACAGTCTTTGGAAAACTTGTTCCAAGTGTTGTTTATGTTCGTCGAGGTTTCTACTAGAAATTAGGACATCGTCCACGTGTGCGAATACGAATGGAAGGTCCCTAAAAACCTCGTCTATTAACCTTTGGAAGGTTTGACAGGCGTTCCTAAGTCCGAATGGCATTCTGACGAATTCGTAAAGTCCAAATGGCGTGGTCAGTGCTGTTTTATGGATATCTTCTTCCGCCACCGGTATTTGGTGATATGCTTTCACTAAATCCAGTTTGGAAAATACTGTGGCGTTTTGCAGTCCGATTGCGAAATCGTGAATGTGTGGGATAGGGTATCTATCCGGTACAGTTTGTGCATTTAATCTCCTGAAATCGCCGCAAGGACGCCATGTTGTCGCGTCTGATTTCTGTACCATATGTAGAGGAGATGACCACGCACTTTTGGAAGGTCGAATAGTTCCTTGTTGTAACATGCGTTGGAATTCGTCCATTGCGATCTTGTACTTATCCGGCTTCAAACGTCTGGGGGTGGCGTAGACGGGTTGTCTACTCGTTTTAATATAATGTCTTGCATTATGTTTAATATCATCCGCGACTGTGAATGGCTGAGTAAGTTGTGGGTATTTTTGACACAGCTGACGAATGTACGTCTCTTCAGGAAAGGCAGAACTAATCCCAGTAGACTGGTATCTTGTGGTGATACCTTTAATTACGACTTTTGTTTGGTTATCAGTCAGTGTGCGATAAGTCATGTCTACTGATAGATTAAATCGGGCTAGGAAATCTGCTCCTAATATTGATGTCGTCACGTTGGCTATGGTAAAAATCCACGAAAATGTGCGACGCAAGCCGAGATTGACGCTTAAGTACTTTTCACCGTATGTCGGTATTTGTGTGCCATTAGCTGCCTGGAGGTGGTAAGGCTGTGGAGTAGCTTTCTGTTTACCTAGCGCTGGTATCACGCTTATTTCGGCTCCGGTGTCTATTAAGAAGTTATATCCGTGATTACTGTCACGAATGAAAAATAGACGACCTTTAGTGGAAAATCCAGCAACAGTTGTCGTCCCTACTGGCTGGAATGATCGTTTCCCTGATTCTTGTTTTCAAAAGTACAAGGATAAGTGCAACGCCTCGCTTCTGTGCCGAATTTTTTGTGGTAAAAACAGATTTCGTTCGCTCGTTCTCGTGTGTTGCTTCGACCTCTGCTAAAACTTCGTTTTCGGTAGTTAGGTCGATTATTAAATGAGTAACGACGGTTTATTTGCATTAATTCCTGCAATTTACGAGTGAGATTTTCGACCGTAGTTTTTAGTCCGGCCACTTCGTCGTCTCTCGTCTGTTTTGGCTGTGCTTGTGCTGAGTTTACTTTGCGGCTCCTCAGATTTTCGTGAATTCGGTCTGCCATGTCGGCGAGCTTTACAGTGCTTGTCTCTTCCGTTGTGGGTGCCAGAATTTGTACTGTTGTGTCTGGGAGTTTATCCAGCCACAAACTTCTCATTATAGTTTCGGACATTTTGTTGTCTCCTAGCAATGATCGCATGTATCGTAAAAGTTGCGACGGTGTGCGATCTCCCAATTCTACTTGGGTGAAGAGATTGCGTAACATTGTCTCGTTCGATAAGCCAGTCCGTCTCAAAATAGCCTCCTTAAGTTCATCGTATGGATTATTTTCTGGTACGTTCTCCAATAAATCAGTCACTTCCTCGACGACGTCTGCCGGGAGTTTTTCAACCAAATAACAATACTTGGTTCGCTGAGACGTAATCCGTTTTGCGTCGAAAAGGGCCTGGATCTGGATAAACCACGTCTTTATATTGGTGGGATTAAAAGCTGGAATATTTAGCGTTAATGTAGCTAGAGGTGTTTCAACGCGGGGAGCTTCCATTTTTCTGTTTTTCGTTTGAAAATGATTTTAAAGCCTTTAAACTGTCGGTTGATTTGTTTAATTTCGATTTAATAGCGACTATCGGCATAACTCGCTAATTTGTTGCTATATTGTACTGAGATCCATGCTTCGTCTGACGGCTTGTATCATCCCTTGAGATTCGCATCGTCTTTTTACTTCCTTTGAGTGTTACCGCACGCATGATATCGCCAGTAGGTTAGGAAACCGCGTGTAGCTTATAAGGAGATTCCGTTGTGCATGCAATTTTCTAAGTCTGGGTCACCAACTTGTGGTGGTCGTCATGCCTTTTTTGGTGATAACTTCCTCCACAAATAAAAATAAAAATAATAATAAGAAGACTTACTTGCAAAACCAACGGAAGTTTATTCACTGAAATAAACCATTAACAAATAGAACATATTTCTTTTTGTAATGAGTTCAGAAGTTCTTTCTTTAGTTTCAGGGTAAGTAAAAAGGAGAATGTCTTTTGTTTTGTTGAAATGCTCATATGTTATAAAATGTTAAGAGAGGCAATAGGTAATGTTCGCCTGTGTACTTGTATGAAGCGCACGAAAGGTGAAATGGAAGAGTGATAGTAAGACGTGTGTAACCTCCGAATGAAGAGTCAGTTGAGAGAGAGGGTTTGATGTTTGTGTGTGCTTAAATACTATTTGGATAGGCTCCAGCGAGCTTAAGGAGAAAAGTTTAGAAAAATGTCTTTGGAGAAATCCCATTGGACAGAAATATCACGTGGTGTGCTCCCTACTACGTCCGCTCGTTTTGAGTTGATTTAATATATAAGGCCACGCCGGAATTTGCGTGGGAGTTATTTTTTATCTTTCACGCGCCAATACAATTATATTCACACTGCGCGCCTAAATTGTATTTATCCCAAACAATAATTTTTATCCGAATCTTAACCGTGTCAACTGGCACAAAAGCGAAACCATTCCTTGTTTTCTCCCCATTTTCTTTATTGTTTTAGGTGATATAGGAATAATCATTTGTTATAACCTTTTACCGTTTGAAACGATAATAATTTTTAAATAATTGCGTCTTATTCAGAGACTCATTTTTTTATATTTTTTAAATTTCTCAAATTGATCTTATGTTATTTCATTGAGCGTTTTTTAACTGTTAATGAGCTTTCACTAACAGAAGCAGCTTCTAGCATGTGTAAATATTAATAAAAACCGTTTTGTATTACTTTCCTGAGTCTATTTTATTATTTGTTCCTTTTTGTATTGTAGTTGTTTCCATTATTTTTTTTTTTATTCCTTGATACCCAAAAGACCAATTTTGTTGACGACTACAAAATTTTGTCACTTTCTCCAGATCCACAAAAGTAAAATAAAGATTTTACTTTTTATCAAGGTAGTTCTCTTGCATTTGTCTCAGCATAAATATAGCATCAATGGTACTTTGCTCAAACATAAAACCAAATTGCATTTCATCTATGCTTATCTGACTTCTTATTTGCTGCTTAATTATTCTCTCAATCACTTTCAGGATCTGATCCATCAACTTTAAGCCTCTGTAATTACCTCTATCTAGTGCTTCTCCTTTATCCTTGTAATAATTCACAATTGTACTAAGTTCCAAGTCTTTTGGGATAATCTCCTTTTTTATTATCTAAATGATTTGATTTGATTTGATTTAGAGTTAGGAGTGGAACTTCAGCAGAGCATTACCACTGTCAACCAAGGGAAGAGTCTATCAGACATGTGTACAAAGTGTGATGATATATGGAAGTGAAACTTGATCAGTAAGATTTGAAGACATGCACTGCATGGAAAGAGGAATAACATGAGAATGATACATGGATGTGTAATGTGAGTGATAAAGACAGACTTAGTTCTGATGACCTCAGAGGAAGATTAAATCTGGACAGTATAGGGAGATGTGTGCAGAACAGGAGACTTCAATGGTATGGCCATGTTGAAAGAATGGATAAGAGTTCTTGATGTTTATAGATATAGAAAAGTTGAGGTAGAAAATTCAGTTCACAGAGGAAGACCAAAGAAAAGATGGTAGGAAGTGATGGTAGGAAGTGATAAGAATGGACTTGACAAAAAGAAGGGATAAATAAAGATAGGTTAATTTGGAAGTCAATTTCTAAAAGCATGCCAGTATGTAAAACAGGCGTCAAACCGACAACGACGATGATGATGATGATGATGATGATGATGATGATGATGATGTCAGTAATCTATGTAAATTTTAACGTGTCTCAGAATCGATCTGAAACATTCAATAATTTTAATTTGTCATCTTTACTCACATCAACGAAAGAAAATGATTGATTTAATCTTCCATTTCTGATTCAACTCATTAAGCAACTCTCATTACATGATGAAGCATTACAATACCGTGAATGGGCAGCTTTCAACAAAAACCGGCTATGTATCACATCGAAAGAAAGCTGAGATTATTTAACACATATGTATTTTTTAGTTTGGAAAATGGATAGACAAAACGATGGAAAAATTCACTGTTTTTCAAAATAACATAGTAAGAGTGTAGCAGTTATAGTTTGATAGACTATTTTTGGTACTGGTTCAGATCATCATCAGCAGCAGCAGCAACAACAGCAACAGCAGCAGCAGAAGGATTCTTCTTCTTCTTTCAACATGGCCATATCATCAAAGTCTTCTGTTCTGGACACATCTCCCTATAATGTCCAGATTTAATCTTCCTCTGAAGTTATCAGATCTAAGACTCACACTACACAACCATTGTATCATTTCTCCCGATTCAACGCATATTCTCAGCCCTCGCCAGGTTTCACTTCCATACATCATCATATTGCATACACATGCCTGATATCATCACTTGGTCAACAGTGATAATGTTCTGCTGGTAAGTAATGGCAGAAGTTCCCTGAATAAAGATGATAATATGCTGTTATTGTCTAGGAACAAAAGTAGATAAGGGTCGTCATTCAATTCAAGAAGGATTTCGTTTGGAAATGAAACTTTGTTGACTGAAGGAATCATTTGCTCTTAAAGATAATTCACAACGAGATGAATGCACGTATTTTGACTTTAAAAGAAGACAACGATTTTCTGCACCATTCAATGGAGAGATTTTGTGTAGACCGGCTTATAGGTTTCCCAAACAAATCTGACACTTTTTGGAAAGAAAATAAAAAACGTCATATCTTGGCCAATAATTGATGTATTCTCAAAATTTAAAGTGCATCTGCTAGAATATCTTTTGCCGAATACAGCTCACTCGAAGAATCCGGCCTGAGCCTACACCACAGCCTCCAGACAGTACCTGAACTTAGAGTGTCCTTCGGTTGATGCCTGAACACTAGCAATCAACTCATTTTTGGTGTTTCAGGTGGTGTCTTTCAACTGGGCTCCTCACATAATAGTCCATAGGATTGCAATCAGGCGACTTGCAGAAACGGATGTTGGGACTGGTGAAGTCATGGAAGTTCTCAGACAACCACTTTTGCGTTTTCACATATATGACCTTCCCGCAGCCACCTTCTCCATGAAGTGCTTCACAACATTAGACATCAACTCTATTTGAATTGAGTCTGACTCTTTTTTCAAAGATATGGGACGGCATGACATGACCTTTACTGAAAACATACACAAAAAAATCACAGTTTGAGCAAACTATACTTTTAGGACTTTGTGTGGACTGTAGGCTAGCCACCTGTTGTTCTGCAGGTTGTGTAACTGGTCCCAAGAAGAACCTGAGCATCTATATCTATAGCTCGGCTGGGTGTTTGACCTTGTTGAGAAGTTTCTTGGCTTTTGTAAGACGGTACTCTTGGACCTTGGTGGTGAGTGGTTGGCCCTTGCAACTCCTGTATAGGGAGTAGTGAAGATCCTCATTTTGCGCTTTCTTCATAGTCAACACTTCGACACCAATCTCTCTTGTCAAGATCTGCATGGTCTTGCCTAGATCTTGATGTACCCTTTTTTGGGGCAGGTTTTTGATGAATTTTGTTGTACGAACACAGTCTACTGCTTCCACATCTCTGTCGCAATTCTCCAGCTCACATCTTAGGGCCCTCGAGGTATACAAGGAACATTGAGTTGCAGCTAAGATTTACGAATTTTTTAATCCAGTGTGAATTATCATGATGAATGTCACTCTCAATCCAATATTTCAGTGATTTTTAGTCGTTTATTGTCCCCATCTCTCAGACCAACTAATAGTACATAGAAACAGCTATCTATTGCACTTTACTGCTATTAGATATTTCAACGGGTTCTGAAATGAAAAAATATAAAGATATTATCAAATTTCTCTTTCTCTCTCTCTCTCTCTCTCTCTCTCTCTCTCTCTCTGTCAATAGTCTGGCGTTTTATCCCCAGGCTATGATGCCTTGTCTGGAAATATGTACGATTTTTATCACCTAAATATTTCATGTATTTTTTATGTAATTGCTTTTGTAGGTGATTGCAGCGTTTGTTACTTTGTTTTGCATTATTAATTAGTTGTTCACTTCCTAAGTGATACAGATTAATGCAGAAGATTGCATTATTAGTCGCCCATAACTTTATAGAACGTATTTTTCGTGAATATATATATATATATATATATATATATATATATATATATATTTATTAATTTTATACGTACATAAAAGTAGTCCATGGACACATATTTCTGGCTCTCAGCCGTCATCAGCATAGCTAACTTAGACAAATTGAGCACTCTGGTCATTTGTCCGATAGTAAAAAATTAAATCGCACATTATATCTATATATAAATATATATATATTTGGGAATACTATGGAGATTATGAGGTGATATCTTTCTTTCTCTAAGGACTTTAAATGATCCCCCTCTGTGTAGATCTAATAACTCAATACCCTCCTTCCTACCATGCTAAATTGGACCATACTAATAAACAAAGATATTGCCGGACTTATACCATCAATATTAATATGAATATATACGGTTTCTTTCTCACTGCTGACAATTTTACTTCACCTTTATCGAAAAGTATATGAAACTTATACACTTGTCCATATTCGTTGTCTTGTTTTTTTTTTGTTCCTGAGTATATTTACATGTGTTTAAGTGTATGTGAATCTATGTATATGTATATAAGTAACTGCGTATATGTATATATGTATACATATGTATGTGTCTGAGTGTTTTTGTATATGTATGTATAGAGATGTCTGCACATATATGTGGATGTCTTTCAGTATCTATATCTAAAGTAAATGTTTGTTCATCTTTATATGTCTAAATGTAAAACTGTGTCTGTATAACACTGCATTGTTAAATTTGAATATCATCTTCTGGTTGTATTAATCATATGTTTGTGTGTTAGTTTTAGTTTTATTAATCGTTTGCATACACTTCAAAAAACTTTCTGATTATTTTTTGCTTTTTGGTATAATATATTTGTATATATATTATTTTCTGCATCATATTTGAATTAACATACACTGGGTCCTAAACGGTTTGTGAACAAATGCTATGGATAATTATTTCTAAAAACTGGTATTTTCTAAAAATGGTATTTTCTTAAAAACTAATATGTCATTTTTGAATATTTTTAATTTATTTAATTTTAAATTTATGAGTTTATCTTTTTAATTTTCATTATTAGTATTATTACTATGTTTACTCACTAGGAGTTCTCACACAGGTCGTCATCAGTGATTGCTGACTGATAATCACCAATGGTGTTCCCTGGAGTCTGAGTGACAACAAGTCTCCCCAGATTTCCAGTGCTCTCCACCTCTTTCGATAACTACTGAAAATGAATTTGCATTATCACAACAGACCCTTACCATCGATTTCTTGTTGGCAACCACCATTGGCCTTCTCTGCGATGTGGATGGCAATAAGCTTCCCCAATGTCCCAGTGCTCTCCGCACTCTTCCAGCGGAGGTCTGATTAGTGCTATCCCTCCTCGGTTTTTCCATCCTCCTTGACCCTTCACGACTGTTTTGTGTGGTATCAGCTGGGGATGGTGCCATTTGTTAGGGGATGGGGTAGTTTATGAAATTTCTTGCAGTTTCTGTTTCTTGGGTTCTTGTGATGCTCTTTATGTGATTTTGTTTTCTTTCTATTGCACCTTGCATGTGATTGGTTAGTCTTCGTAGCTTATGTGGAAAGGTTTCCGCATTAAAGAAACAAAACAAAATATGGACGGAGGGAAAATTCCCGGACATATGGAGACAAACTACAGTGGTGCTGATCCCAAAGCCGGGCAAAGACAACTCGGATCCACAAAATTACAGGCCAATCTCCTTGACCAGTTGTTTATGCAAAACAATGGAGAGGATGATCAACAATAGATTGATTTGGTATTTGGAATCCAATGGCCTTATTACCAATGTACAATGTGGATTCCGCAATAAAAAAGGCACAATAGACCACTTGGTTCGCTTGGAGACTGCCATAAGAGAAAGCTTCATTAAAAAAGAACATCTCGTAGCTATTTTCTTTGACCTAGAAAAAGCGTCATGAGAGATTTGAATGATCTCGGTCTAAAAGGTAGATTGCCACATTTTATTGATGTTTTTTTGTCAAACCGAAGATTTCAAGTTTGCGTTGGATCTACTCTTTCTGATATGAAAACTCAGAGAGTGTTCCACAAGGCAGCGTGCTATCTCTGACTCTGTTTAGCATAAAAATAAACAACATAATAAAAAGCTTATTACCTGGAGTGGATGGATCCCTATACGTGGACGACTTCCTAATATACTACAGGTCTAAGCATATGCATACCATTAAGCGAAAATTGTAACAATGCCTGAATAAAGTCAACAAATGGGCAACAGAAAATGGATTCCGATTTTCTCAAGCAAAAACAAAATGTGTCCATTTTTGTCAGAAGAGAAAATTGCACAACGACCCAAGCCTTAAACTTGAAAGGATAGAAATTCCAGTTGTAGATGAATATAAATTCTTAGGGGTAATTTTCGATAAAAAATTGACCTTTATTCCCCACCTGAAATATATAAGAGCTAAATGTAATAGAACATTACAACTACTATGTGTGGTAGCCCACACTGAGTGGGGTGCGGACCAAAACACTCTACTAAAACTATATAGGTCGTTGATTAGATCCAAATTGGACTATGGTAATTTTATATATCGATCAGCCAGAAAGACCTATCTAAAAATACTTGATCCGATTTACCATGGAGGACTAAGGTTAGTCGTTGGAGCCTTCAGAACATCGTCTGTTGAGAGTCTCTATGTAGAAGCTGACGAGGCACCTGCAGATATCAGAGGTGAAAAATTAGCTCTGCAGTATTATGTAAAACTGAAATCCTGTTCATCAAATTCTGCTTATGATGGTACATTCCATCCAAAATACAGGGAATTATTCCAAAGGAATGAAAGGGCTATAAGACCTTTTGGTGTTCGAATGGAAATGATCAACAAAGAAGCAGGGTTGAACCTGACAAAAATACATGATACGATAATACCAAAGATCCCTCCTGGGACCATAAGGATCCCAAAGATCATATTAGCCTTAAGCAGACTCTACAAGCAAAAAAACAATCCTCTAATTTTCCACAAGGAATTAGAGAAAGTCAAAGACAACTATCCAAGACGCAGGCACATCTTCACAGATGGATCAAAACATGAAGAAGCAACAGGATGTGCTGCAATTTACAACAGTAATATAAATAAGAAGCGTCTATCAAATGACACTTGCATTTTTATCGCAGAAGCATGTGCAGTAGATATTTCATTTTAAAATCCACAAATAAAAAATTCATTATCTTTTCGGGCTCTTTGTCTGTATTAATATCACTACAAAACAGGAAATTTGACAATCCATTGGTGACCAAATTACTTTGTAAAATTGAATATTTGTCAAAGTATAATGAAATATTACTGTGTTGGATCCCAAGTCATATCGGAATCAGAGGAAACGACAAGGCTGATAGGGCGGCCAGGTCTACCTTAGGCATGGCTTAGGAGACCATTTTTAAGATTCCATATACAGATTTTAAAATGAAGATCAACAAATATATCCAACAACAAAGACAACAACGTTGGAGTAGCAATACACATAACAAACTCCTAGCGATCAAAACTACAATCGTAGAATGGAAAAAAAAGCTCACGGAGAAGCTGAAAGGAGGAAGTAGTGTTATCCAGACTTTGCATAGGTCACACAAGGATTACGCATTCCTATTTACTTGAAGACGAACAGCAACCAATATGCTATGCAGGCAAGACTGCGCACACAATCAAGCATATTCTTACTGAATGCATTGATCTGGCCCCTATAAGACGTTCTACAAAGCAGGTACAATGAAGGAACTGTTTAAGAAAAATAAAATAGAGACAATAATGAACTTTTTAAAAGCTGTTGATCTATATAAAAAAATATAATTATCTAAAGACATAAATTCAGCTTAATTTGGTATTAAATGAAATGAAAAAGGATGATATGCCGTAAAAGAAAACAAACGTTTAACGAATGTTTTCAAAATATTAATTTTTTTTGTCTAAAGATTTTTTTTGTTTTTTTTGCAAAGAACTTTAAAAAAATGCAATTGATTCGGCCTTAAATAACCTGAAAAAGGTTGATATGCTATAAAACAAAACAAACGCATTCAAGAATTTTCCTTAAAATGTCAGCTGTTTTTATCATTGCCGTCTGTTGTATGGTCTCAGTCTTCCCTTTGATTCCAATTTCTCCCAGTCTTTTTTCCAAGTTCTTCGGAACTGTTCCTAGTGCTCCGACGATTATTGGTATTATATTTACTTTCTTCTTACCCCATACCCCTTTCAATTCTCTGACGAGTTCAGTGTATTTGCTTCGTTTTTCTGTCCCATTGGTCTTCACCCTGTGGTCAGCTGGGAAGGCAAAATCTTCGATTTGGCAGGATTTTTCTTTCTTGTTGACTATTATGACATCCGGTATCCTTGCTTGTATGAGTTTGTCTGTGTATACTTCCATATCCCAGAGGATTTTGTGTTTTTCGTTTTTCGAGTACTGTCTCTGGTTTATGTTTATACCATTTGTCCAAGTGTTCAAAATGCATTTATTTACATAGCTCCCAGTGTACTGCTTTCCCCACACAGTCATGCCTATTTTTGTATTCTTTTTGGGCCAGTTTTTGGGCATTCACTTATTATGTGATTTACTGTTTCGTCTCTTTGTCTACACAATCTGCATTTACTGTTTTCCTGGGTTTGATCTATTTTAGCTTTAATGTAGTTTGTCCTAATCACATTGTTTTGTGCAGCCATCAGTAGGGATTCCATTTCTCTGTTCAGGTGTCCTTTTCTCAGCCATGCCCAACTATTTTTGTGCATCTCTTCTCTTGCCATTCTTATGAAACGTCCATGTAGTTGTTTTTCTTCCCACTTTTCTTTTCTTGTCTGTTTGTTTCTGGTTTCGGTGCTTCCTGAGTTGTTCTTTGGGACAGTGTCTCTTGCTGTGATGATCAGCCTTTCTGTGTTCTGGTTTATGTATTTCTCCAGCTCTTCTTTAGTGTCGTCCACACAGTCTTCTATACTTACCAGTCCTCTTCCCCCTTCGTTTCTCTTCACATAGAGTCTGTCTGTATCGTCTTTTGGATGTAGTGTGTTGTGCATGGTCATTAATTTTCTAGTCCTCTGGTCAAGGTGCCTAAGTCCTTCTTTAGTCCAGCATATGAGTGGTCCAGAGTATCTTATTAGTGATACTGCCCAGGTATTTATTCCTTTTATTAGGTTTCTGCTATATAATTTTGTTTCTAAGAGCTTTCTTGTTCTTCTCAGATATTCTTTTCCAATCTTCTCTTTGATTTCTGTTGATTTGATTGTGTCTGCTTCCAGTACTCACAAATATTTATAGCTGTCTTGTTCGCCTCACGCCCTCATCTGCTCTTGGTTGTGTAGTTCCTGGTCTCAGTCGTCTCCATCTTTCCCTTTTTCATCTCTAGTAGTGCACACTTTTCCATTCCGACTTCCATTTGAATGTCCTGGCTGAAGATTCTTGGTGTATTTATCAGCTTTTCCAGTTCCTTTTTGTTTTTTGCAAATAGCTTCAGGTCGTCCATGTACATGAGGTGGTTTATTCTTTGTTCTGTGCCTGTGAACTTGTATCCGGTATCACATTTTCTGAGTATGTAGTTGAGTGGCATCATGGCTATGATAAACAGTAGTGGTGATAAGGAGTCTCCTTGGAAAATGCCTCTCCGTCAAGTGTTGTCCTCCATTGTCAGTTCTAATCTCCATGTTCCCATTGCTTTCTTGATGATACTAATAATCCTGTCTGGTATCTTGTACATTTTTAAGCATTCAATTATCCATGCTTGAGGGATTCTGTCGTAGGCTTTCTTGTAGTCAATCCATGCCATAGATATATTCTTTTTCCTGCTTTTAACTTCCTTAAAGATCTTTTGATCTATGTATAACAGATTATGAGTCCCTCTTTTTCCTTTCCGGCATCCTTTTTGTTCCACGGCTGTTCAGGGAATGGTAAATTTGATCTCTCAGTTGTGCTTTAGGATTTTCTACATTGTTGGTAAGCATGTTATTGGTCTGTAATTGATTGGGGTCGTTCTCTTCTTGGTGTCTTTTTGTATGAGTGTTGTCCTTCCTTTGGTCATCCATTCTGGTACGTCTGTTTTATAGATACATTCTCTCAGTTTCTGTGCTAGCCTTTCATGTAAGGTCGTGAATTTTTGGAACTAGTACGCATGTATTCCATCGTGGCCTGGTGCTTTCCAGTTTGCCATTTTCCTTAGGGTTGTCTTAATAGTTTCTTCATTAATTTCTGTTTCTGTTCCTTCTTCAATTTCGTGTAGTTTATCTTTCATGTTTTTCAGCCATTTAACATTTTTGTTGTGATCTTGTACTTTTCCTCATATCTTGCTCCAAAAATGTTTTGTTTCTGTCGGGTCCGGTTGTTCTGTTGTTGTTCTTTCTCCGTTTACGTTTTTGTAAAACTGGCTTTCATTGTTTTCAAAGGCCTTGTTCTGTTTGTACTGTTCCAATTTGTATCTGTATCATCTATATCTTCCTTCTTTTGCTGCTATCTTTTGTTTTAGTTCTTCATGTTTCTTATTTAGTCTTTCCTTTCCAGATTTCTGCTCTTCCATCGTTCTCCTTCATCCTGTTTACGATTTTAGCTTCCTTTTGATGTTTGGTGATCTTGGTTTCCAGTCTGATCTCCGATCCAAATTTCGTCTGTCCATTCTTTTGGCCAGTCTTTTTTTTCTCTTTTTAGTTTCATATTTATTGATTTTGCCCCCGCATGTATCAAGTTGTTTAAATCTGTGATAGTGTCTGTTGAGATGTACGTGGGTACTCTGTTTACTTTCTCTGTTTCAACTTTTAACTTTTTCCAATCTTCGTTCCTTAGAGATGAGAGTTTTGTTTTGTTCTCGGACATGAACCGTTTGAAGAGGGCGAAGACTACGAAACTACAGAACTCACTGAGGAAGAAGCAAGAAAAGTGGAAAACATAAGTTTCTGTGTTTATGTTTTGCCCATCTTCTTCCTGCGAGTTTTCGTCAAGTGGTGTTTCTTGATCTGTCACGCCATTTATGTTTTGTTTGATTTCCGTTAATTCCATCTCTGATAACCACCATCTCTTGAGTATCTGTCTTGCTTGATCTGCTATCCTTTGTTCCATTGTATGGTAGTCAGTAGAAATGTCCCATAGATCTTTCATTCGTTTCCGGCATCCTCTTTCTGTGGGGTAACGGCTTTTGTAGTAGCATTCCATTACCAGTGTGTTCTCTTTTGTGGCCCATTTCTTTCTATGGCTTTTAGGTTTGTTCTTTTCATTCCTGCTTTCTTGTGTTTGGCCCGTGTCCTTGTCATACCTTGAATTAGATGGGTTACTTACCTGTTTTTTGTCCGTGATTTTGTTCCTGAAATTAAAGGAGCCAACATTCACAGGATGCGGACCGGGTCCCCATGTTGGTCATCGAGGGAGCACCTGCCCATTATGACACTCAGATCTTTCTTCTGAGTTCCACAGCGTTTATTTATATTTGTAGACATTCATCATGGTTTGGTGTTTGTGGCAACACCAGGCCAGGCTTAGTTTCCCTATGATCCTATCACAAGGATAATGTTTCTTTCATCTTCATGAAAGTCAAGGTGCACTATTACACATAAAGACACATTTACGAAAAAAAATTATATATATATATATATATATATATATATATATATATATATATATATATATATATATATATATATATATATATATATATGTGTGTGTGTATATATCTTACCTAATTACATAGTATACGTTTTCTAGGATACTCTTAAATAATAATAAAATAAAGACGATATATTCCCCTCCCATGTTTGTCTGATGAATTGATGCCTAGTTATCAAATGCTCGGTTGAGATTTTAAATGTCCATTGGCTCCTTAAAAAATAACGAAAACTTTTTTCTCTCACGTGAGTAATTATTTTTGGAGGAGGGGGGGGGGAATCAATTACTTTCAACTCAAAGACAAAACTAGAATAATATCTCCCTCCCCTCTGAAAATAAATCTTAGAAGCTAGTTATTAGTTAACATTAAAATTCACAATAAATATAACATTTGTATATCTACCCAAAAAACGTCTTTAATCAGCACGCTCTCGATTTTAAATTATTATTATTATTATTATTATTATTATTATTATTATTATTAATAATAATAATATCATCATCATCATCATCATCATCATCATCATCATCATCATCATCATCATCATCATCATCATTACTTTTATTTCATTAAAGTTTATGTAAAACTGCAAATTCATTACTGTTTTTTTTCAACTTTTTTATTAAGCTATGTTTTAGGATAATATTTCTTTAAATAGTTCTATAAATGGATATCTCTTCAATTTAATAAAGGGTGAATTTATCTATTAATTAATTTTTAACTATTGTTTTATTTTTATCTTGGAAAAAAATCTGTATTGTACAAAAATTCCCTTTTTATGTGCCTGAAATGTAAACAGTTTTTATTTCTCCATTTGTGCCCTTTTGTATGTTCGATATAATTGCTTTGCAATCTATTTTAAGGGGATTGTAATTATCATATGTTAACCCTCCCTCAACCTCTCGAATTGCTGCATAACTGAGTATTGTCTGCAATGTGTTAACACTGATGCAATGTGTTAACTTCGAACTTGGTGTCTATTCCCTGTGCCGATGAAGAGACTTCATATCAATAAAAATCCATGTCATCTCAGAAACGATCGTACACGAAATTTTTTATGTTGAATTCTTGGAACGTATGTAAATGAATATGTCATGAATTTATTTTCCTCGTATCTATAATATATATATATATATATATATATAGAGAGAGAGAGAGAGAGAGAAATTTTGTGTAAACTTGATTACATGATCATTTATATGTGCTCCAAGAATTCAACATAAGAACTGTTTATGTACGATCGTTTCTGAGACGATATATCTTTTTTAATATCAGTTCTCTTTATATATATATATATATATATATATATATATATATATATATATATTGTTCCTTCTTGTGTGTGTATATGTATATATATGTATATATATATATATATATATATATATATATATATATATATATATATATATATATATAAAGATAGTGAATATATATATATATATATATATATATATATATATATATATATATATATATATATATATATATATATATATATATACGCTATTTTTGCTTTAAATTTATCATTTTGAATAGAATTGTAGTTGGCAATCCGACGACTTGTCAATAGCTTTAAGCAAATTAGTAAAATATTCAATTTTTTGTTCGATATACAGATCATATTAATATTGGAAACATTGATTTTTCAAGCATTCATTCTTTTATTTTAATGATGTTGTAATCTATAATGTTCTCATTATAGATAAAATATGATATAATAGATGGCTGCATAGATGTTTATTTACTCCTCGCGGAGTTAGGCACAAGGCCAGTTTTATCTTACTCCCACAAGTAAGATGTGACCCAAGATCGGGTCGAGCAAGTGGGGTTAAAAGCCAGCGCTCGAGAGGTGAGCACTCTGGCCATTTAAAAATTGCCTGGGCAGCCCCGTCGGCATTCCCTGGTAGGGGCGCCTCAGACAGTAAGCAATAAACTTACTCCTCCCCAAAGAGGGGAGGCGAAGCCTGGGAGGGTGGACCTCCTAGAACTGCACAGGACAGGCGTGCAGTATCCATCGGAACAGATACTACACTTTGATCTTAGCCGATGGCTGCATAGATGTTTATTTACTCCTCGCGGAGTTAGGCACAAGGCCAGTTTTATCTTACTCCCACAAGTAAGATGTGACCACAGCTTGGGTCGAGTAAGTGGGGTTAAAAGCCAGCGCTCGAGAGGTGAGCACTCTGGCCATTTAAAAATTGCCTGGGCAGCCCCGTCGGCATTCCCCGGTAGGGGCGCCTCAGACAGTAAGCAATAAACTTACTCCTCCCCAAAGAGGGGAGGCGAAGCCTGGGAGGGTGGACCTCCTAGAACTGCACAGGACAGGCGTGCAGTATCCATCGGAACAGATGCTACACTTTGATCTTAGCCAAAAGGCTGAGGACCAGTATGTTTATTTACTCCTCGCGGAGTTAGGCACAAGGCCAGTTTTATCTTACTCCCACAAGTAAGATGTGACCACAGCTTGGGTCGAGTAAGTGGGGTTAAAAGCCAGCGCTCGAGATGTGAGCACTCTGGCCATTTAAAAATTGATTTTTTTTTATGGAAATCGCTCCAGACAGAAATCGCTCCAGAGAGAGAGAATGAATAGTGATAAAAATAAATAAAAGATTTATAACATTATTTATTACAGTTCTAAGAATTCAATTTCAACCACGTACGATCGTTTCAAAGACGATTAGGAATCTTTTAATTTTCTTATTTTATATATATATATATATATATATATATATATATGTTTAAAAAAAAACCCATAACAATGTTTAGTGTTAAAATAAATAAAATTTATTTTAATCTGAGCTTTCGAAAAATAAAATTCTCCTTGTTAAAGCAGTGATTTTCTTTCTTTTTTTTTTCATCGTCCGATGGTAATGAACTTTTGGGTCAGAAAATCACGTTATGTCTGTAAGCGCGGCTACGCCAATTTGAATTAGAAATATATATATATATGAAATATTTTAAAACATATTCAAAAAAATATTTTTTTAAATATTAAAAATAATTTAATATTATTATTATTATCATATATATATATATATATATATATATATATATATATATATATATATATATATACAGAACCGGCGACACAGTTATAAAAGTGTGGGGGCTCTCCTAAAAAGTGGGGGGGGGGGCGGTTAAACACATGCATATATAACTTCATTATTGATGACCGTAAAGTGGAGGGGCCAAGTCAAAAGGTGGGGGGGGGGGGCTGTAGCCCCCCCCCCCCGGTGCCGCTGTCCATGATATATATGATTCACAGTATGTCCTTTCTTCAGTGCCTTATACTTAGGACATCAACAGAAAATTGAGTGAAAACATCAACATCCTTTAAAATATAAAACTTTTTTTATAAAGCTGTTGTCAATTTCCTTATTCAAATAGCGCCAATCTGTGCATAACATCGACAGGACTACACTTATCCTAACGTCTTTTAGAACTTGACGTGCCTTTCTGCTTCTATCGTGATTCGACCCCTCAGAGTTAATACCATCAAAATGAGGAAGAAAAAACAAACTATAAGACAGTCTCGCCCGACAAAGTTGTTCTATAACGAAAGCTTGCAAAAAAACAAAAAAAAATGTAATTAATTAATTTTTTATTTGATTGCACGATTGTTGATTTTCAAAATATTTCACTGAAATACATTTTCATGCGTGCCTCAAAGATGTTGTCAATTTCCTTATATATATATATATATATATATATATATATATATATATATATATATATATATATATATATATATATATATATATATATATAACCACACTGATGAGTCTTATAAAGACGAAACAAGTTTGTCTGCAGATATAAATATTTAATTATGTGTGCGTGTGTATGCATTTGCGTGTGTGTGTGTGTACACATACTTCTGAATCCATCATTCATGATTATGAATTTTGATTTAAGTTTTAAAGTTTTTAATATGAAATGATTCCATTTTGGAGCACTGGCACAATTATTTTATTTTTTCATCAGTAAATTGTTGCTACTTAAGCCTTCCGTATTAAAAAAATCATCCAGCTTCCTCTTTGGTTTTCTGAATTAGCACGCTTTTGTAAAGTTTATCGATGTCTAAAATTATATATTTTTAATACCATTACAATGAAATTATTTTTTCATTGTCAGCAGATTTAAAAAAAAATGTAAATTTTAATGTGGAAAAAATTGTGTCAATATAGGTAAGAGGAGGAGGAGGAGGAGACTGGAGTTTTTTTTTTTAGTCTCTTTTAAATGGTTTTTATTTATTTATTTCTGCAAAGGGAGAGAAGAAATTACAACAAACATGGCGTCAGACCAGTCGGTGGTAAATGACTGCTCCAACAATACTATCAACCAACAGGCATCAAGATGCCGCAAAAACGAATGGGTAAAATTAAATGTCGGGGGAACGATATTCATGACGACTAGGACGACTTTATGTCGGGATCAGAAGTCTTTTCTCTATCGGTTAATACAGGATGAACCGGACCTCAATTCAGACAAGGTAAGTCGAAAGTTACAGAGAGAGACGGAGAATCGTTGAGGAAGTGGACAAGAAATGGGGGACCAGTTTATTACTTCGTTTGAACTATAAATTGATCACCCACTTTTGAAAGGGTCCGATATACAGTTTGGTGTAAACGCGGGGTTTGAACTTTTTAATTCTAATTTGTAGACATTGTCCCCTCTTTTCTGTTTATTTTTTATAAACTCTGGGAATAAATTAGGACCCGTCATGTAAAAAAAAAAAATGTGTGTAATTTAAACTATGTATCGTATGTTTGGATCATCGTTTTATTCGTGGAATTTAAGATCCTCTCATCAAAATAAAATTGTTTTTTTTTATATTTATGAGGAAAATGTATGAAATGTAGCAGTCTTGTTGGTCAAGATGATAATATATTTTTTATTTTATTTTTTTATAAAATGCAAATTAATAACTTTCTTAATCAGATTTGAGGTGTTTTTTTTTGTTTGTTTGACACATTTTGTTTAATTATTTTAGTTTAATAATCACTTAATGTCTCCGGTTGATTGGTACAAAAAAATTGATAGGTACCACATTTCGGTTGAACCGATAATAATATAACATAGAAACATCAAATATTAAGAAAATGTATGGGTGTGTGTGTGTATATATATATATATATATATATATATATATATATATTACACACACACACCCATACACAGACAGCTGTTTCGCCGTATAACGAATCCTCAGTGTGTGTTTTGAAACCCAACTGCTAGTAGTCAACATTTTTAATTTTATGACCTCCTTTCACTCCCGATAGACCATGGATACCACGGGTTGCGCAACTCCAGATCAAGCGTCGTTTCCACAACTGGAAACGATGCCGGGATAAGCAGAGAAAGAGTTAATTTTATAGAATCACTCCCGTCTCCAATCGGCTGTTTTTTTGTTGTTGTTTGTTGTTTACCTTGTTCGTCTTCCGATGATTCTACTTAATCCTAACACAAGAAAAAAATCCCGGTTTGGAACCAATGGTTGGAGAAGGGGAGGATGATTCTATAAAAAATACCGAGAAAGACTGGTGTTATTTCGAATTTTCCTTCTAGACTAGTCTATCCTACTATTTAATCTGTGACTGGGGGGAGGATATATGGATTCATATCTTTCCCAAGGGTAACACGGCACACACTCCAGTTCGTGCATGTAACCACTATACCATGCCACTTTCTATGATTTTTTTAAAAATAAAATCTTCCAGTGTTTTAAATCTAGGTATGACTTGTAAACCAAATCCAGTTGTTCAGATGGAGAAATGATCATCAGACACATGTAATCAAATAGTTCTTGTTAAATGCTTATATTAGTTTCATTTTTATTAAAAAAAATTTTTTTTTTATGACTTTAAAGTATTTTATTTGCTTATTCACATAAAGAACTATCACGCCACTAGTTAATTAATATTACTTGAACCCCTTTCTTGGAAAACTGAAGCATTTAAATATTTAGTGATGTGCTTCTACAGAATTTGAACCGAACCAAACCGACTTTTGCCAAACTAAAACTTCGGTTAGGGTTAAAAAAAAGAAGTTCGGTTTAAATTCTGTAGAAGTACCAAATATTTTAAATTTAAACCCTTTTATTTTTAACAAATAATATTGGTAAAATTGTCGATTCCCAACCAAAATGGCGGACAACAAATCGTCTGCAGTTTTCTGATTTTTTTCCCGACCTCATCAATGAGTAAGTAAACCCAAATATTTTGCTTTAGACTAATTTCCCAGCTGTATTTCCTTTAAAATAATTTGAGCTACATTTTAAATTCGTCCAAAACGATTTATTTGGGTTTACTGACCCATTTGTTAGGTAAGAAAACTGCAGACAATTTGTCCGCCATTTTGGTTGGGAATCTACAATTTTACCATAATATTTTCCTCAAATAATACATTTTTCTTCCATAAAACAAAACCATTTTTTTTTTTTGTAAGCCGGTCGTCTGGATTTAATTAACCTTAAAAGACAAAAAAAAACTCAAACCCTAACTTTTTAAATATAAATTGTCCATAAAGTTGGGGTTTTATTTCCAACGCTAAAACCATTGTAAAACGAACCCCAACTTTCTGACCACTCTAAATACCACTGCAGTAAGTCTAAACTGAGGATCCGCATTTTTGTTATTTGACACTGTTTTACTCTTGGTGACACGTTTTCTTTTAGATTGACATCGTTTTTCTAGTTTGAGTTTTATATTCTAAAATAGCTGTACTTATTCGACGTTGTCCGGGTGAAAGGCGTAGAGAAAATAATTCAAAATATAGTCATGTTTGTTTACAGTTTAATTAAAAAGAGATACAAAAATTGTTTTAGTTTTCCCTTATTTTATTTTTGATTTGGTACTTCTGCAGTTTACGCACCGTGCTATTTTTTAGATAGGATTTTCATGTTAAATTAATTTTTTACGGTATCTTTTGTTTATTAAATTGTTAGGTGAAAGTACATAATAGTTATCCCCCCCCCTCCCCGTTACGAATGGGTTTCTAACGTTATTATTTCAGCACGGTCCGCAAACTGCAGAAGTACCTTTTTAAATAAATGTTTGATCGATAAATAAATAATTCAATGTGTATTTTGAAAGGGGTCACTGTTCTAAAAAAAATAACTAAATTATGAATTGTTTTTATCCATTTTTATTTATTTAGTGTTTAAAACTTTTTTGTGGGTGTCGTCAAAGTTGGATTTCTGAAAACGTGCTTTTATACCCCTCTGTTTTCTCTGATATCCATGTGACATTGCGATTAATTCTAGAAATATATTTTAAAAATACATTAAAAACACTGAGTTATAGCAAGTTTCATCGTACACGTCAAACGCCGAAATGAAAACTTCAAGGATGATAACAACTCCACTTCATAATTTTTTATTTTAAAGATTGGGAGCCATTAAATTTTTTTTTATTTTAAAGTTTTCAACTCTATAAATGATAAATTGTTCTTAAAAAAAAAAAAAAAAAAAAAAAAAAATTTCTTGTCCAACTAAAAAAAAAAAATTATGAACTTGAGTTATCACCCTTGGACTGGTTTATAAAGATGGTGACTATATTTTTTTTGGAGAGTCATCATTTCGTGTACGATGAAACTTGCTATAACTTCAAAATCAAAAACTCCTAAAATCAAAAATATTTGAAAAAAAAAAAATAAATAAATAAAAAAAAATAATCCAGAAAGCACGGAATTCTCTAGCGACATGATAGGTAATTGTACACCGAAAAATTTTTTAAAAAATAAGAAAAACGGGTGGTGGAAAATAACGAAGAAGCGACAATATTTTCATATTATTACTTGAAGAAAATGTGTATGTGTCCAAAAATATGAATTTATTTATTTATTTATTAATATTTAATAAAAAGTTAATAAAATTAACGTCATGGGATTTTTAAATAAATAAAATTTGTTTTTGTCCAAAATTTATGTATTTTTTCTGTGTTTACAAATAATTAATTTATTTAAACTTCATAATACAAACGGATCCAGTATAGGATATTGCCGAAAAGATTGCGTCATTTTTTTATTTATTTTTTTTCTTCTTTTTTTTCTTTCTCCTGATTGTTTTTTTGAACATCTATACTTACAAAAGCTAAACATACAAATGCTCTGTTTTGAGGTCTCGGTTAAATTTCCGAATTACCAATTCTATTTGTTATTTTGATTTATTGATAAATTACGGAGTCATTTTTTTTTTTTTTATCCAACATTTGTCAGAAAAGAAAAAAAACCTTAAATTGAATGCAGTTCCAGAAAGAAAAAAAGGATATTTGATTCTGTATAAAATGCAAGGTTGACAAAAGTTGAAATAAATAAGTCAATAGATCGTACAGAACTGTTTACAAAGTATGTGTTTTGTGGAAGGGGAGCACTGGAGCAGGCATTGCGCTATGATCCAATTTGCCCCCCCCCCCCCCTCCTATCATCATATTATTGGGTAGAGAATCCATGACGATAAGTTATCGCCTTGGTAGAATTGAAAATTATTTTTAGGTTTTTTTGTTTTTTTTTTACCACGTTGAAAGGACGTTCAAAATTTGTATTTTCATTCACCAAGGGGCGTAATTTATAACCAGTTTAACTAAATCGGTTAATTCCTATTTCAGTCACGTAAATTATTTATAGTGAAATGGGTTTCGGCATAGTTTGGACATTATTCGCAAACAATTTGTTTTTACTGGAACCATATTTTAGTAAAATAAAAAAAACATTAAAAACAAACTAAATTATAATTTCATCGCACACGTGAAACGTTGAAATGAAAAATCGTCAGGAAACAACCGGTCGATATACTTGAATTATAGTTTTTTCTTAGCTGGCTTCGTTCTCAGCTGGTCTTTAAAAATAGTGACTATTTATTTCCAGTTGCGTTTTCATTTCAGCCTTTCACGTGTACGGTGAAACTTGCTATAACTTACTATTTTAATGTTATGTTGTTACTAAAATATGGTTCGAGTACAAATAAGTTGTTTGGTAGTTTGTCGACAGATATTTAACTCCTTAAATAATTTATGTGACTAAAATAGGAAGTAATCATGAAATCCCTAATTTCTACCGTAAAGGCAGTGACAACGACGTTCTACATCTTCTAAATAAATGGGCAAGTTTTTTTTCATTTATCACACCTATATTATTACCATCAAAACGGCTTACTGTTATTTAAATCAATAATACAAGAGGTATTTACCTCCCTTCCACTACGGGAAGATGTGGCACAACGTCGGAAGGTGGAGATGGTTGGCCAGCTACACAAGAGTAGCGCACTCTGCCCTGGTGGCATTCCCCGGTAGCGGCGCCTCAGGCGATTGGCAATTAATCAACCCCTTCTCAATGAGAGAAGGTAAAACCTGAGAGGGTGGACCTCCTAGGACAAATACCATAGCCCGACAAAGCAAGGCCAGAAGAGTAAACAACTGCTCACCCTCTTTCGGACTAATCGAATACCTATTTTCGACTGGTATACAAGGAAGGGGATGGCACGGTGGCTAACGACATGGAATGAGGAGCTGGGTGTGCCGGGTTCGAAACACTTTCATCAAAACCCACACCTGACCTACAAGATTCTATTTATCTTCCTCCCACAAGGTGAGATGTGACACAAGGTCGGGAAAGTGGGGGAAAAAACCAGCGCTCGAGAATTTGAGCACTCTGGCCATTTAAAAATAGCCTGGCCAGCCCCGATAGACCGGCGTAAATCCAGACCCGAAGGCCCGGAAGACCTGTATATATACTAGAGAGTAAAGATCCAAACGGGTATTTGTATGCCTAATTTGCCTAATTTTTTTTTTTAAACAGTTTATAATAAATTACTGTTGGGTTTCTAATTTTAGTACCTTATTTTCTCTCTATATGCAATATCTTTGTTGATATTAACGTGATTGAATAATAAAAAGCATAAATTACCAAAATGTATCTTTAAAATATTATTTTCATTAATTTTCAAGGGACGTAATTGAAATGACAACTATTTCTAGGAATTTTTTAACTTCAATTTTTTTGGAATATAAACAAATAATTTATATGAATATATTCAATAAATTTATGAATAGAGTAAAAGGTTGTGGAGTCCATATGTCAACCGGCTGACCACAACGGCACCTATGAGTGCTGCACACTCTAGAACCTGTGCGAAGGGTGATCGCGAATTTCAGGCAATCGTCATCAACTAGGAGTTATGTTTGACAGTACAACAAAAAACTGCGCACAGTAATATTTTTCTGAAGTCTAGGAATGGAAAAATTTCAACTAAGTTCTAATTTTAAAATTAATTAATTTTTAAAAAGTTGTGTACGTTTCCAGCGTCCTAAATTCTGTTCAAAAGACTCATTTTATACAATTATTTGATTTGTAGTTATAAAATTTCATTGCAATTTAAGATGTAGTAATAAAGTAAAGAATATTCATAAAGATTTAATTGAATTTTTTTTTTTTTTAAAGAACTTATTTTCTTTCTTATATTTTGCATATATATTTTTTATCGTCCTTCTCCGTATGTGATTTAAGAGTGTTATTTTTTTTCTAATATTAAAGTTAGAAAGTTCTCTCAGAAAAACTTAAATCTGTATTAATTAGGTACGTGCAAAAATGGCGCCTTCTTGTACGAACTATGCTTATTAAAAAGCGCTTATCATTAATTATTTAATTAGTTTCCGTGTAAACTTTGATTGTGTTTGAAAGATAAAAGCCTAAACTCAATCTCTAAACGAAAAAAACTGCATATTTACGTGTGAAAAATAAATTATAATAAAATATGTAATTACGACGGTCAAAAACTCAAAAAATTCAATGAATTTTGAACTTTGAAAAAATGACTTGTAAAAATCCCTTAAAAGATAAATATAAGTTTTTGGGAACTATTTAAAAGATAATTATTAAATTAAAGTCATAAGACACTGAATTAAAAAAAAAATAAATCCCACGTTTGACTAAAAATTAGCAAAATTATCCCTTCAAATGTGATAAATGAATAAAATCCGCCATAACTTCATCGGAAAAGGACGTTGTTTACAAATTGACTATTGCTATGCAAAATATATAGAAGACAAAAAAGGTCATAATTTATCATTTTTAACTTTATATATAAAAATGTAATAATAGTTTATAGAAGTTGAAAAATTATTATCCATTAATTTCTTTATTCTTTTTAAGGTTATAAACAAATTTAAGTACCCTTATTTTGTTATAATAAAATAAGAAATGCTTATTTAATTATTTGTGAGTGTACGCAATTATTTTTAACTGAAAAGGTTCAGTTTTTAATTTAGTAATACTCTGAAATTATTGATGACGTCTGTTTACCAATATTTTCCTTAGAATTTGAAATAAAACTATTTTTTAAATGTTAAAAATATTTTTACGTTACGAACTGCGTCAATTTTATCAATTTTTTTTACATGATTTAAAACTTTAGTTACTCGATTTATTCTTAACGTGTGTCGTAACGATAAATTACATTGATTCTTTTAAAAATAAAGTGTTTTTATTTTTTTATTTTAAGTGTGAAAAAGTAAATTAAAGTCAATGACTACACTGACAATTTATTCATTGAAAAAAGTTAAAACAGTTATTTATTGATAAACAGAATTCAATTTTGAAAGAAAATGTCATGTTTGAATTCTCTTTATTTATTAATAAATAATTGTTTTTAACTTAAATATTTATTAATGAAAAAAAGACAAAACAAATACAAATCTTTCCAAATAATTGACGATGAATTGTGAAATGAACGAAATTGTTGAATCTCTAAAAAAAAAAAAAAATTTGCGCTGTAAAAGTGAGTGATTGCTGGAAGGCTAATCCCACCTGGTTATTACAGAACGGAGCTACCATACTAATGAAAGTTCATCGTTAGTAGAAATTATTCAATTAAAAAAATTTTTTTTTTCGTTAAGTTCCTGGATCTCAAATTTGTCAATTTTTGGTTTATTTTCAAGATTATAAAAAAACTTTATTGCGCTGATTATGCCACGTTCCTCTATGAAAGAGAAATATAATTATGTCACATTTTTTATTTTTTTCAAAAACTTTAATCATTAAAATCACATGAAATATTTTTTGCAATTATATTATTTTTTTGGTGAAAATATTGATTAAACAATGCTTTATTCAATAATAATATCGCTAATTCAAAAAATTAATTTTCGAGTTATAGTGATTTTATTAACACTGTATTTACTGGCCTTTTTCGTAATATATACGAAATATTTTGAAAAAAAATTTAATTGTTAACATCTACGATCCTTTATTTACATAAGCAACAGTTAAAAAACATGCATTTTTTTTTATTTTTATTAATATATAAAAATATAACTTTAGTAAAGGTTATTTTCTTTTTAAAAAATAATACATTTTCACTAAGATTTACTAAAAAAATAATGGTTTCATTATATTCCATGATTGTTGATTAATAAATATTGAAAATTTCAGTAAAATTGGTTGATTTCCTGAATTTTAGTGTATTTTTAAGTAAAGGGGGGGGGTCAAAATGTTTTTTAATTTTGGGAATCGGCCATTGATTTTGCACGTACCTAGATTGGGGATTTTCGGTATTTACCCACCACTTGTTTTGACCATTTTTATGGACCAATTTAAAAAATTTTTTTTTCTGGGTATTACCTATTATGTCGCTAGAGAATTCCCGTTTTTTCTATCGATTTAATTTTTTTTTTTTTTAGGGGGGGGGGGTTCTAATTCCTATATAAATTTAACATAAACTGATCACCCATTTTATGACATTGCTATTTTTTTTTTTTTTTTTTGTATGAAAGAAAAAAGGGTGCTTATGCATTATGGTGACAAACAAAATTCCGTTCCTTATTTCTAGAGGAGGGAATCGAAAGGAGAGATAATTCGAACTATTTTTTTAGGGGGAGTCATAACGAAACGATCATATTCAATTTTTTTTGTCATGGGAAACCATAACAGAAGCGTGACAATTAGTCAGAAGAAACATTTAAAACCAGTATTTTTGTAATAAAATACATTAAGAAACAGTATTAAAAAGGAAATAAAATAGATTTATTTGAGTAACTTTGACATCATATAAAAATAGAAAGTACAGTTTTTAATTGGTATAGTATAAGTCGCATATCTCTGCACCAGAAATTAGTATGTGCCTTGCAAAAAATCGACTACGTTCGCCTTATCTCTAGTTAAATATAAAATGTCTTCATTTTCGGAAAATTAAGAAACGAATTAAGACACTAAAAATAATTCGAATTATCTCCCCTTTTTGCTGGTCGCCATTTTGTTGCCATAATGCATAAGCACCGAAAAAAGTAATAAAATGTAAAAATTTATTTATATTTAATTTTTATTTTACAAGGGTCACAATTAACAAACTTCATTTATTTTTTTTACAATGGTAAATTAACAAATTCTGTAGAATTCGCAAATCTGTAGAAAAAGAAATTCTTTTAAACTTCTATCAAATATTTTAATGGGGTGGGAGGTTAGTTGACCGTATACATAGTTGTGTGTGTGAAGGGCGAGGGGGTAACTAATCTTAGCTATTTTTTTTTTTTCCTTTCAATTTTGTTTGTTTTTCGGACACGTACAGAATAGCATGCAAGTCATTTTTTTTTCTTCTGGTATTCGCTTTAGTTTTTTTTTTTTTTTTCCACATGTTTTTTTAAAAAGGTTAAACCATTGCTCGTAGAAGCTATACAAGTAAGATGGGGGTGTTAACGAGCTGTGCTTGTTCGCCAGTTTATGTTGCATGGGTAAACTAGTGTTATCGGGGTTCTATTTGGGCATCGTTTCTAGCGGTGTTCGAACGTGGATGCAAAAACATGGCCAGAGCTCATACATTCAGAGGACTAGTGTTTTCAAATCGCAAAAAAAAAAATTGTATAATGTTATATAGTGAGTTCGCCAAAAACAAAAATTAATTATACCACATACATGCTGGAATTATAGAAATAAAGAAAAAAAAAAATGGTCGGTAAAAAAAAAGACACCCTCCCCCCTTAAAAAAAATTGTTACTCTTGTTAAAAAAAGACTAAAATAAAAAAAAAATGGTTGCATTCAGTTTCCGAAAATTGATGGAAAAGAAATAGATGATCATTTTACGTTAAATTTATGTTGGAAAGTAATCCCCCACTCTAAAATCTAAAATATTGTCTCCCCCCGCACTCCCCCAGAAATCTCTAGCGACTTACTCAGCAAGTGTGCACAGAAATAAAATTTTAAATTGTCAAATTGGTGATCAGTTTACGTTAAACTTATATAGGAAACTCTAAAATTTTAAATATTTGAAAAAAATTCCACCAAAAACCTAATGCTCTAGCGACAAGATCGGTAATTAACGTACATTGTACACAGAAAAAAAAATGGTCCGTAATGTGAGAATTTCTCCTCAAAAAGAAGATGGCTAAAAATCACAAGTCGTAACGCCAACAACCACACTTACCTTGATTCCGGGAGAACTTCAAAAGGGGAATGGCCTTTCTTGTGTTGCAGAAACTGTACGAACTGCGTAATCAGCCTTTTAGTTGATCATCAATTAGGGATAAATTATTGACACGAGGTTACTTTAATTGCTCGGTCGTTAAGTCCTTTAAGAGTTGGCGCGTGGTTAATTCCTCGCAAACACAATACTAGAAACTTGTAAAATACAAGGAGTCGGTACATACGAGGTTCACTGTTGCCTCGCAAAATCTCAACTGCTATCAGATTCAAAAAAGACCCCGCATGGGGGAAAAAGGCGCGCAAAAGAAGGTTCACTCCAGACTTAGCGGCACCAATGTTTACGGTCAATGCCAAGGTCACTTTTCCTTCCTTTTGAAGGAGGGGTCAGCAAGTGCGATTGCCGGCACTGTGATTTCTAACACACTCCCCAGAGAGGAGCAAAAAAGTAATGGATAATCATTACTTTTTTCAAGTAGTTATGTTATTCTGTCTGGTATGGCATAATTGTAATTACAATATTATTTTTCAGACCATAATCGTGATTTTTCAAAGAATAATATAATAGTTGTTATCCAAGAAACAAGCTAATTCCACTAAAATTTTATTTTTATTTTTTATTTTTTTATTTTGCTGTTATACCTAGCTCTCTATCATAGACGGAGATAAAGAGCGATCCTTTGCTCTGAATTAATCATGCTCAGGAAGCTGATCAACATGAGATGTTATTTGTTCCGGACAATCCCAATCTCCATCAGTCACCTCCACGGAGACTCCGACACAGTCAAAATGGTACCATCTGTTGCATTTATTGCAACATACCATTGGTGAAGAGCCGTCATTCCTAATGGAACATGTAGGACAGAAAAAAAGGTCCTCCTTCCTCCTCCAAATCAGAAACTGCCTGAGTTGCAAAAGAAACCTCCCTGATTTCCAAGGGATACAAATGATTCAAGGAATGGATCTGTTCGTATTTATCTCTCAATATGCATGCAGAACGAACTCGTCCATCCCTTCCTCGAATGAGACGTAGAACCTTACCTAGGCTCCAAAAAGGTCTCGTTCGGTTTGGCGTTTTCACCAAAACAATTTCCCCAACGGAAATCCTTTCTGGGCAATGACTTAACAAGTTCTTGTGATTTTCTCTCAAGGATAGGAGATAATCGTTATGCCACAATTTACGGAATTTCTCAACAAAGCTCTATCTTAGTTGAAGAGATTCCAACAACTCAATCCTACTTGGGGGGTCAGGACAGAGGTCATCGACCTCATGATTTCCTAGCAATAAACGTGGATTATAACCGGTTTGCAGGAAATGGTTCGGGGTTAGAATATCTAGTCCCATATCCAAAGAAGTAATATAAGTAAGAGGCCTGTCATTAACAGCTCTTTCTACATCCGAAAGTACTGTCAGGAAGTCGAAATATTCCAATTTCTCTCTTCTTACGAGTTTTTTCAAGCATTGTTTAACTGTTTGGATAATACGTTCCCACGCACCCCCATGCCAGGCAGAATAAAGAGGTATGGTAACGTGAGTTATAGACGTAGATCTAAAATGCTGCTTAAATTCATCCGAGACAAATATCTCGGACAACACTATCCCAGAGGCCAAGAAAGTTTTGGCATTATCCGAGTAAACATGCGTAGGTACTCTAAACAAATTTGTGAATTTGAAAAATGCCAGCAAAAATGAACGAGAACTCATATCTGGTAGCAATTCTAAATGAAATGCTCGTAGACTCATACAAGTGAATAACAAAATATACATTTTGACATCCTCTCCATTTGTCTTTACCCAAAATTGCCCAGTGAAATCTACATCCACTTGCTGGAAGGGGTGAATAAAATTAGCCCTATGCACAGGTAATTGAGAGCCAGTTGGTGCCTTGAATGGCAGTGAGTTTATTTTTTTTACATACAACACATTGCTGGATTACTCTTTTAACAGACTGTCTTCTTTGGGGTACCCCAGAACCCCATTAACCTTAACTTGGTCAAAGTGGAATTTGAGCCGAGGTGGCAACAATTCAGATGTGCCTCCTTAATTACTAGCTCAGTCAGGTGATGATGCTTCCCCTGAAGAATAGGGTGCTTTACCTGATATGGATGAATGTTGGAGCTCTGAATACGACCAGAAGCTCGAATTAAACCATCGTTGTCCATAAACAACCCAAGTCCAGCAACTCTTGGCGGAATATTTCTTCCAGATGGCAATTTCAGATATTGAAGTTCCTCAGGAAACTCCTCCCTCTGCATCGCCGCGAAAAGCAGCCGTTTAGCCTTACTAGCAGAATCAGTCTGCCGACGTTTTAGTTTGTCGACGAACAATAAAACCTTCTGCAAAACATTGACCACTCTCGTCAGCGATGAGAAGTTGGATACCTCTATGGGCAAGGTGTTGCTCTCAACCGAAGAATCATCAACATACATACAGGAAACAATCCTTTTATTAGCGTTATTCAGACAGGGGAGAAGAGCATTCGGCCAACCAATGTCGGCCCGATGTATCCATTCAGGGCCGTAAACCCATAAATCATAATGATGCTTGAATTTTGATGAGGAAACACCTCTAGTAAGTAAATCCGCTGGATTCTCATTAGTCGGAACATACTTGAACTGAACGGAGATTCCAAGTTCACCATTTATCTCCTCCACCATCCTTTTAACGTCCTTAATACGGTTCTCAACAAATATATTCCCTTTGGCTGCCTTCCCGTTGAGGACCCAAGACAAAACCACTTGAGCATCCGAAACGAGATATAGGGACCGGATAACTACCGGGCTCAATGCCATCAAAATGTTGGGAATAACTCTAACGGCAAGATATATAGCCATAAGTTCCAGAGTTGGTAGGGATTTCCCTTTAAGGGGGGCTACCTTAGCCTTTGCAAATATCAATAGGCATTCATTCCCTTGCTTGGCATACAGAGCAAAGCCGTAAGCAGCTTTAGAAGCATCACAAAAACACAGGAATTCAGTAGCAACGTGTTCCCTCAACGCCCTTCTAGGAAACTCCATGTGCAATGCTGGATCTCGTATACACGGACTAAAAATTCGCTATCATTATAGTAAAAAGAAAATATTTTGAAGACAATAGTGTCGTGAATGTCCCTTGATGCATGGGAATAAATAATATTGAACTTTATTTTACCATAATCGTTTTCTAAACGTGGTAATCGGCAATCTTAGAGCAAAGTGTAGTATCTGTTAGTACACTTTATCTTTTTGTCCTCGGTCAGTGAAGGAAAAATCCTAGACCGAGGAACTTTATTTTTTTTTAAATCCAGTGTGACTCTTTTTGGGAGCTGGATTTTCCCCACATTAAAATCCGACCATAGCTAACTGTTCTTGTGGGAAGACAAGTAAATAGGGACAATAAGCTGTATTTTTCTTTCCGAAAACCCAAATGATCACTATTCATTGGGGAGGGGGGGGGGTCTCAATTACGATTCTATCTATTGTTACTATTTCGAGAAGACCGCAGGTGATTTTACTCAAATTGTGCAATTCTAATTTAAAAAGTAATTATCAATTTGATCAAGCAAAAATCGATTGAGCTTCAATTGTCATTAGGTTGGCAAAGATCTCTGAGGTGAGACTGTTAGTATATATATATATATATATATATATATATATATATATATATATATATATATCGGGCAGTGTCCACTAAAATGTAAAATCTAAAAAATGCTGACTCATTTCCTGCTTTGAATTATGAGTTGGCTAAGTAAAGCTTGGGTTAGTCGCCTTCCTCCTTCCTAGAATTCCCCCCCCCCCTTCTACACTGCATTCTCCCTATGATGTCATTTCCGGTTGAATTTGAGGAAATGACTTGCAGTTTGTTTTTAAAAAAGACTACATGATATGATTGTTTTCTATTTGAATTAATACATAATTAAGTTGAAATTAAGCTGGAAATAGCTGAAATAATTGACCCCTCCCCCAGACGAAATCTGCCCCATAGTCCCCTTATGAGTGAATTTAGAGATTTGGGAATATGCCCATTAACTTTCTTGGTGTATTTTACATTAGAATACACTTTTAGATTTTATCTAGATTCGCTAACTTTTTTTCTATAGGGCACACACACTAACACACATACATACAGACATTGAGTGTTATATATATGTGTGTGTCTTTATAAGAAAGATGCATCCATTCAATCTGCGCGTTTCGTGGTGACAATGCTATTTCTAACAAAGCCACCCGTAAAAATGCGAGAAATTCTAACAAAACTTTGAAGTATTTCTCAATATAGCTTCTGACACATACTATGTGACACTACATTGCTATGAATGAAAACTCCTTAGTTCCCCCCTACCTCCCAAAAATTCAGATCTATTCCTACCCCCCCCCCCCCCCCCAAAAAAAAAGAAATAACAAATTCGGCCTTTTCTCTCTGTCTTTAAAAATGCAACTTTTGTACGGATCATTGTAAACACTTTATCTGGACATTGCAAGGTTAACATCCGGTTCTTTGTATGTCACTACAAAATCAACTAGTGTGTAATCATAATAGTCGGTTTAATGTCTGTTTTACATGCTGACATGTGTTGGACGGCTTTTAGAAATTGACTTCCAAACTAACCTAGTCAGGTCTTTGTTTATCCTTCTTTCTCTCAAATCAATCCTTATAACTTCTTCCCATGTTTTCCTTGGCCTTCCACTGTCTACCGACTCTGCTACCTTAACTTTTCTACCTTTACTTACCCAATAACTCTCGTCCATTCTTTCAATGTGACCAAACCAACAGTCTCCTGTTCTACACACATCTCCCTATTCTGTCCAACCTTCACCAACCATTTGATTGCCCCTAGTTTATGCAAAGCCCATCATACATCTCTTGACAATCTTTTAAAAGCGTTCTCCAAATCCACAAAAGCAAAATACAAGTTTTTCTTCTTACCAAGACATTTCTCTTTCATTTGTCTCATCATAAATAGAGCACCAGGCATAAAACCAAACTGCATTTCATCTATGTTTATCTGACTTCTTATTTGCTGATCAATTATTCTCTCAATCTCTTTCAGAATCTGATCAATCAACTTATATCTCTATAATTACCTTTATCCAGAGATACTTTTTTTTACTCTTGTAACGGTTCACAATTGTACTAAGTTCCCAGTCTTTCAGGATAACCTCTTTTATGATCTGATTTGTCGTCTATAAATCATGCCTGTTTCACCCGCAGCTTTCAACATTTCTGCAACAACGTTCGAGGGTCCTGCAACATTACCCTTCATCTTACTCACAGCTTCCCATACCATTTCTTTCTCAATTTTTTATGGTTGGACCAGATACTGCTTCTAGATTTTCTCAATCCCATGAAAACTCAGTATTTAACAATCTCTCATAATAGTGTTATATTTTAGCTTACCGTTGGGTGTATGAACCATTATACACCCGTGTCGTCGTTGTGAACCCAAGTTCTTCTCGTCTGCAGATAAACCCACTCAGACACAGATGTTTATGAAAAAGGTGTATTTTTAAAAGACAGTCACAGAAAAACGGAGACAACTTGAATCCGTGTGAGAGAAAGACAGGCAGAAAAACAGATAGCCACACTGTGCGTGTTGGCCCCCATTGGGGACAGTACCTTGGACATATCTTTCCTCTTTTTAAATCTCGCTAGCTAAGATAGACCCTGGTTGGAAGTCACATGGTTTTGACTTCTGCCGGAGTCACCTCTAACCTATGGAGTGTCACTTAAACCCTTCCATTCGAACACGGTCCTCATTATGTAACAATAGCATTTCCAAGCATCCCTCTTGTCCTGTTCACTTGTTGCTAGCACTTCATTGTCATTTCGAATGCACTTTGATATGTTTTTTCCATCTGTTTAGAGCTATGCTGAATAATTCATCCTTCTGCTCATTCCTTTGTAGTATGTCTAGAAACCTAGCTTGCTCAAACTCTATCTTGGCTTTGTATATTGCTCTTCTTGCTATTCTCTTTGCAACCAGATACATATCCTTATTTACTAAACCTTTTCTTCACTCAATCCATCATTTACGCTTTACTTTGATACGCTTTTCAACTTCCTCATCATTGTCTTGGGGGGGGGGGGGGCATTTCCTCTACCCACAAGCCTGGTCTGGTCCAACGGTGTTCTTCCACACTTCCTGAAATGGATCTGGTAACCAAATGATTCATTACTTGGTCTCTAAACTCTGCTTTCACATGTTCTCCATTCAACCTCTACACTGCACTCCTTGAAATAAACTTTTACCTCATGAGCTTTCGTCAGTATAAAATCGCAAATAACCTGTTTGTGCTGTGTCCCGATTTCTGAACGAGGTATTATTTTCACATCAATCCAGAGCTTTCTGTTGATTTTCGATAATCTGTTTTTTTTTCTTTTGCTGTACCAGATTCATACATAAGTAGACTGAAAATCTTCTCACAAAGCATTAACTTCATCAGAAATAAATTAATAAAGGGTTTAAATTCATTAAAATCAAATGCAATAAAGTACTAAAACAGACCTTTTAAAAATTGTATTAAAAAGAAATAATTTAATTACAAAATTAAATTCACTAGAATGCATTTCGGGTTCTTAAACAAGTCGGCCATTTTAATCTTTTGTTTAATAGTTAAAGAAAAAAAAAAATATATAACCCTTCGAAATTTACACCGACTTTAAAATTCTTAGCAAACCCTCATGTATTAAAACAGTGAAAGTTTAGGAAGCTACATCGTAAGACAACATAGCCATAACAAAATTAGTTATACCTTTATAACCATTTTGTTCAATTAATAATTTAATGACCAAAACGAAACCGTAATAATTTAATTTAACCTTCAAAATCCTATTTTGACAAAATAATTTGGTAAAAAAATACATAAACAAACAAACCAAACGACATAGTTAAAAAAAATAAGAAGCAAAACCAAAATGAAAGTAAAGACTCCCGAGCCGCCATGGTTCAGGATGTGGTGCAGACCAGAGAAGCCGGCTCAACCCAACCAGGTGAACGTCGTTGCCACAACAACAATAGCTACTAAATAAATAAGTTATTAATTTGTTATAAGAATGCAAACAATGTCTTTTGACAGTACTGAACTCCAATCTTTGGTTTCTCCTTTTAAGGCAAGAACTTGTCTTCTACCACAACAGAAAAAAGACTTTTCTTTCTCCCTTCATATGCCTTGCGTCAGGCAGAACTTTAATTGACAGAGCTTCTTTGCAAGGGCTTACAGCTCGTGGAATGGAATACTGCGAGACTGCTTCCCTGCTGATTACAACTTTGTTGTCTTCTTATCCAATTTCAACAAATTCTTGTCATAAACTGTTCCATAAGTAAGCAAACGCAGTTCATATCATTTTAATCGATGTTAGTACTCCCATAGCGTTCTTCATCTTTTGGCTGACAATCATTTTCATTAAACCTTATCCTCGAGTGGCTCTTGACCTTGATAAGTATTGACCCAATAGAAAAAAACAACATAAAAGGAAACCATCTTATGAACACGTGAGCCTTTTTTTATCCATTGATCAGCCGGCTGGTATGTCACATTTCAGTTGAAATAGCATTTTCATTGTTAAACCCGCAGATTGAATGGATGCATCTTAAGAACATCCGTTCGTTTTGTTTTTGTATTGCAAACGTGTTTGGAGTGTGAGTGTGGCTGTTGTAAATTCATCTTTTAGGGTTGATGGAAGAAGAGAGAGAGAGAGGGGATGGGTGCTGGATGGTGGAGAATTGTTTGTTCTTTGCCATTGTATCCCTAAGTATGGCAGATTGTCATGTGGTACTTTTTTCAGATGCTAGAAATTCAGAACAATCTAAAATAGAACACGACTTGGGTGTGTCATTTCACGTTGGTACCACATTGCTGATTCGTATGGTTGGTTGGCTTGTAGAATGGAGAATCAAAAACAAGGGCAATGCTCTCTTTACTTTTATTTATTAAGTATAGATCCTTATGTGAATAGCCTGATAATTAATACTGAATGGGGGTCAGAATCTTTAAATGAAGAATTTTTTACATTTGGAATTATTTGTTTTAAACTTAAACAATTATTTAATTCACATAATTTCAAAGAACTGTTGGGTTTATTTATCTCCTCTCTAGGAGGTTAGACACAAGGGCAGGTGAGGTTTTGAAAAGTCAGCACACTAGGATTAGTGCACTCTGTTGGGGTTTTAAGTATTATTAGTGTTCTTTTATTATATTCGACATCCCAAAGGCTCTTTATGCCAACATTTTCTGCAATTTTATTCAAGTTTTGGAGTCTATAAGCAGAGGTGGAGTGTCAGCAAAAAGAAAAAAAGTGGACTCCAATTCCTCACCTCTGCATTTTATTATTATTTTTATCCTCAATGACATATTCGGCATCCTTTTGGCTCTTTATGCTAAATTTACTGAAATTCTGTACAATACATTTATACTGAGTCAGCATTTACCAAAGCCAAAAGCCACTTGAGGATAAGGGTTAATTAGATGGTCAGTTTGATGATGAACAATATTATGAGAGGCTTGAAAACAATGAATGTAATGGACAAAATTTGATTACTTAAGAGGATGGCTCAACAAGTATTTGTTAGAGGCTGAAGGCGTTTTTTGTTTGTTTTCATAATTATTTTTTAATCATAACTTTTATATTTAAAAAGAAAATTCAACTGTTTTGAAAGTCTTAAAAAAAAATGGACTTTTAAATTCACATTTTTTTAAATGATTTTCATGCTATTACTAGTGGGGATGCTCAAGATTGCTTGAAGTAAAATTAACTTTAAATTCAGGATTGGAGTTAAGAAAATCTTTGGCAAATTTGCCAGGTGAAAGAACACAACGAAAGAGACATCTTTATTGTAAAAACACATTTAAAAAAAAAAAAAAAAAAATTAAATGAAGTATTGTTTTATTCTATTCTAATTGTTCCGTTACTTTAAAACATGCATTATTAAGAGACAGTGTTTTTCTTCAAGTGGTAAAAAAAGTTTTTTTGCATTTTTTATGGATGACTTTTGACTTGATAATGACTGAGGTATCAGTTGAAAATGTTCAAAAGCTATTCAGTAGGATTCTTCACTCTCAACCGTGAAAAAGAAATATCTAATTTTTACAATGGTTTTTAACTAGCCATTTATTATTTAATGAATATACTGCGCAAATACATTTTATACTAATACAGTTAGGGGGAAAGAAATATTTGAAAATTTTATTTTTAATATTTCATTAACTGAACAAAATTTTTATACATCTACTGTAAAAGATTTCACACTACTAATATATGCAAATAAACTTAAATTATATTTAATTGCACAGAAGTTGATAGAATTTATTCATTTTAATGGATGAAAAAGTAATCGTTCAATATAAATATCTAAATGATTAAATGCGAAAGTTGGGCCCATTTCTCCTCGCATTAATGGTAGTCAAAACTGCCTATTTCAAGTTAATTCTAATTTACAATTTTACATCTTTTTTATATTCTGCTTATGTATATATGATATCGGTCGCAAGATTAAGTAATTTGCATATTTGTTTTGAAAAAGGGCATTTTATTTATTCTTTTTAATTCAATGATTGTTTTGATTTTAATACAACAAATAGTTCTGTTTCGCAATATTGTTTTATTTCCTGGATAAATATTTAGCATTTTTGTTCAAATGTGCCTATCTTTAGAGGGGCTGACTTGATTTTCAACAATTTGTTATCTATTTCGAAATTGCAAATGAAACAGATTTCTTTCTTTTCCTTTCTTTACAGTCATATTTAAAAGATAAATAAATTTGTATCGAAATTACCAAAATGTTAACGTTTATCTATCTGTATGAATAAAATTGTTTCAGGCTTACAACAAAGTTATGAATACAATATTTATTATTTTAAATGAATGTTTCAAGTATTTCAAGTAACAAACTTTGCAAAGCAATAGTGAGCTGGCTTTGCCAGCTAGTATAATTATTAATTCTAGATTGCATTATTATTTTAAAGTATAAGAATATTCTTGAACGTTCCAATAATTCTATCGGTACATGTAGTTAACCTTAAAATCAAAACTGGACGTTCTGTAATTGCTAGTTACACTAACAGGTTCTAATCATGGCAAGAGGCAAAGAATTGACTGATTCACAAGAAGAATTGGTTCTTAAGATCTGGAAGGATCTCCAGTAACCTGAATATTCCTTTCACTATGATTAGTTCATTCATTACAAGGTTTAAAAGCCGTAAGATAGTTGAAAGCCAAAGAACAGGTAGTCCAAGAATATTTCTCAAACATTTAGAAAATTAGGATGTCAGATTCAGCAAAATTTAATGGTTACCCGTGAAGACCTGCAGGATGATTTGCATTTATCAGGAATTGGTGTAACCAAGTGAACGATAAGTAATGAAATTCACAGAAACTGTAAAGTCACGAAGATGGAGGGAAACTCCACTTCTATTGGAATAAGAGATGTTGAAATTCATTATAGAACGTAAGGATAAGGAAAACTTATAATTGAAAAGAGTTTTATCAATAGACAAAACTAAAATTGAGTTGTTTGATTATAATTATCGAAATCAAGTGTGGAGGAAAAATGGTGAGACCTAAGTAGACCTAAGAACACCGCGCCAACATTTTTTAGGCGGCTGTTTTTCTGCAAAAGGTGTTGCTAAAATATCAATGATAGTGTAAAATGAATGCCGAAATATATTTTTAAAGTCTTAGAAGAAAATTTAGTGTCTTCTATTGAGTCTTGAACTACCTCCTGATTGGATTTTCCAGCAATAATGATCACGAGCATACAGCAAAATCTACAGTGGCTTTCCGAAAATAATGTTGATATCTTGCTACGGCTAAGTCAGGGTCCGGATTTGGATCCAATGGAGAACTTGTGGCTATATTTGAAAATTCAAATCCAAAAAAGAGCACCAACAAACGTTAAAAATTAACATTAAGGACTACAGGAAGAGATTGGTTACTTTTGGAGTAAGAAAGTATTAATTAAAGATAATACTTTATTTTGTATTGTACAATTACTTTTTTCACTCATTAAAATGAATAAATTGTATTAACTGTACAATTTAATATAATTTAAGTTAATTTGCATATATTAGTAGTATGTAATCTTACACAGTAAATATATAAAAATTTTATTCAGCTCTGAAATATTAAAAATGTTACTTTTAATGTGTATAAATATCCTTCCCCCAACTATTTATTTTTTTTACTTATATTCACCCCAAACGAGATACATTGCTACTGAGACATAAAGAACCATATTTATGTGGAGAGTTATACAATATGGCGATTTAGTGTATGGTGGAAATGTATGTGAAAACACAAAGTTGTTAAAAGGTTGTTTCATCCGGGGCGGTGGAGTCTGTTGCCCAAATGCTCAGATTGTGGGAATTATATATATATTCCTGTATATATATATGAAATTCTGTATTAAATTTTCTTCCAGGAGGTGAAATTATACCCACAGGAACTGGCTTGTTCTTATACAAATTATGTTCAAGTCCGCCCAGAAATTGATGCAAGTTGTTATAAATTTTGTTTTTGGTGTCAATTCTCACCATAACAATACCCAACTTTCTCCGCATCGATATATTCAGAAAGTGGAAAATCAACCTACTCTAATGTACTTTTAAAAAATTACTTTATTATTTATCATACGAGAATAAAACCAAAAAAGGAACAAATGTGAACATGAATGTCAATCACTGCAATTCACTTTAGTAATTTTAATTAGTAACTGGAAAAACTCTGACCACAAAATATTTCCAATCTATCAAAAAATATACGCAATTACTCTCATTGAAAACAATGAATAAATTACTTTGGCGCTTCAAAATTTGAATAGAATTTGGAATCATTTATTTTTTTGAATAGAAAGTCATTTCTGACTGTAACGTTCTGAGCAAATCCTCATTAAAAGATTGGAAGTTTTGGAATCTGTTTACACCCGGTAATTTTATAAATAGAAATTAACATTATCTTAATAACAAAATTACTTAGTTTCATAACAATTTGGTTCAACTAATAATTTTATGACGAAATAATACCGTAATAATTAAATTTAACTGTCAAAATTCTATTTAAAAAAACAAAAAACAAAAACACTAAAAAAAATAAAGTAAAAAAACAACAACCAGGCAATGCCGGATAGATGTAGCTAGTTATAAATATACTTCCTATATTGTTTTAATTTGTCTACTTTACAGCATATCCACTCTTTCTAGGTTTTCTGATGATATCTATTGTAAACAATTCATCGAAAACCAGTTGTCATGTAATCCAAAGATGGGAGATGAGAGAAATTGTGGCTTTATATCTTTTCAATGGTATTTATACATAAATGAACAGAATAGAACTGATAGAATTTGAACATTGCATAGCTGATTACATGGTCTGTGTTTAGTATCCATTATGTCAATTGTGCACCTCTCTTCCTATATTAAAAGTTTAACATGCATTTTTATTACTAGGCATCGGACATTTTATCGCAGACATTTTTAGTCATTTTATTACTAGGTATTTCATTTTTTAGGATTCGGTTTATACACCAAAGAAGCATTTATTTATGAAAATTAGACTTTTAGAGGTATAAATGACCCAAATAACCTATAATTTTTCTCCATCTCCCTTGAATACTAACTCTGTCTAATATGAAAGCAATAGTGATGTCGAATATAAAATATAGATTTAAAAAAAGTGACATTAAGACAGTAAATGTGTTAGCAAAACATCCAAAAAAAAAGAATTGAATAAGGAACGAAGAGAAAAACTGAAAAGGAATGAGTGAAGAAGACTAGAAAAGGATATTTAGGTTACGTCATATGTATTATTAGACAAGGCTAGAAAACTAGAAACTCAGCGTTGCTCAGGAATAAATTAAAATGTGTTTCATTATAGTATTAAGGGGGAGAAAAGAAACTTGGCGTTGCCCAAGAGAGATAACTTTAAAACTGAAAGCTCAGATGAATTTCTGTAAGTTTTTATTATTTACAATACATTAAAATAAGAGGGCAGGGGGAGCGAGAAAGAGTAGAGAAATAAAAAAAAAAAAAAAAAAAAAAAAATGTTACAATCTTTTTAACTTTTATTTTGTTTTATGTCCCTCTGGCAACACCGGATAGACGTGCTAGTCTTAAATAAATGTTTGTGTTGCATATTCCTAGTCAGTAATATATTTGAAGTGTAGATATGATTTGCAGATGTAACGGCTGATATGGTATAATTGAGGTGGGATGACCACCCATATGAGGAGTAGATCGCTGATTGGTTAACTTAACCATGTGACTTAAGATTCAAAGCACTTCTTTATATACGAGCTTTACCTACCCAACACTTTCCGGAATGCAGTGAGGTCATTTTAGTTTTTAATTTTTATTTGTTTGCATATTTTTAAACAAGGTAAGAAAACTCCTTATATTCAATTTAAAATAAGTTATCTTCCTTGCTGGTTATTATTTAGGTGATTATTTAAAAATGTTTCATATTTGCAATCGTCTGGGATGGATTAAGTAATTTTTAAAATAAATTGTAGCGAAGTATGTTATTGCATTGTCAATAAACCGTTACAATAGTAACAAATGAAAATTGCCTTGTCAAAAGCAAAGTTTGATTTGTCAGCTTAAATGCTATTTGGTCTGACTTTGAAAATTCAACAAGATAACTTTATATATTAGATATCTGGACTTAAAATTTATTCCTCAATATTTGAATTAGAAATGTAAAAGTATTAAATTCCAGTAACGATCTTCCAAATTTTCCTTCCTGAATTTGCCTGAGATACGGCACATATCAAATTGGTCCTCCAATTTCCGCTAAATATGTTCCAGTATGATTTAGGTAACAATATTTCGTCTGACAATGATTCTCATTTCGAGTTCTTCCTAGATTTGCAAGAAGATTGGAAACAGACCAGTCCTTTTACATAGCCCCATAAAGAAAAAAATTGCTAGGTGTCAAGAATGTTGGTAGGTATTTCAACAGCACATTGTCTTAATCAATAGCATGCCTGATTAATCTGTCTGGTAGATTCTTATCGAGATAAGGTTGCACAGTGAGCTTCCAGTTAGGTGGAGCTGAGTCCTGTTGAAAAATGAAACCTTCATGTAAAAATTATTTTTAATTTTTTTATTTTCATTATTTTTTAAACCTCTTCTATTCTTAGACTCAGTATTTGGGGAGAGGGGATATGTACACTTAACTTTTAGCAGTAGTGTTATAAAGTACTCACTTTGTGTGATGATCTTCGAAAGTTATTAACAGCTGTTTTCTTCAACCTCATTATTTTTATTTAATTTTTTGCCTCAATTGGGGATTCATCAAAATCTGTTTTGTCAAGAGATGAAGTTTGTTTCTTTTATTCATCTCTTTGATGTTTCTTCTCCGGCTTAGAAAGCGAAACAAATGTTGAGATGGAATCAACAGCTCGACAAGAAACCAAGAAGCATCTCCACAACTCGCTATATCTCTAGCAGAGATATCCAGCGTTGCCGGTGGCATGGATAACACATTAGTTACAAAAAATGTGTGTAACATCTTTTTTAAAACTCCTCTCTTGACATATCCTCAGTTGCATTTACTTTTTGAATACCCCCTTCTCTTTCTGGCAACTGGTTCAATATAATTGAAAATAAAAAGTCGGCACTTTCAGTGTTTTTGGAACAACTACAGTAAGTATTTTTTTTTCTTATTCCTCCCACTAATTTGGTCCTTGGTGACAAGGGAATGGGATATGACAGTATGTTTTTACCATAATAAGATTTATATAATAGATTAACAGCTTCTGGTGTATGGACTGGTTTAGGATACCAAAAATGACATTAATTTGGGAAGGGGTGGGGTTAGTTTTGTACAACACATTTTGGCAACAATAAAAATTATGCTCACTGAATTTAGTGTTGGATCAGTGATGACAGATGTGTATTCATTTATACTGTGTAAAAATGGGGGGCATGATTATATAATAAAGTCAACTTTTTCCCTATTTCATTGGCTATTATAGCTTTAGAACCAATAGCTTTATATGCTAATCTATTCCGCCAGCCACTTAGGCCAATTTCTGATGCGCATTTTCAGAAAATATGCATTAGTTTCGTTTTCTTTCAAAATTACTTATATTTTTTCTGTGTAAGCTGATTCTCCTAACTCAGTCTTTTACAGAGAAGGTTGCAGCCATTTTCACTCTCACACTAATATCTACTCTCACGGCCCCCACAGTCACCGGGGACTTTTCTTAATAGGGTGATTTCATTCTTCCGGGTGTTTAGACTGTATTCGCGGAATATCGGATTGGATATCAAATACACAAACCGTTATTCATAGTCAACACGACAATTCTCCGAACATTCATGTCTTTTAATTTCATTTTCCTATAACATTTTTATCTTCTTCCAGTGACATCAAGAACATTAACTATTCATTCAGATTTATACTTTTCAGCTTACCTTTGCAAATAAACGATTGTTTTTCGTCATTCGTTTTAAGTCAGAACTTTTTATCACTGTGGTTAAAAATATACATTTTTTTTTTTCTGTTGTCATTGTCATTAATATTAGTAGTTGTACTATTTATATTGCAACTGGACAGTTATTATTAGTATTACTATTTTTCGTAGTAGTAGTAATGCTATCCGGACGGTCATTTGAAGCAGTTAAGGAAGGAAATTAATATTTACGAATAAAAAGATTTGTTATTTTATGTTTGAACAGTAGATTTTATAGTGGGGGATCAGTTTCGCATATAAATTTAACGTAAAATGATCCCCCCAGTTCCAGTCCCACTCAGCTTTCTTAGGCCAGATGAAATGTTCATTAATTCCAGAATACAAATGACTAAAAATCAAAAATCACAGGATATCTAAATTAAAAACTAATCACCCACTGTTCTATTTTCACCAGGCTTTAAAATGTGTTCACACGTAATCGCAAAAAAAAAGTAGAAATTCCTATTTGAGGGGGGGGGGGTGCTTTAGCTGAGGGTTTAAAAAAAGTTTATTTTTTAGAACTTTTTTTAACCATGCAAACAGTTTATTTTTGTTTGTTTTTCACTTAAACACTTTGAGTAAACAACTTCAAATAATTTGGTGACTGAAATTGGAATTCAACTATTGAAAGTGTAATATCGTTTCTGTCCTCAGTCAGAAAAGAATAGATACTTACCCTCGTGGGGAGGCAAGTAAATAGACTCAAACCAATAGACTATTGTTTTTCGTAGTTCGTTTCAAGTCGGGAATTCTCGTCAATGTAGTTTAAAACAGACATTTTTGTTTTTATTATTTTTTCATTTTTCTCTTGTCATTGGTCGTCGTAATATTAGTAGTTGGGTGCCACTTAGGCTTATTATCTATGTACCATGAATCTACTTTGGTATGATATCTACACTTACATTGCAGTATCGGATTGGATGTCAAATACACATCATTATTCGTAATCAACACAACAATTCTCTGAATATTCATTACTACTATTATGAACCTACTTTGTTATGCGATTTACACCTCACGTTACAATCAACCTGGTACAAGAGCAAGGAAAACAGAATGTGTGGTTAGAGAGCCTGGAACCCTAACCCAAATGTTCAGAGACTGTGCGAAACTTCAGCCAATTATTCAACGAGAAGTCGTTGAAGGCTCGGTAATCTAATCAGAGTAGTTATAGTACTGGACGATTATTATTAATGTTATTTTTTTATAGTAGTAGTAATGTCCGTCGAAACATGAAGAGATTTTTTTTTTTTTTTTAATAAACATATTTCTGCAGTCAAATTTTTTTCTTATTTTCTTTTGAGGGATGAGGCTATATTCACAAGGAATTACAAAGTATTGACATTATTATTATTGTTATATTGAAACGATTAGCTTATAAAATGGGTGCCAAATTTTAGTGATTAGTTTTGTCTGACTTTGCAAGCAGTGACTGGGCAAACTAATCCACCTTATTAAGTTTTCTTTGAAAATGCTAATTTGTTTTATGATTTTGGTGAGGTGGATTATTTTGCCTTATCACCACTTGTAAAGTTAGACAAAAATCATCGCTAAAATTTGTCACACATTTTTAAAGTTAATCACTTCAATATAATCTATTGTTAGTCTATATGCTATTATGCTTATTATTGGAAGTAGTACTTTTGCAACACTGACAATTGTTTTTATTAGTATTATTATTAGTAGTAGCAAACAGTTGCTTTTTTTTTTTTTCCCAAAAAAATATTTTTCAGGATGTTCACATGTAATTAAAAAATAAATAAATAAATAAATAATTAAAAAAAAAAAAGTAGAATCTCGTTTTTTTTTGGGGGGGGGGGTATTTAACTGACGGTTCTCATCTACAATATTAGCGAGGCTTTTAAGAATTTTTATCTGTAGTTCAATCTGTCACATTCTAATAATTTTTTTTTTTAATTTGAAAATTGCTTTATAAGTTGGACGCAGAAGTCTAACCATGCAAATTATCCATCGTATAAAAGATAATTTCTTTAGCAATTCTATATTGGATACAACATTATGATGTTTACTTTGTGGCATATTTCAATTTCACTGCTTGATTTATTTATTTTGTACAAAACAAAATATACTCTCCCATAACCTGATCACTAACCCTATGGCCGGGTGCCCCTTCCCTTAAAAAAACCTTAACAAAACGAGAAAGAAAAAGTAGTTACCATCAGGACTAGTGATAGTTAGAGTTTTTTTTGTTTTTTGTTTTTGTTGCTGAAAAACGTTAATCGTAATTTGGGTATTTGCAAAATGAAAATTAAACAGAAATCTGCAAAAAAATCAGAGAACAAGTTAGTATTTGGAAAATAATCTGCAAAGATCAGACAACAAGTTAATAAAGTGGATTATTTTGCCCAGTTATTGGTTGCAAAGTCAGACAAAACTAATTGCTAAATTTTGGCAGATATTTTTAAAGCTAACCACCTTCAATACAACCTACTATTGTTAGTCTTATTGTTATCATTATTAGTAGTATTAATATTCAATAGTTCAAGGTTCGGGCATGGAATTTCTTGAGTTAATCCACTTTCCCGGGCAACACCAGGACATGGGTCGGCTAGTCAATAATATTGAAGTAATTTTGTAATTGCTTTGTATTTATAAATCTGTCATTTGCCCAGGATTAATTACTTCAAACTTGGAAGTTTGGGGACAATTTTTTTTTTTTCACATATTTCTTAATTTTTTTTTCTTTTTCTCAGGGTGAAATTATTAAAAGAAATATATTTTTATCTTTTAGTGTTTGCTTTACTACGGCAAATAAACTTTCTTGTGTCTATTTTCGCTTAGTCAGAATTATTGACAATATTTTTTATATTTATCTTCGATTTGGAAATACTTCAAACCAAATTGAATTTGAGAGGTTTTAAAATTTTTTTTTTTTTTTTTTTTTTTTTTAACAAGTTATCAGATTAAGAACAGTAATAGCATAGAACATTTGGAATTGGATGAATTCAGAAATAATGGTTAAAAAAGGAATTAAGAGGTCATTTTTTTTAACTATGGAATGAAATATTTAACAGCATTTGATCAATATATTAGTGTAAATGTGCTGTACATTAAAAACATCTTTTTACGGTTGAGTTAAGAACTGTTAAAAGGGGAGACGCTCAAAATATTTAACAAACTAATAGTTATAATTAAAAAGAAAAAAGTTAAATGATTAAATTTTTTTTTTTTTTTTAAACAATGCAAATATTTACAATTACTTACTGCCATAGATAGTTTATTCCCATATTTAGTGTTGTATAATTTGACATTTTTAGATATTCATAGTTATAGATTTTCTCAAAATTGTAGTCCAAGCTTTTTGAATCTTTATAGAAATTCTGAAATTATATTGCTCTCTGGCAATTGTAATGTTTTTTTATTTCTTAATTTGACATTTAATCCAAACATCCTTTTGAAATAAAATAGAATTGGCCTGAATCTATAACATTCTAGAAGGTTATGACGAAGACCATATGTTAGTGCCACGTACTGCGATCATATTCATTCTGCAATCGTGGCAGAGACAGGTGAACTCTTTAAAAAGCTCCGAATTAAGATAGTTGACATGTATAAACAAGACGATGCATACGTAACACTTTCAAGCATTTAAATGTTCCTAGATCAACAATTCAGATCATTATTAGAAAGTATGACGAGACTCATTGTGTTGAGAATAAATTAAGAACTGTCAGGTAACGGTAAGTTCTGAGAGAATGAAGAGGGCATTTGTTAGATGTCGCGAATCCTCACTGACTGGCCAAGGACATTGTCAGTGATGTAAAGATATCAAGTTTAATACATCAATGAAGGCAGTCAGTCGATTCCTTCATAGAGCAGAACTTTAAACATGTCATCCAAGGAAAACTTCCTTGCTTAAGACTAAACAGTTAATAAAATACAGATTGGTTTTATTCTAGAAGACATTTAGAACATGGGAGTAAATATTGGGACTCTTATTTTATGGTCAGTTGGAACGAAACTAGAATTATTTGGTCACATGAAGTCTTGGTGTGTATGGAGGAAACGTGAATGAAGCTTTCAAAAACCCCAAATATCCTCCGTACTATAAAGTGTTGTGGTGGAATGTTAGAGGGAGCAGACTCCATTGAGAGAAAAATAGTGTTTAAAGGGGATTAACTATGCTCTTTATTATCTCCCTTGATTAAAACAGCATTTTGGAAAGCAGTTATCTGCCCACACATTTGACCAGCCGAGAACATGGAAATATTCAATGGACATTCGCTCAATGACAATTAAATACATCCTCATTTTCAAAGTAATTTTTTTCAATTGTATTTGTATAATAAAGATTATTGTTGATCTACACAGAATGGTTTTCATCAAAATTATTTGTTCATATTTGTGTCTTACCACTCACAAAATTATTTCATGAGAAAATTGTGCTTTGGGGATCTTTTGCTTTTGTGGATGAGAAGAATCATGGATAAATTGCACGGTTTGAGTATTCTTAAAAAGAATATAAAAATGCGTGAAAAGATTATATATTGATAGATTTGAATAACAAATGCTGTAGATGTATGTATATATATTATTCCTATTCGAATGAAGTAGGAAATGCACATAATGGGGGAAAACGCAATAAATAACATTCGTCATAATTGATCATTATAAAATAATGATCAATTATAAAGAATAAATGTTTTTTCATCTTTTTCCTCTGTCAATTATCTTTTCTTATTCATTTGTAATGCTATCTGCGATGTTAAAATAAAAATATTTTTTTTTTTTTATATCTGAAGGTAGATACTAAAATGTGATATGGATTGAACAAAGCCTCCTTCATATAAAGATTTTCCACTCTTTATACAATTCTGTTAAATATTTTATCCTCTTTTTTATATACACATGCACAAACCTCCACGTTTGTTTTCTTTTCTTTTAAATGTTTTTGCATAGGTGGCTCACTTTGAAAAACGACTTCTTTAAACTCATATTTGACTTTTCATAAGTTTCACGGTTGACCTAGGTGAACTTTACATAGGCTATCTGCATACCAATTTTGGTTGAAATCTAATCAATAGTTTCTTAGTCTGTAGTGGATAGGCAGGAACTTTATTTTATTGATTAAACAAAACGGCTCTGTAATTTTATATATATATATATATATAGAATATTTTTTAAATATTAAACTAAACTTGAATAGGTAAAATCAAGTACAAAAAACAATTTATCCTCTATCTTGTCTTACTGGATGAGCTAACCTTGGTTTAGCAGGCAGACTAGAAAATGCAATCAGAATAGACTTGACCCACGTGAATCACACAACTAAAAAAAAAGCAGTTACAGAATGGTGGAGACTCTAAAGCATTACACGGTGCCTATCATGATTGCAGACGTAATTAAGGGTTATTTTAAATGTGTTGTAATGCCGTGGAGACTCCTGCTGTCGAGCATGATACACCTGACTTCAGCATATCCATTTCATGCAAAAGACAAACAAAATGCAGAACACTCTCTTAAAATAGATATCACAAACCAGCCTAGTTTAGAGTGCCAAAACTGATTAATATAGTAAGATTCCCTTTAATTTCAACTTGCAATATGTCATTTTTGGGGTTATTTTGATAAAATTTGGGTGTTAACAAAATTTACTATTTTTCTCTGTATAAATGTACAATTCTTTCTTAAAATCCGGTTCGGTGATGGGCGATTTATTTTTTCCATAAAGAAATGTTGGTACTTTTCAAATTTGGTGTGAGATATTGTCTCTATGCATATAAAAAATAGTTCAATTTTTAAGGAAAAAGGGCCACTTGTCAATATGGAGGACTTAATGTAGGGTTTTAAGTTGTCTTTCACAAAAAGATTCAAGTTGAAAACTTTAATGAATGAAATATTAAAGAAATTTTTGCCCTATTATCAAATTGTTTCCATCTATTTTTACATGGTTCAAATCTGAGTTGTATTTTTTTTTTATTTACTATTAAAAGAAAAAAAAACTAATGTGATATGAATTAAGAAGATTCAATGTGTTAGCTGTCAAAATGAATCTTATATGAACAGTCAAAGTTGTACTTAAGTGTCATTTTTGCATTTTTCAAGGGGGATAAGATTTTGCCCAATGTTTAGGCTGGTTTGATCTAATAATTATTGCTTCTATTATAATTAATTTTTATTTACCACAAGATGACATTACATTTGTAAGGATTTTTCACTTGTTCAGAGCCTGTATTTTTAGTTATACACTGAAAATTAACTTATGAACCAATAGCACACAAGACGGCAATATTTATAATTTCAACAGACTTTGAATGGTCATAATTCGGCTACCAAAATAAATTTGGTACCATGACTTATGTTTTACCCACATTAAAAGTTTTTAGATATAATGAAAATAGAATGACATGAACTGATACATTTCTGAATGACCAATGCAAAGTAAAATAATTGTGATTTGTTTAAATTTTGTTTTTCATGAAATGTAGATGATTTAACCTCAAATGTTGACTTAAATATTTGATGTTAGTTTTTATAATAACAATATATGAAGAAGAGCTTACATTACCGTCGAGGTCGGGCGCTATCAAACAGGATACCATATTAAGGAAAACTACAGTCATATAATAACATTAAAAACAACTTCTCATAATTAGTCATTCAGATATGAATTCTAAAATCAAGCTGAACCAAGACAGCACACTTTACGTATAAAGGGCTCAACATATTTTCAGATAGAGCTTTATTACAATAATACATCTTAACACTTTAATATTAAGTCTTTATTCATTCAAAGACTTTGTCAGAGTGAGTTTATTGTAGTTATTTCAGACTTAAACCCCTAAAATGATTTAATTGCATTGTACAGATTATTTATTTTTTCTACCTATCCTGTGTTTGTGAAATCTGCATGTATAGATTATTCCTATCAAATTTTAATACTAGGTCTAATACAATAACCATAAAAGTAGTGAACACACAATTACAGATGTCTCTTATATACATAATAATATGCTAAGATTATCATTGTTTGTACGTACATTATCATCTTTTACATAGATTTTAAAAAAAAAATGAGATTGTCTGATTAGCAAAGATGATTTTAAAATAAATTGTTAAAAAAATCAAATTGTCATCCTGTCAACTAAAACGGTACAATTTTAAATGTTTCAAAAAGTGACATTCATTAAATAAAAAAATTTTTTAATTTTTATTTGAAGACAATTATTTTTTTGGTAAGAAGACTGAATACTTTTTGTTTTAAAAAAAAGAATTAAATTGCTTATTATTTAAAGAATTTTTAGCTGACAATTATTTTTATGAGAGAAGTATTTTTTTTCTTTATATTGATCCTGACACTTCTATTATTTCAAAAGGAATATTATTATTAACAGTAAATTATACAGATTGATGTAGAAAGCACTGTGGGATTTCCACAAGGTCCCGCTAGTAGCTATATATTTTTATGGTCATGATCACCCTTGTAGCCAGTAGTTGTTTGGGACACTACTCTATCGTAATCATGAGCATCTGGTGGGAAAAATATTTTTGGTTTAGAGATTTTGGCTAGAATGATAAAATTAATCTTTCTAGTGGAGAATTAGGAAAGTTGTAAAATGAAATTGTGAGGAGGGGGGGGGGGCCTTTTTTATAAAACTTGGTTTATTCAATTTCAACAGGAATAGTTTTAGGAAAAAAAATTTGGCATCATTATATTCGGTTTAACGTCCGTTTTTTTAGCATGTGTTGGACGACTTTTAGAAATTGACTTGCAAGCTAACCAATCTCTTTCTAGGTTTTTATTTATTCCTCTTTCTCTCAAATTCATCTTTATCACTTCCTCCCGTGTTTTCCTGTGAACTGACCTTGCTACCTCAATTGTTCTACATCTATTAACCCAGAAACTCTTATCCATTCTTTCAATGTGGCCATACCATCAAAGCCTTCTGTTCTGCACGAATCTCCCTATACTGTCCAGATTTAATGTACCTATGAGGTCATCAGATCTGAGCCTGTCTTTAAGAGTTGTATTGCATATCCATCATATCAGTCTCGTATCATTTCTCTCCATCCAATGCAGGTTTACCTTTTATACATCATACTGCGTACACATACCTGATAGATTTTTCTCTTCATTGACAGTGGTAACGCTCTGCTGGTTAGTAATGGCAAAAGTTCACTAAACTTACTCCATCCACTACTAATTCTAGCTATCACACTAGCACCTGCTTCACCCTGTGCTCCAATAGTATCACCAATGTAACAAAACTTCTGAAAAATCTCAATAACCTCACCATCCACACATATTTTCTCCATATCTCAACCTACCTGTAATTCCACTGCACTTGTGTATCCAATGCTTACAAGTACCACAGAAAATTGAGTTGCGCCCGACTTCCTTACCACAAACTAAGCATGGGAATTTTCCTCTTTCCGGAAAATTTCGAACACTACAACCACTGATCAACACTTTTGACTTGGTGACGTTCACTTTCAGGCCTTTACTTTCCATAGCAATTTTCCAAGTTTTGAACTTGACAAGTAAACCTTCCATTGTTTCACATGTAAATACCAAGTCACCAGCATACAGCATCTTTTCTGGACAATCTGTGCTGAACTCCCTGGACAATGCCTCCAAGACACAGATGAAAAGCAACTCTGAGTACAGAGCCCTGATGCATTACCACATTAACATTAAAGCTAAATGTGCTATTAATTCTAACACGACTTTGAGCATTTCTGTACATTGCTTGAACAATCTTCACTAACCACTCCTTTGCCTCTAGTTTATGCAATATCCACCAGATGACATCTCTTGGCACTCTGTCAAAAGCTTTCTCCAGATCTACAAAAGTAAAATACAGATTCTTCTTACTAATGAAACTTCTCTTGCATTTGTCTCAGAATAAATATAGCACCAGTGGTACTATGCCCAGGCATAAAACCAAATTGCATTTCATCTATGCTTATCTACTTCTTATTTGCTACTCAATTATTCTCTTAATCACTTTTAGGACCTATCCATAAACTTTTAGTCTCTATAATTACCGCTATTTGGAGCTTCCTCGTTATTTTTTGTAGCAGTTGACAATTGTGCTAAGTTCCCAGTCTTTCGAAATTACCTCTGTTAGGAATGGTGTAAAATGTCTGTTTTATTTTTGAAAAAAAAAAAAAAGAAACATTCTTTCCGTGTCATAGACACATCAGCATGTATTTTAAAAATTTTAACTTATATATTTTTTTTTCCCCTTTAAATAAGTCATCTTCAAAAAGTCTTTGAATAAAGGCGAAACGTCGATGAACATACAATTTTCGGTTTTTCTTATTTTAATATATATATATATATATGCTAATAGTTACCCTTAGTTAGAACTGATGGCTATTGGAGTACTTTAGTGATTATTATGAGCATCTGGAATGTTTACTTTTAATTTAATGTGCCATTTAAATAATTTCATGATTTCTTAAAGATTGCAAAAAATTCAATGCTCAAGTACATTCTCCCTACTCTTTCTAAAAACGAAAAAAAACAAACTATTCAAATTGTTAGTATGACCTGTGCTACTTATCAGTTTATGGCTAAATCTTAATTCAAATTTAATGAATCAAATTATTTGAAAAAAAAAAAAAAAAAAAATTCCTGTTGAATTAGATAAAAAAAAGTCTTATAAAAAGGCACCATTTTGTCTGCCTTAATTTTATCGCTCTCTCAATTTTTCCCCCAGAAAACAACAACAACAACATTCCTTCTGTAATTCCATCCTGCCGATTTGCAATATGTCTGTCAGCCAGAAGTCTGTTTCTCTCCAGACACACAAGGTTGATTACTCTGGTGGGTATTATTCACTGTTGGAATTACGAAATATGAGACAGATTTTGTCTTTTAATATAAAACAAATCAGAATGGATATTCTTAAGATAGGTCAATTCAAAACTTAAGTGTGACAGATGCACAGAACCTCTTACAAAGATATATTTACACATATTTAATCAACAAGTTTAGTGATGAAAGTGCTATTTCAATGTGAAGAGTGACCGACTGAACATGGGCGAGGAAGCATGAAACAAGTTTGCATTTCTGCTATTCTTGGAGAAAGTAATCCTATTGTCACTATTTGTAAACTGGTACTAATAAATAGTAGAGGCAATTAGTATTTTTATAAAAGACTTACTAGTCATAGGTATTTGAGACCATACCATGGTGGTATAGGATCTGAATCGAGAGGAAGGAAAGGTAGAAATCTCTTTGATAATTTGGAAATCCAACAAGATGCTTATCCCAAACGCATGTGCTGTGGGTTTTCTTCATTTTGGCCATGTCAGCATTCTGGTATAGTCGATGATTGGGGGGGGGGGGGGGGGCGCAAAGCCATAGCTCACAATTTAGACACATAAGTAGTGTTAGGATGATTAATCGAAAAAAAAAAAAATTGAGTCTAATTCTCGATTCCAAAGACAATTTTTTTTTTTTATAATTTTTTTTTTTTAAACTTAATTTTCCATTGCTGGTACTAATGATGAAATAATGATTATTTTTTGTTTTTAAACTACCATTAAAACTAAAATCTATAGATCATAACATTAGTAAATTTATTTTACTTGTGTAAAAAAACACAAAAATGAAACATTGCATAAATTCGCTAGGTAACCTTTTAAAAGAATGCAGTTCATTTACAAGGTTTTGAAAAATATTTAAAAATTAAATAAAACATTTTTGTCAAGAAAAATACTGACATCATTGACAATTAAATTAAAAGTAAAAAATGTTTTTTAATTTTTAATTCTTTTTATATAGTGGGCTTTTGTCCGGTTCCTCAAAAGGTGACCAAAAAGTGTGAAAAAAAACTTTGAACATGAAGGGCTTGGCATGGAGTTGAATTAGGTATAAAGAAATTAGGGAATTCAAATATTCTTTAATTTTGAATAGAGGTGGAGATAAAAGGCAATAAAATCAAAGACTAATTATAAAATGATACTTGGTTATTAATATTTATTATTGAAATCGTTTGGCAGTTCAGTTGTTACATTTTCCGGTGCTTGTTTACTGTAGAGCCGCAAAAAAAATTTTTTATCTTTGATTTTAGGAGTCAAATAAGGAGGAGATAACTCTAGTTTCAAGTTTCAACCACGCTTTATCTTAAAATGGATTTTAACACTCTGAACTTGCAAGATATTTTATGTTTAACCAGAGATAATGCCAAACTAAATGACTTCTTGCAAGCGCACAGATTAATTTCAGGTGACAGTGCCGGTGAGAGATGCAGCAACGTTAATTCCTTAAAAAAAAAAAAGAAAAAAAGTGAGACCCGGTACGACGATTGTGTCTGATTGTTGGCGAACATACGATCGCCTATGTGCCGAAGGATTCTATCATTTGCGTGTGAATCACAAATACAATTTTGCTGATCCACTAGCAGGTGCCACAACCAACCACGTAGAACGAATGTGGAATGAGGCGAAGAAAAGGAACAAATGGTGGAATAGTACCTAGCTGAATTCATGTAGAAACAAAAATTCTGAAAGGACACTGCACTGGGAACTATTTTTAAACAAATTGCTGAATTTTACCCAGTGTAAAAGTGTCATTTATTTCAAAAACTTTATTTCCCTTGTTTCATGGTTTTTTTTTTCCCTTCCATTTACGTATTTTTTTATTTTTTTCCTTCTGTGATAATTTATTTTAATAAATCATTTTATTTTTCATTGGTACCGAATGTGTTGTGATTGTTTTTTTTCCTAAATTATTCTTTTAAACTTTATTTTAGAATAATTACAATAGTAAAATCCATTTTAATATACAGCGTGGTTGAAACTTGAAACCTCCCCCTCATTTGACTCTTCTAAAATTAAAGATAATTTTTTTTTCGGCCCTACAGTAACAAGCACCCATTTTCCTTCTATTTTTTAAAATATAACATATTTGCACAAGCATATAGTTTTGTTAAAAAAATTTGGACAAAGGAAATTCTTGCCAACAACAAAAAAAAGGTTATGTTATTTTATGTTTATAATTAAACCTAAACCATTATACAATTAAACAATTTTAATGAAACCTAAAATTTATATTTTGTTAGCATTAGTTTTTCTAGATTTCTGTAATTTTTTTTCTCTATAATTGAGATATTATTGTCATTCTTGTGAAATAATAGTACAATATAGTTAAGTTCATGAAACAAAATCGTAAACGAAAACAAACATGTTTAGCATTATAATCTTGTTTTTCTTCCCTTTGAAAATAGTTTAGTAAACTCATTTATGAAGGAATGTTTACTTTAAAATCAAAATCAACATTAATTTTTTATTTTTTTTAATACAGGAAAAGTTTACCAATGTTTGTTTTTTTTTTGTTTATATATATATATATATATATATATATATATATATATATACCAAAAAATGAACATATCCGTTTAAAAAAATGTTTTTTTATTATATATATATATATATATATAGATTTTACACCAGAATCGGTACTTGTATCAGAAGGGGGGGGGGTATTGGAATCGTCCCATCACTAATAAGAAACAACACAGATATAGACATAGCACACCAGACTTGTTGAACACGTTTATGTTATTGGCTAGGGATGTTGTCCAGTCAGTCAGCCCCAGTGACAACCATCTTTATCCCACGCAGAGATCCTTATCTCATCGATCTCCCCAACAGCCAGTGTCCCCCAAATATCTCTAACCGGAAACTGGATACATCCAATTGTCTCTCAGTTTGCTTTCTCTATTACTATACAACCACCCAGAAAGTTAACAAACTACCGTTGTGACGTCACTGGTCTGTGTAGCACAATGGATCGGTTATTTTCATTTATTTCCTAACCGATCTCTCCCGGCATTTCCGGTTGTGAGGATGGGGCAGTCTATAGCATCACACTTTGTATATGATAGTATTAACCATTGGTTACCCTGTCAGCGAGGCCATGAATTTGCCGACTGCAACCCTGGAAAACGGGGCCACCTGTAGGTCGTGGGTTGCAACAAGTGATGCCTTAGGATGGGATCCTGGTGGCTGAGTCATTATTCCACTTTGGTCCTTACTTAGGCTAGACGAGGGGTCCAATCCGATCAATTTTCTGGTCATGCCATGCCCTAGTATCTATAAGTTAATCCTCAACCGTATTATTCAATCTGATTCTTCAAAAAAAAAAATAATAATAATTATCCTTTTTATTTTCTCCTCAAATAGATACTAGAAGGCGGTGGCTGAGGGCCAATCATTTTAAGAAAAAAGATTACCAATGCTAAAAAGTAATGTTTTTAAGGAGTGGTGTTTTCTGAAAGTAATGCCCTACTCTCTCTCTGTAAGATTTCCTTCTGGGAGTAATGTTTTCTAAGATTAATGTTCTCACTGTAAAATTTCCTTCTACGAATAATGTATTCTGAGAGCAATGTATTCTGAGAGCAATGTATTCTGAGAGCAATGTATTCTGAGAGCAATGTATTCTGAGAGCAATGTATTCTAAGAGCAGTGTATTCTGAGAACAAATAATTACCCTACTTATAGAATTATATTTGACAAGTTTATTCGGCATTAAATAACCCATAGATGGTTGATATGCCGTAAAACAAACCATCAGGAACATAAAAACACAAGTACTTATTGCCAAGTAATTCTATTTCAATCGGTCAAGCCAAGTCTTTGTTTACTGAATCATTAAATTGTGGTATTTTGAATTGTGGTACTCGCGAAATGGTGTGTGATCAAGTGTGGTTTGATTGTTATGATTCTTTAAACGAAGAAGATAAAAAAAAAAAGGTACAATCTAACCAAAGCAAAAATGTGTTTAAATTTGAAAATGGTACAACGGTTCCTTTTTTTTTTTTTTTGACAAGCTTTTATTCTAGCTTTAATTGGTGTATACCAAAGTGATTATTAACACGGATATTGTGGATAGTGATAGACACCTGTTACTATCCAAACAATCCACGAAGAAAGCTGGTATAAAATTGAATTTTAATGATATAAATCATACTACATTCAACGCAATCTGGACATCATGCTTTCCTATTGAGTAAATAAGTTTATCAAAGTAACATTATCATGTTGTAAGTCTTCAAATGCTGAACAAAAGACGGTGCATACAGGGGTGGTAATTTTGTGAAAAAGTGCTATCTTACAAAGCATACAAATGTGATATTCTGGAAACTAGATAAAATTTCTGGTTTAATACAAAAAAAAGTAGCCCGATATCTTATCTGGAACTGAAAATATGTCAATTTTAATTTCGGAATTATTTTAAAAATTGGAATATGGCTTATTTTTCTTCAATTACTAAGGATTTTTTTAGTATTTCAGAAATCTGTTTCAAAATACAGTTTGTCATAGATGCCTGTCCATCTATTATGTTTTCTCTAACATATATGGACCATAATGCAACAGAATATGATTTAGAGCTCATTTTGCATCACATTGGGACTTTCTGTGCCCTTTTCGGCAAACCCAGGGGAAGGGGTAAATAGAACTGGATTTGGGGTAAAATTGTGAAAAAAATGTTTATTTCAAGCTCAAATGTAACCCAGAAGACGGCTTCCAGACATCGGTAAACTATATATATTCTCAATCCGTGTCTTATTCTCTACACGGATCAAAAATCTAATGAGTGAATTAGGTCACTAAAAGTAAATCGAGATAGAGCTGTTAGGACCTATCGCCAAAATTTCTAAAATTTCCCATTTATCATCACCAATGATCCTAGGAATCAAGTTTATTAAACAGTATTTACAGCAAAGAGGCACAAACACTTGATTTGAATCCCCATTTACCCTGATATTGGGTCATTCTTATTTTTAGTGTTTGGGGGCCACTATACTCAAAGAAATTTAACCCCAGGCTCCGATAAAATGAAAAAATCTTTATGCTCTGTATTTGATTGTGTTCCTGCTATCAAGAGCTTTCCAACGAGCCCTCATTGATTTCTTTATCTTATCTCAAAACAGAGATATCTTATTTTTAGTGTTTTAGGGCCACTATGCCCAAATATGGAAATTAAAATCTGATCATTTTTACTGAAGTTATACCCAAATCTGGGCTCACTGTGCAAAAGCCTCTTAAATTGTATCCTCAGTTTACTCATCCTCCACCTGAAAAGCTTTTGAAGCTAATAAAATGTTTTGGGAGTGATGATTTGTAAGTTGAGATAATGAAAATATCAGAACTGCTAAATTTGCAAAATATACCACGTGGATACAAACATGGCCAATCGCATGAACCACTGTTATAAGAGTAATTGTGTGGGTCACTTGATTGGAAACTGTTATTACCTCCAAAACCGTTGTTACCCATGTAATAAGATTGCCCATGTTACCCACAACTGTTATTCTGTCACAACCATTGCTACCTGTGCAACCGGCTAGGCCATGTCGCTTGTTTCTATTTTTCCCTGTACTTTTTCAAAGAAAGTGGTCCTTGTGTGGCACTCTCTCCAAATGAATCCATTAAGTTTTGGGAGCAGTCTCAGCGACCAAACCAGCCAGGCTACAGATTTAGAATGCACTCTATCAATGAGTCCCTTTTGGATAGAGATATTTCTGAAGATAGTTTGGACTGCAGCTGGGGTTTTTTCACCACCAGCTTGGTTGTCAGTACATGTCCGTTACTGCCTTTCATCATACTAGAGATAACAGAACTTCTGACCCTGGAGGACACACTCAAATGGAAGCTGATCTTTCCTTTCAAGATGACTGTTTAGACTTGGACGGAACCTCAAACCTGAATTCTCTTAGCCTCTCTTGCGATCTGGCAATTGAAGAAAAAACAAGTATACATGAAGTACTTTTTTTTCTGGAAGATCATTTACAATCTAAGATGTCCATAATTAGTTTTAGTTCATCTATAATATTAGAATCATTTGGAAAATGAATCTATTAAAGATTAAATTAACAGCAGGTAATGCCTTCCGACCCTCCTTTCTCGTCCAACATCTAGAATATATCAATGATTCTGATATTGGCAATTAAAAAAAAAAATATGTGAATGTTAAATTTTGTCAAGTGTTGATCGGATAATGCACCTTGTTTGTTACTTGTTTTCATTTTTTTATGGATTTACTTATTAGAGAAATCTTTACCTAGATATGTTATTTTTCTTAGTTATCCTGAAAAATGAAATGCATTACTTGAGTAACAAAAAATAGGAAGCTGTGAAGAATGTGCTGCTTAATTGATAAGAGGAAGATTGATTGTTAATGACAAGTTATTTCCCTTGAATGAATATAGAGGAAGTGGAGACTATTTAAGGCAGACATGCTAACTGCTTGGGGTGTGAAGTAAAATGTTCAGTGAATGTCTGTCAAGGCTCTAGGATATGCCTGTTAGTTCAAAATAAATCTACTTTTTATACATTTATTTTTTAAATAAATTTGCTCATCAAGTAATTTGTCATTTATTTTCTCTTCAAGGGCGTGTGCATTATTTTGTATAGATTTGTATATTGTGTTTTTAAGACTGTAATATGAGCAATTTGTATTAGATCAACGACTCATAAAAACAACTTTGTGTATTTACCCCCCCCCCCCCTCCACATATACTCTTTTGCCGATTATAATTCTGATCAAGAACATATTAATATGTGTTTATTCAGTTTGTACTTACATCAATGAAAATTCTATTTCAAACTTAACCGTGACTGACTGACAGTCTTTTAGAGATGTTTGGATGCAGGGAGGTTACTGACTGGCTTCTTGTTGGAATTGACAGCTTCATTCCTCATAAGTTTCAAACCAAACATCATTCTCCTCCATGGTTTTCATCTGTTTGTGCTTCTGCCATTGCCCATCGTAACCATTACTTTAATCAGTATTGTCGGAATGGTTCTGAGAATTCTAGACAATCCTACAGAGGAGCTAGCAATGCCTGCAAGAGAGCCATCTCTGAGGCTAAATCTAGCTATTTTCAAACGTTTTGTGACTATCTCATCTCAAAGGGTTGGCTCTCGTGATTTTTAGAGAATTTACAATAGTATTATTAATAGTGGCAAGTCTGCTATTCCTCCTCTTTTTAATGTCTCTAGGTTATTTCATATTCTAAGGATAAGGCTGATCTCTTTGCTCGTCTTTTTGCTGACAATTCTTCTCTTGATTCTGGTGCTGTTCTTCCTGATTTTCCTTTGAAAACTAATCAGTCTCTTGATTCTGTTATCACTCCAAAGATGGTTGCTAGGATTCTTTCTGTTTTTCTCAAGTGTTGTGCTCCTAAACTTTCTTCTATCCTCTCAAAATTATTCAATCTGTTTGTCTAAGTCCTGTTTGCCTTCTTGTTGGAAGGAGTCCTCTATTGTCCCTATCTTTAAAATGCTGGTGATCGGTCTGACCCAACTAAGTATCGTCAGATTAGTCTCCTCTCCATTATTAGCAAGGTTTTTGAAAGGTTAGTCAACAACAAGCTTGTTCATTTTCTAGAAAGTCTGGGCCTCTTTAGTGATGTTCAGTATGGCTTTCAATGTTTTTGTTCAACTGCTGATCTTTTAACTGTTGTAACTGAGTGGATCTGTCTGTTAATGGATGATTCAGGAGAGGGAAGAGCCATTGTGCTTGACATTTCAAAGGCGTTTGACAGGGTGTGGCATTCTGGTCTCCTACACAAATTTCAGGGTTATGGTATTGGTGGTGAGGTTCTTGACATTATTAGGTCTTTTCTTTCTGATCGAAGCTTACAAGTAACTTTGGACAGTGTCTCTTCATTCTCTTTTCCTATCAATGCTAGTGTTCCTCAGGGCTCTATTCTAGGCCCAACACTATTTTTTCTCTATATAAATAATCATCCCGAGAATATTATTCAGAAAATTAACATTTATGCTGATGATACTACTCTATTTTGGTGTTGCTTCTCGCCCATCTCCCTCAGATTGGTTGAAATATGCGCCTGATCTAGAAGTTGACTTGAGTTCAGTTGTGGATTGAGGTACGAAATGGCTTGTTTTGTTTAATCCTAGTAAGATTCAGCTCGTGTCTTTCAATCGTAGGTGTATCCCTTTTCTTCCTGAGATTCCTATGGATGGTTCTGCTCTTGAGGAGAAATCAACTCTGAAACTTCTTGGCCTTTCTCTCTCATCAAATCTTTCTTAGATCCATTGCTCTTTCTGCTTATCATAAAGTCGGTTCTTTCTATTGTTCCAAACACTTTCTCACACCTGGAGCCATTCTCTATCTCTACAGATCTACTATCAGTCTATGTATGGAGCTACTGTTATCATATTTGGGCTGGTGAATCTCTGTCCCGTTTGAGGGTTCTTGATAAGTTGCAGAAAACCTATCTGCAATTTGATTGGCCCCCACCCTTCTTCTCTGCCCCCTCTCTCTCACAGACATGATGTTGCTAGTTTCAGCCTTTTCTATAAGTACCATTATTGCATGTGTTCTTTGGAATTGTGTGATCTATTGCCTGCTTCTTTTGTTCCGACTCGTTGTTCTAGTGGTCTCTATCAATTCACTGTTTTGATACTCCATTGTAATACAGCTTCCTATTCCAGTAGCTTCTTTCCAAGAACTGCAGCCGTGTGGAACTCTCTTCCTGTTGACTGTTTTCCTATAACCTTGGTCTTTTCAAGACTAAAGCCAATAGGCATCTCCTGTCTTTGCGATAACCATATTTGTTCTGGTTAGCTCCTTACATCAAGTGGCTTCATGTTTTGTCTGGAGCGATTTCCATTAAAAAAAAAATCTTAAAGAAAAAAAAAATATGGCTCAATTGGTAAAATAAAAATCTCTTTAGCATTTTTAATGTCTTTATTTAAAAACATTGACAATAGATTTTGAATTTCAAAGTATCAATTTTTGCATGAAAAATGTGCAGTAATGTAATTTTGATCAATTTTTCAGGTTAAGTTAGCAGTCATTAGTATCTACTCTCTCACAACTGATCTTACTTTGACAAGTTAATATTATGGATACAAAGTAAATTTTCTAGCTTAGAGCCAAACAGTTTTTTTATACTAAGACCAGAAAGATTATAATACATGTCAATGTAAGTCATATACAATAATTCTTATATTTAACTTTAATTCTTAATTAATCGAGCACTCTGCTGGGATTTTTCTTGCTATATTATAAAGTATGTGTGTGTATATATATATATATATATATATATATTTTTTTTTTTAAGTAAATGTTAAATATTTTTAATTACAGATATCGATGTTTCATGCTTACGCAATCTTCAGTGTAAGGATATTAATCCATGTCGGTCAGAGGACTTGAACCCGTTTTTTTTTTTTTTTTTTTTTTTTTTTTTTTAAATCGCCACTGATTCGCAGTCGGGGTGTCGTTCCCCTCTCACTTGACAATTAGGAGGGATTTAAATCTATAAATGCCAAATTGGCGAGCGCGTATAGCGATCAGTGGAAAGTGATTCAACAACATATATATATATTAAATGTAAGTTAATATTTCCCTAAGGCTTTTCTCTATATATTGAATAACACAAAATACATGCTAAAATATACTGCAGTTCTGGGATTGAGTTATGTTTGAAATTAGCCGTAATTTATAATTAACTGAGCAAGTTACAAATATCTCTCTCTTAGTTGACTATTTATTTCTCACCACATCTCATTCTTTGTTGATTAAACCACTCTAATATTTCTCTTTTCTCAGCATCTAATTTACATACGTGTCTGTACATAGCACAGACATGTAAATTAGAAGGCAAAATAATAAGTCTCTTTACTTCTATATAAGAATAAAAAGAATATAGAAGTAAAGAGACTTATTGTTAGTTATACAAGAAGAATGTCTTAAAAGATGTTACAATTAATGAATTTTCGAATTAAATCAAAGTAAAATAGTGGTAGTGACCTAATGGGTTACAGATATATATATATATATATACTTTATAAACTTAAGTCAGTCTGATTTTCCAAGTTAGACCTAAATAGCAATGCATCAAATCGATATTTTATACTGTTTTTTTTTTTTTTTTTTTTTTTCCCAAAACATCATTATTATTTGCCAAAAAGAAATAAAATTCTAATAGATTTTATCGATTCCATATTCTATCCAGCCCTACAATTCTTTCTATAGAAAAGACTTTTGAGGTGCCAGTGTCGGTAAACATAAAATGGTTTATACTTCAAAACCATTAGAAAAACATTCATACATTTTTATCTTCATTTACTTTAGGACTGCCCACAACCACTGCTAAAGTGTTATATAAAATCCAAAAAAATCCTATGACTAATCCGTTAAGTCTAGAGTGGTCAAGCAGATACTAGGTTCCCATGAGTTTTGGCGAATAAAAAAATAATGTCTTGAACAGATGTAAGACCTCTATTCTGACCAGTGATTTCCTCAGCATTGATAAAGCCAAGCTTTCCAAAAAAAAAACTTTGCATCAAATTCCATCCTTTGCAACCAGGGCCTTGCTAGTTATGGAACATCTGGAAATGTCTTCTCAACCTTCAAATCCTTTCTCTCTGATAGGTTTATAAAAATAGTTGTTGGTCAGAAGTCTGACGCTCATTGTATCAATGCTGACATTCCTTAAGGATCTATTCTGGGCCCAATCCTCTTAATATGCTTCAATGATCGCCCAAATCACATTCTAAGATCATTTGTTGATATCTATGTCGATGACACGACCATCTATGGGAGCAATTTGAAGAGCATAAAGGATAAAGATCTTTCTAATTCTCTCTCTTCTGACTTGAAACACATTGTGCAATAGGGGATAAAGTGTCTGGTTGCTTTTAATACATCTAAAACCACCAACGCTCGAACCCTCACTTTGCCCCAGTTGAAATGGATGGAGCTCCCTTTGAGGAGGTCCCCTGTTTTGATAAGCTTCTAGGACTGACGTTCACTCTACCGCTCCAGAAAGTATTCTGATGCAATTCTCTACCTGTATAAGAGCCAGATATGCCCAAGATGGAGTACTGTTGCCACATCTGGGCAGGTGCTGTTCAGAGCAAATTCTACTGCCTTGACAGAGTACAAAATCGACTTCAAAATCTAGTAAGGGATCTTTTTCTCTTCCCTGCAGCCTCTTTCGCACAGAAGAAACGTTGCTAGTCTTTCTCTACTTTTATTTTCATCGTAGGTGCTCGACTGAGCTCTAATCTTTTAGTTCTCCCCAGTAAAACATTCACAGCAAAAACACGTCTAGCTACAACCACTGTAAATACTTTTCCTTTCTTCCTCTGTGTACCTAAAACTAAACAAAACTACCATAAGCAGTTTCTTTCCAAGAACTGTCCGTCTGTGGAACACAAAACCATGGGCCTGCTTCGCAGTTTTCAAGTCCAATGTAACAAATTCTTGTTAAGCCGTCTAATTAATTAATAAATTTCAGCCCTGATCCAACCATGGTCTGCAATCCTCAAGGTGTTTGTCTCATCGTCCTCCTGACACCATTAACCCTTGTCCTTGAGTGACTTTAGGGCCTTGACAAGCAGTGACTCTTCAGTAAAAAAAAATAATTAAATATAATATTTTAATTTTAAATATACATGACTATGTATACACATCAATAAATCTATTTTACTTGCTCCGCTTATCTGCAGATCTATTACCTCAATTCGCTTAATTATCTCGTGATAATTCAGACATCTGATGTTTTTCAAATTTGCATTGAATTTTATCCATAATCATAAAACACCAATCAAGCAAGATTACCTGAATTTCAATTTCTTTAGACTCTTTAATCTAAAGCCTTAAATTTTAGACATTTTCTAGAATCAAGATCATGTAATGGATTTAGATAAAAAAATTGGAATAAGTATTCTAGACGTAAGATTTAGTATCATATCTTGATTTTAATCATAAAAGTGGTGCAAAACTGTTTTGTGATAATTAATTTCACCCATTCTGGGACTGGTATTCTTCTAGTATGTGTATGTATATATTTCTATATGTATAACCTACATATATTGAATATATTGAAAGAACACACAAGATAAGTGATGCAGGTTATAACCAAACTGTAGTTGTCTTTGCTAAACTTGATTTTCAAATAAAAATCATGTAATCAAGTGATTTTATAATTTTGTCCAACATTTACCATTTTGTAAAACAGAAGCTAAACCGAAGATGATGATGAATCAAATGTTTTGGTTGGTGGATTACTTTTTTAGATGTGAATATTTCTTATGAAATTCTTTTTGTTTCTCTACTGCTGTACTGTTTAGTATTTTATGGCCATTTGACCCAATAAAAGCCTAAAAAAAACTAAGGCATAAGAATAGTGTCACTTGAGTCACTCATCCATCTTGCTATTGGACTTCCTTGCGGTGTATTCTGGAGATTAAGTATAAGGTATCCACATAGGTCTATTTGGTCCCCCAATTTATAAAATCGGGGGACCTATGTTTGAGGCATTTCCGTCCGTCTGTCCGTCCGGATTTTTCTCCGCAACCATCCATTGAATTTCTCTGAAATTTTGCATGAAGTTGAAACTTTGGTCAGGTTAGAAAGTGACATTATCCAATTTTTGAAAAAAAATCTGGTTAGCCCCCCCCAGGGGGTTAAAAGGCCCCGAAATGGCAAAAAATGACATTTTTTGTCCCATAACTTTTCATCCATCCATTCAATTTTTCTGAAACTTGGCCAAAATGTGGAGGCAATTGTTCCTAATAGAAAATAAGTATCGCTGACCTTGGAAAAAATCTGGTTCATGGCCCCTGGGTGTCAAAAACCCTCTAAAATTGCAAAAAATTACCCTTTTCTCCCATAACGTTTGATCCATCCATTCAATTTTTTTGAAACTTGAATGTAGAGGCAATTGTTCTGGATATAAAATGAGCATCCTTGACCTCAGAAAAATTCTGGTTCGCGCCCCCAGGGGGTCAAAATGCCCCAAATTGCCCAAATTTATTGCATTTTACACTCGCCACATCGAGTCACATACAGAGGGGGACCACACACGCGCGGCTTGTTTTGATTGCTAATTGTGGGCCAACGATGAGAGAATAAGACTTCATTTTCAATTCTTTTCATGATTGTAGTATTGGGAATTCGTAACAAATACATTTTCATTTTTTTTTTTTTTTTTTTTTTTTTCTAGAGATATTTTCTACATGCCAAAATTTACTCAAATTGTTGTATAACTAAAAAAATTATTGATTTTTGTGGTATTTTTAATGTGATTTTTGGATTCTTAATTTTTCTGGGGAAACTTTTCATGGCTCTAACTTGTCTGAACGGAATATTATGGTAGAAAATGGCATTTTGTAATGCTATGGTTTTCTTGTGAATAGTGTTTTACACCATATTGTCTTGTTTTAAAGATACTTACGGCTGTTTTAAATTTGAAGAAAATCATGAGATAAGGGTGATAACTTTGAATGTTTTTTTTTTATTTTTGCATGATTTCACATGGCATTACCCGATAAAGACTGTTGCAGTGGGAGGTGTTTATCTATTAGTTCTAAGTATAACTTACATTTGTTCTGACATAAAGTAACATTCCGTGGAGCCTGATAATACTATGAGAGTATGCGTGTGTGTACACAAACATATACACCCACAAGCAGAATAAAATACCATCCTTCCACCCATGGATAGCTGACCCCTTCTCCCTGCATTAGTACTCTTCCAGGCATACACAGGCCCATTTCTTCTCCATCCTGTCCTTTGAACTTATCCCTTTAATCATTGTTTCCCTACCCCATCATTGTATTTCCATCATACTGTCCTTTACTCTTACTTCCCACATTTGTTTCATCTTTTTATCTTTAATTCACCCCAAACAAGTTACATTGCCATTGAGGTGTAAGGGGCTACTGTGAATTTGGAGCAATATCCATAGGGGCATCCTACGTGGAGAGTTGTGTAACAAGTTGTTTGTTCACATTACATTTAAATTTCTGCAGTTTCTTCTATGTATTTGTTCCAAGCCATTACAATGTTTGAGTTTATGAGTGCTGATTCAAGTCTTTGGTGAGATTTACTTACAATGAATTTAACGACTCTTGCTTCATCATCATATTCAGTTTAACATTCATTTTAAATGCTGGCATGCGCTGAACGGCTTTAAGAAATTGACTTCCAAAGTAACCCATCTCTGGCCAGGTCTTTATTTATCTCTCTTTCCCTTAGATCCAATTTTATCACTTCTTTCCATGTTTTCCTTGGCCTTCCTCTATGAACTGACCTTGCAACCTCAACTTTTGTACATCTGCTAATCCAAACACTCTCATCCATTCTTTCAATGTGGCCATACCATCGAAGTCTACTCTTCTACACACATCTCCCTATACCGTTTAGATTTAATTTTCATCTGATGTCATCAGAACTAAGCCTGTCTTTAAGATTGACATTACACATCTATCATACTATCATTTCGCTCCATGCAATGCATGTCCTTAACCCTCACTGGCCAGGTTTCACTTTCATATATCATCACCCTGCTGGTTAGTAATGGCAGAAGTTCCCTGCTGGTTTGTAATGGCAGAAGTTCCCTGCTGGTTTGTAATGGCAGAAGTTCCCTGCTGGTTTGTAATGGCAGAAGTTCCCTGCTGGTTTGTAATGGCAGAAGTTCCCTGCTGGTTTGTAATGGCAGAAGTTCCCTGCTGGTTTGTAATGGCAGAAGTTCCCTGCTGGTTTGTAATGGCAGAAGTTCCCTGCTGGTTTGTAATGGCAGAAGTTCCCTGCTGGTTTGTAATGGCAGAAGTTCCCTGCTGGTTTGTAATGGCAGAAGTTCCCTGCTGGTTTGTAATGGCAGAAGTTCCCTGCTGGTTTGTAATGGCAGAAGTTCCCTGCTGGTTTGTAATGGCAGAAGTTCCCTGCTGGTTTGTAATGGCAGAAGTTCCCTGCTGGTTTGTAATGGCAGAAGTTCCCTGCTGGTTTGTAATGGCAGAAGTTCCCTGCTGGTTTGTAATGGCAGAAGTTCCCTGCTGGTTTGTAATGGCAGAAGTTCCCTGCTGGTTTGTAATGGCAGAAGTTCCCTGCTGGTTTGTAATGGCAGAAGTTCCCTGCTGGTTTGTAATGGCAGAAGTTCCCTGCTGGTTTGTAATGGCAGAAGTTCCCTGCTGGTTTGTAATGGCAGAAGTTCCCTGCTGGTTTGTAATGGCAGAAGTTCCCTGCTGGTTTGTAATGGCAGAAGTTCCCTGCTGGTTTGTAATGGCAGAAGTTCCCTGCTGGTTTGTAATGGCAGAAGTTCCCTGCTGGTTTGTAATGGCAGAAGTTCCCTGCTGGTTTGTAATGGCAGAAGTTCCCTGCTGGTTTGTAATGGCAGAAGTTCCCTGCTGGTTTGTAATGGCAGAAGTTCCCTGCTGGTTTGTAATGGCAGAAGTTCCCTGCTGGTTTGTAATGGCAGAAGTTCCCTGCTGGTTTGTAATGGCAGAAGTTCCCTGCTGGTTTGTAATGGCAGAAGTTCCCTGCTGGTTTGTAATGGCAGAAGTTCCCTGCTGGTTTGTAATGGCAGAAGTTCCCTGCTGGTTTGTAATGGCAGAAGTTCCCTGCTGGTTTGTAATGGCAGAAGTTCCCTGCTGGTTTGTAATGGCAGAAGTTCCCTGCTGGTTTGTAATGGCAGAAGTTCCCTGCTGGTTTGTAATGGCAGAAGTTCCCTGCTGGTTTGTAATGGCAGAAGTTCCCTGCTGGTTTGTAATGGCAGAAGTTCCCTGCTGGTTTGTAATGGCAGAAGTTCCCTGCTGGTTTGTAATGGCAGAAGTTCCCTGCTGGTTTGTAATGGCAGAAGTTCCCTGCTGGTTTGTAATGGCAGAAGTTCCCTGCTGGTTTGTAATGGCAGAAGTTCCCTGCTGGTTTGTAATGGCAGAAGTTCCCTGCTGGTTTGTAATGGCAGAAGTTCCCTGCTGGTTTGTAATGGCAGAAGTTCCCTGCTGGTTTGTAATGGCAGAAGTTCCCTGCTGGTTTGTAATGGCAGAAGTTCCCTGCTGGTTTGTAATGGCAGAAGTTCCCTGAATTTACTCCATCCACTTCTAAGTTTTGCAATCACACTAGCACCTGAGCTCCAATGGTATTTGTTGTAAAGGTCATGATTTGGACGGTAGTGAAGAGTCAACGTCTCTACTACCTACCGGATCCTTGTTAAACGCAAACCACTCGGCGTATTCTTAATTTAGTATGTGCTATGTAATTTAGGATATAACAGTATTACCAAGGTAACAAAATTTCTTGACAACCTCAGTAGCCTCGCCATCCAGATATACTTTCTTTGCATCTGGGGTCTCATCCATCTCCGTTGTCTTACACTTCTTGCATACAAATTTGTTATCCTCTCTAAACCTATCAGTAAATCACCCAATGCTTACAGGTATCAAAAAAAATGGAATTGCATCTTTCTTTCTACAAACTGAGCAGGGGAACTTTCTTCTTTTTGGGAGCTTTCCAACACTACAACCACTGATCATCACTTTGGTCTTGGTAACATTTACTTTCAGACCTTTCCGTAGCATTCCTCCAAGTCTTCAACTTAACAAGTAGGTCATTCATTGTTTCACAGGCAAGAACTAAATCAGCATACAGCACCTTGTTTAAGGGTAAAGGAATGATCATGTAATATATGAGAGAATAGTGCATTTAGGAAATTGTTATTTTTTTAATGTCTCTTATGTTCATCCAGACTTTTCTTAAGTTCACATTAAGTTTCGTTAATATATATTTGATTGCAATTATCGCATGGGAGAGTATATATTCCTACTTTGAATGTAGGTGCTTTAAGAAAATGTTTTGTTTTATGGTTTGTGATGTAGTTAGTGTTGTTGGAATTCCTAGCTTATTTAGAGTGTTCTAAATTATTGGTGTGGGTAGGTAAAAGATGTTTGTTTATAAGAGAAAGAGTTTGGTGTATATGATTCTTGTTTATTGCTTCTGTAAAAATATTGTATGGATTTTTTCTTTGCATTTAATGTGAAATATGTGAGACATTGTAATGTTTTGAGTAAATTTTAATGTATTTGAATTCTTCTTTTGAGTGAACAGAGGAAAAAACGATTGTCATGCCTGTTTTGATTTTGTTATGATGTAAGTAAAAATGTATGTAGTCATTTTTGTGTAGTTTTGCAGTGTACTTTAAAGGTTAGATTGTTAGATTTTATGAGTATGTGCAGAAATTGCATAGTTATTTTTCCGTTTCATTGGTAAGTTTTATAGAGGCTTAAGCTGCAAAATAATGCTAAACAAACAAAACCTAAATTTAGATCCAGGCAAGCTATTCTTACACCACGTTCCTGACAGAAAGTTGTACTTTTCCACTTGTTAGCATTCATTCCACATCATAGATTCACTATGTATTTCAAATTTTAACTTTTTTCTCATCAGTCATCTTGAAAAAGTCTTTGAATGCTGAAGACAAAACATTGATGAAAATTTTGGTTTTCATTTTTTTTTTTTTTTTTCATATCTCAATCTATATAAAGTTAGGTATGTGTATATGTTTATATATTTGTATATAGTAGATTCAATCCCAAACTAATTCACCGATCATTATGAATTCTGGAATACAACTGCTAGGTGTAAGGGGTCGTAATTCAGTTGCAGAGTTGTAACACTGAACTTTTGAATAAGTATGAATCCATTGTTTCCCTCTGGATAAAATAGTTGGGTAGACTGGACTCTCCTTTTATAGAGTGATTGGTCTAGAAATAGGAAAATTCTTATAAAAAATGCAGATGGAAATTGTAAAGATTCTTCACTTTTGTCTGACTTTTCTAGTTCAGTAGCTTATCGATACTTCACGAGAGATGCCTGTTTGCTAAGTAGTTTTAGGCTATTAGATATGAGAACATCGGAATGATCCTTTACCTCAAGATTATCAATGTTTATCATTTTAAGACCAAAATGAAAACATTTCTAATCCCATAACTTTAGTCTTGTATCATCTATTTTAGCATAGTTTTCATCAAAGCAGTGTATTTTCGATTGCTTTTGAAAGTGAAGTAGAAATCCTTCTAAAATGGGGGAATTTTAATTTTTGTCTCAATCCAGAGTGTCCCATTTTGAGGAGCTGGATTTTCTCCACATTAAAAACCGATCTTGTGTCAAACTGCTCTTCGTGGAGAGGAGAAGTAAATAGGAACAAACCAAACCAACTAATGTATCATTTACGATAGATATTGTCCCTAATTTACTTGTAGTATCAGAACTGATACAACACTTTGCTCAGACCCAAAGAGTCTTAAAACTAAGAAAAACTTTGTCACAAGTTGCAAGCGATCTCTATATCATTTTATTGCCTGTAATCTATTACAATCGAAGTAGTTGGCAGATGTCAGTTATCTTTTACAAGTTTTTTCTTTTGAACATCTCCCAATGATTTAATATTAGAAGCTTCCATACATTGTTATTTTATTGCCTGGCTTTTAGAAATATTGATTAGTTCTGTTTCTTTTTAAAAAGTCTTCAGAATCATGATTTATTGTAGTTTTTGTTTTCCACGTTGTAACTGGATTTCCCTAATTGATAAAACAGACGCACACACGTGCGCATGTCTGCCGATGGTTAAGTCATTTCTTTCCCTTGGATGGATTTCGCATTCAACAATTTCTCCAATTCCTGACCCATATTTCTTTTCTTTCCCTTTTCTTCTTACATGAAGCTACTTGGCATTTCATGTTCGACTTATGTTAGGAAATGAGTGAACGTAGTGACATAACTCATCTGGTTAAAGCTCACTTTTTATGATATACTAGCTGTACCGACTCATCCATTAAGCTCAAATTTTTTTTGGAAATACTTTTTTTTAACATAGTTCACCCCAAACAAGGCAGGCCGCCACTGTAGACGTAAGGGACTACTGAGAAAAAAGAGAAGGTTTGGGTGGGTGGGTGGGGTGGGTGTCAACCTAAATTGGGAGCTGCGCAGCGAGATGTCTGTTTACATTAGTTTTAAATTTCTGCATGTCAGTACCGTCGGGGAAACAGGAGGCGGGGAGGGAGTTCCAGAGGTCAGCAGCATGAGGAAAGAAGCTATTGGAGTAGAAAGCTCTTCGGCATCTGGGGACCTCCACAGTGAATGGATGGGACCTAGCTGATTGTCGAGTTGGTCTAGTGAATTTACGTAGAGGGGGCACCAGAGTAGCCAGTTCATCGGAGCATAATCCATTGAAGTATTTGTAAAACAAGCACAAGGATGCTACATTGCGGCGATGGGACTGGAGCTTGGTTGACAGTGAGGGACCTATTAGGTTGACGAACCATACCCTTGTTAGGTTCAGTATCTCAGCTAAACAAAAAAAGGAAAATAAGAAATACTAAATCTTACTAAAAGAATAAGTTATTCCCCTTAGCTGATTTTTCTTTTTAGGTGTTTATTCCAGAATTTTTCCACATGAGTAAACTTCAAACCAGATTGTTTATTTTTTTTAAATAGATTGTAGCAGAATGTTAGTTTATTATTGCCAACAACATGATTTAACGATACCAAATTTTATATACATATGTTATTGTAGGAAATAAATAAAAACAAGTCACTTAGAGATAGCTGCAACTCATCGTTTTGTTTATTAAATCCCTCTAGTTTTATTGGATTTTCTTTTCTTTTAGAAGTATGATAGATATATATTAAATATATAGTTATATTTCTTTTTTCTTTTCCCATTGTTGGATTGGAAATTTTCGTCAACTTCTGTTGGCTTTCGTCAACTAAATATGAAATGCCGTTATTTTAAAAACGTCATTCTTTCATGTGTTTTTTAAAATAACAGCATTTCTCTACTGATTTTCATAATTTCATATTTAGTTGAAACAGCCGACAGAAGTTGGCGAAAATTTCCAATAAAACCGGAGAAATTTAATAAACAAAACAATGAGTTGCAGTTATTGGTAAGTGAATTGTTTTTGTTATTCCTTATGTCACTTAGAACTGATTATTACTGAGCACATATCTGTTACACCACAGATGAGAACAGTAGTCTGAATAATCTTAAAATATGTACAATATTATTCCATACCTTAGAAAAATGCACGCAAAGTAATCGATCATTTCAAAAACAAAACAAAAATTAACTAAAACCATTATTACTGAATTAATTCCTCACATTGCCTCATTTGATTGGCCTTCGGGCTGGGAACAAAGAATGTTACCTCTTCTAACCTCGATCAGAATAGAAATCCTTGACTGAGGACTTGTTTTTTTATTTTTTTGTCCTAATCCAGACTACCTCCTTTTTTAGGGAGCTAGATTTTTCCCCACATTAAAAACCAGCTTTGTATCTAATTTTCCATGTGGTGGCAGGTAAATAGGGACTCTAGCTCGGATCAAAGTTTAGTATCTGCTCTGTCTTCAGTCAAAGGTTCCTTCTAGACTGAGACAATTTTAATTTTTCTCACAATACAGTGACCTCTCTTTTAGGGAGCTGGATTTACTCCCCTACAATAAAAATCGACCTTGTGTCTAATTTTGCCCTCGTAGGGAAGCAAATAAATAGGAATATATTAATAATGCATACTGAGAACATTAACGGATTCGTTTTGTTTCTGCGGCGACTCCCTTGGTAAGGTACTTCTGCAGAACACAAGTTTTGCAAATGGCCTTGTCTGTCAAAAATACTCAACAAAAAAAAACAACAAAAAAGCGATCTTGTGTCATACTTTTCTCCTCATGGGTAGGTGGATCAATTATTTATCAATCTACTCTGTATCGATAAGTCGTCACCATTAATAGTAATCCAGGCATAAGAAAACATTTTCAGTGAAGTTGTTAAATAAATCCATAAAAAATTTAGGTCTGACATAATCCTTCGTATCTTTCTTTCTGGGTGGGGCAGTCCCTATCTGGACAACAACCATTAACTAGGTGGAATAGAGTGGGTAGCTATCTTGTGCGAACTCGCTCAAGATTGCCATGCAAGGACCGCCATGGTTCAGGATGTAATGCAGGCCAGGGTGAATGCTGTTGCAACAAAATATGATAGGGGCGTGTTTGAAAATTCATGATTTTCGTTAGTTTGAGGAAATAAAATAAACCATGATACCTGATTTTTGCCTTTTAAACAAGACCAAAGTGATTTTTTAGTCGAAAGTTTAAAGGCTTCAGAATCGATTTCAATTTTTTAAGAGCCAATATACACAATTAGTCATTTTAATAGAGGAAAAAAATCGCCGACTTATCTGTTTACGTTGCAGAGACCTGAGAAATTCAAAAGTGATTGTAAATCCTTTAAACTAGTGAGCGAAAAGTAATTTTTAGCGTTTGTGCCCCCCCCCTCCCCAAAGAAAATCAATGGGAGAGAAAATAAACCCTCTATAATCAGATATGAGAAAGACGATAGATTTAAATTAAAAAATTGGTTAAAAAAAACAAAAAAACATGCATAACAAAGAATGTTCTGTTAAAGAAACGATATTAAATCTTTATGGATATTTTTCCTATTTAAATTTTTTTTTATTGAAATAGGGAAGTTAACTTGACTCCATCTTGCTGGAAATCGGATGTGACAAAATGTAATTTAAAACAAAAAATTTGTAATAAATAAAAGGTATACTTTTTTTTACCATTTAAAAATAATTTAAACTATTTGAAATGGATATTTACTGCAAGAACAAAGATGGCTGTTAATGTAATCTTCTGTTTGGGAATTAGTTTTAGTGGGAGGACTCATTTCTGTAGGTGTATAATTCCTCCTACTTCCTATTAAGATTCAATAAGAAATAAATGAATTTGTATCCGGATTAAATGTTTTCAATAAAATTGATTTTAAATAGATTTTTTTTAAGTAAGAACCTTGTCTGATCTGTTCCAAGTGTTACTGGTGAAACAGTATTTAGTTGATCCTCGATGAACACCTATAATGCATCTATATATTCACTTTTTACTTTCTACAATTTTCAAGTTATAAATTAAAAAACAAAAAATACAATGATTTCTTTGCTGTTTATGAATGTCTGTCACAAACATGACGTATGCTATAGTATTTAATTTCATAATTTCAAAGTTTTTTTTTAATGTTACAAATTCTGTGTATTCACACAGAGGAATATAAGCAAAAGAAAAAGTATGCTGCAACAAAGAATGATTAAAATAATACTACAGAAAAGTAGTTATTATTTTGAAATAAAACTTTAACACCTGATTTATTTTTATAACTTTCAAACCTGATGAAAATATTTTGAATTCAAATTATTTTTTTACAAAAACTTGTAAAATGGAATTTTAGGTTAAAATATTTAAAGCATCTATTTTTATTTCCTTCATTTTTTAAATCTTCCCTTATTTACTAAGCAACTAAAGGTACTTGTTTAATAAAAGGCCCATTGCAGCTGGACGCTTTTCCTAAATGATTTTATGAAATTGTCTGCAAAGCAAGGATAACAAAAGTGCAAAAGAAAATGAATTTCACTGAGCTGAAAGCTATTTTGTAAAATATTAAAAGGGGCAATTTCTATTTTCTGTAAGAAGTAACTTTTAACAGATAAACTTGGAGTGCCTTTTTTTAATTATCATTTTCATGTTTGTTGCCTAACCATACGAATATTTTATAACAAAGACTTTTTTAAAAAAAAATATTTGTTTCTTAAATCAATATTTGTCTATTTTGTATCTGTCACCACTTTATATTAAATTGTGTTATATCTTTTGGCAAAAGTGCTCAGTATGCTAGATAGAGCAGGTGTGTTTACATAATGCATTGCTTAGGAGAAAGAACTCCAGTGTTTTTTTTTTGTTTTTTTATACCGTTGTATACAAGAAAAGGTACTCAGCGTTGCCCGGGAACCATAATAGTAATATTACAACATTACATTTGGTAAGTGGCATGTTAATTCAAAGTGCTCAATATCCTAGATAGATAGAGCAGTTGTGTACATATCAACCAACTCATATCATAAACTCACAAATGTGAAACAAAAATAAAATGAACTAATACAATGTTTAGACAGTCACGCCTGGAATGTTCCAAATCAACAACCAAAACTCTGCATTAGTGGCCTTTTGGTTGGGAATGGGAATCACTCCCCTGCTAGATTCGATAAATATGTAAAAGTACAGGGTGGTTCACTTAATTCTAAGAAAAATATTGCTTCCTATCAAAAAATTTAAAAAGGGCTTTACAATTATACTTATATGGCCTTCTCACTTTCAGAATATCAAATACCAGTTCTCAAATGATATAAATAGAAATAAGCAAAAAATTTTATCAAATAAGTGAAAAGGTGCATACCTTGACATTCACACTTCTTCATCAGTGCAGAAAGAATAATACAGTTTCAATGGCCATAGCATAAAGACAATGCCTAATGCAATCCATATTGGAAGCATCAAACTCTGGGAAAAACTAAGTTGGAATAATCACCCCGGGTTACCCTACTAGACAAGAAACTCTGTTCTGCCCGGGGGCTTAAATGAATAATACTGTAGGACACTTGTTATCAGTGGTATATGCTGAATCAAATAGTGCTCAATACCCTAGATAGAGCAGGTGTATGTAATTATCCAATAGGATACTTGCGAATGTGCTCAATATTATGAATAGGGCTACTTGATTTAACATATGCCACTTACTAAGTGTAATACTGTGTTATAATACAGTATTACACTTAGTAAGTGGCATATGTTAAATCAAGTAGTGCTCAATACTCTAGATAGAGCAGGTGTGTGTAAGAATACATTATTATACTTGGTCAGTGATATATCCTGAATCGGAATTGATCAATTTCCTTTTCAGAGCCGGCGTGTATAATAATACAGTGTTACACTTGTTAAATGGTATATGCTGAATCCGTAGGTCTCAATACCCTAGATAGAGCAGGTGTGTGTAATAATACAGTAGTACATTACCTATATGGTTGATGGCGACAATACTCAGCTTTGCCCGGGAATGCACTAAAACAAATATAGGTTTCATTATATTTTTTAAGGGAGGGAGGGGGAGTAGAAACTCAATGTTGACCGAGAGCAATAACTTTAAAAGTGAAAGCTCAGGTGAATGACTTACATTATTATTTTTATGTATTAAAAATAATAATAAAGAGATTAAAGAGATAGAAGTTTTATTAGAAATATGTACACTTTTTAACATCTTCTATTTTGTTTTTTATGTCCCCGGGCAACGCCGGGTAAACTTGCTAGTAACAAATAAAATAAAAACCTACTAATTAATAAAATAAAATAAAAACCTACTAATTAATAAAATAAAATAAAAACCTACTAATTAATAAAATAAAATAAAAAGTGAAAATAAAATGCAACAAAACAAGCAGAAAAAGTGAATTTTTGGTTATTCGGAAGAGTAAACCACCCCTGATTTACACATTTACCTTTTGTAAGTATGGATGGTCGGAAAGACAATCTCAGTAAAAATTTTTGTATTGATTTTCCACATTATTTTATTGATTTTCCATATTTTTCAATTGTGCTTTTGATTGATGTTCCACGTTTTTATTCATTGTGCTTTCTATTGATTTAACACATTTTTTTTTTTTTTTTTTTTTTTTTTTTTTTTTTTCATTATCGTTATGGATAAAATTGTTGAAAACGTTCTATCAGCTTCGGATCTATGTATCATGAATATATATATATATATATATTTAACATAGTTCACCCAAACAAGGCAGGCCGCCACTGTAGACATAAGGGGCTACTGAGAATTAAGGTGCAAGTTTTGAGGGTCATCCTAAGTTGGGAGCTGTGCAGCGAGGTGTCTGTTTACAGTAGTTTTGAATTTCTCCAGGGAGGGAGTTCCACAGGCCGGCAACACGAGGAAAGAAGCTATTGGAGGAGAAGACTCTCCAACATTTGGGGACCTCCACAGTGAATGGATGAGACTTAGCTGATTGTCGGGTTCGTTTAGTGTATTTACGTCGAGGGGGCACTAGAGCAGCAAGTTCATTGGAACACAATCCATTGAAGTACTTGTAAAACAGGCACAAGGATGCAACATTGCGGCGATGAGAGCTTGGTGGATATGAGGGACCTATTAAGTTAGCTACTCTTTTTTAAACCTTGTCTAAGGAGAGACTACTGGATGATGCACCATCCCAGATGTGGCAACAATGCTTCATGCGTGGGCGGATGTTGGCTTTGCAACAATGTCTTCAATGTATTTGTTCCAATTCATGTGACCTGTGAATGTTAGACAGAGGAGTTTGAACGTTGGACTCTCAGGTAGGGTGTTATTTGCCATGAAAATCTGTGGTTGAAGAGGTTTCTTGTAGTTATTGATGAAAAAGAGGCTTTGTCTTTGCAGCATTAAATGTTACCATCCATTTATGACCCTATATCACTACAGACTGGAGGTTACTGTCTAAGGATTCGGCCATTGCCTTGGATATGTGCGCTTCCGTTTTACCCACATGACGAGAGTAGAGTCGTCAGTAAATATACCTATCTCAGACTCTATGTCATCAAGGAGGTCGTTTATGAAAATCAGGAACACAGAGGTCCAAGGATGGATCCCTGGTGTACACCAGCATTTATGTCATGTTGCTTGGATGAATGGCCATCGAGGACAACCTGGATCTTTCTTTTGGTTAGGAAAGATCTAATTATATTAAAAATTCGTCCTTCAATACCATATGAGTGAATTTTTATGAGAAGCCCTTTATGCCAGACCTTGTTCAAGGCTTTAGATATATCTAGCGCTACCGCCCTAGCTTTACCTGTCTTGTTCAGTGTATTATGTGTTCAGAGATGACTGTCAGGATATCCGCAGTAGATTATGCTTGCCTAAATCCATACTGACGGTCAGAAAGAAGTTTAGCATTAACAAGGTGCCGAACTATCGCTAGATTGGTTAAGGATTCAAAGATTTAAGCAAAGATCAGGAGTAGGGATATGGGACAATAATTCTGAGGATCAGTTCTGTCTCCAGAATTCTTGAAGACTGGTACCACAGAAACAATTTTCCAGCTATCAGGGAAGCAAGATTCAGCAAGGCATTTATTGTAGAGTTTTGAGAGGACAGGGACCAGTTCAGCAGAGCATTTCTTTATTACTATTGCTGGTATAAGATCAGGCCCACACGCTTAAGAGGTCTCCAGGTTTTTTATGATGTCCCTTACCTGAGATGGGTTGATGACCAGGTTTTCAAGTGCGGATCGGTTCACAATGGGAATTTAGGGAGGAGGTGGTTTGCTGAGTCCAAAGTGGAGATTAAGGTGAAACGCTGGGCAAGTAGTTCAGCCTTATCAGTTGCCATGCAAACATCATTGTGCTTTGATAGTGGGGGAATTGTTGATTGGCCATTATTCACCACACTATTGTAGACTTTCCAGAAATCGCGAGTACCTAGTTTCTGTGATTGAATGCGTTTTCTGGTTATCTTTGTATACCTTCTCTTTGCTTCATCTTTCAATACTTTACGATTATTTCTTGACTCTATAAATTTCTGTCTATCAACAGTTGACTTATGGCAGTAAAATTATCGGAATGCTTGCTGCCTCAGTGCAATAGCAGCTGCACATTCCAAAGTAAACCATTGAGGAGAGTGAGGTTTGCTGAAAAAATTTTGCATGGAAACATATGCTTCAATGCCTACTTGACCCAATTGGTTAACTCATTTGCGCACTGATCAGCAGAGGGTGAGAAGGTTTCATTCCATGGGGTGTCGCTGATGTGATCTCTGATGGAATCAAAATCAGCCTGCTTGTAGTATCTCAACATTTTGAGCAACGGCTCATTAGCTTTGGGACAAGTTTTTAGGGTGATATCAATCATTACTACAATGTGATCAGCGTTCCTGAGCAGGTTATGGCATTCGTCACAGAAGCCTTGGGCAGTGAGGTCAAGAATAGGTCGAAAAGTGAGGCTTGCTGGTCAACATGATCAGGGAGGCGGTTCAGGAAAGTGACAGTCTGTGAGAGGGAGTGAGCTAAGGAGAAATTATACGTAGAGTTACTAGCTACGTCCGTAAAGCTGGAGAATCCTAGCCAGTCATGGTGGTGTACATTAAAATCCCCAAATACATGTATTTGGGTATTCGAGTCCAGTGAGTGCTGTATCTATGCTTTCAGAGACAGTTAAACAGGATACAGTCCTGGGTCGAAGGAGAACGGTATAAGATATAAAAGTAACTAACACTGTGTTGTAAGGTCAATCTAAAGCACATGTAGGCATGGTCATCTGATTCTAGCCTATGTTCTCCTCTAGTCAAGGGTAGAGTATTCCGAACATAAACTCCTAGCCCGTGCATATGTTTGTCATTCTTTTCGGTAGTGGGAGATAATCAGTCACGTCAAAGTGGTGAGAGGAAATTGAGGTTAGTGCAAGGATATCCGGGAGTTTGATGTTGGTTCCAAGTCCCTGGATATTTCTGAATGCTAGCCTCAAGGGCAGAGGCTCAGATGTTAGTTGGTGGGTGTCTGGTTTAGGTTTGATTTATTTTTTACTTAGTAATGTCATATTTCTTTTGAGATAGAGTGGGGAGGGCAAAGTGGGTGCTTGTTTGGTGCCAATGAGCTCACACAACCAGTCCATTAGTCGTGACTTGGTCTATGGGAGTTGTGGCCTGGGGAAAGTCCACCAGGGATAACTGTAGGGTCCCTTCCCATGCATGACATGGCACATACAGTTACCCACGATATTATACAACTGTTGATGGAGCAACCGTTCTTAGCGCTACCTAAGAGTTAGGGCTCCTGTACTAACAGTTGGAAACGGGAGCCAGACAAACTGTCTAACCTGTACCCTCAACCTGTCGGAACAAGAGCAACCCAGACTAGTCATGTGAGATTTAGTGGTGAAAAAAAATTCCCCAAGTTGCCCAGATAGAAAGAAAGCATAGATACATTGTCCTAGTCAGGAAACAAGGCCAAGCATTGCGTGTCTTTGAGGCATCTCAGCGTTAATACCTCTGCGCCTAGCTACTAGACAGGAGTGCGAAGGCTGGGCGATAGGCAGAGCCCATCTACTCCTTAAACAATTTTAGGTTTGCAAACCAGATATTTTGTTTGAGACTCCAGCTCTAGGAAGGTTGTCGATCAAGACTAGGAGGCCTCCCTCCCCCACGGTTTGCTGCCAAGACGTAAGTGGTCAGTGTCACGGTTTTTTATCAGTTTTCTTTCTCCTAGATGGATGACCTGACAAGGTCCATGGGTCCATCTCACTGAGAGATATCCTGCGCCCATGTACTAGTTGGGTATTTAAGAGCCCCACAGGTAAAAAAAAAAATGTGTTTGTATATGTAGATAGAATAAGTTTAAACAAATTAAATAGAATGTGGTCAAAGTTTGATTAATTCATTCTGAACAATTTAAATGAAGACCTTTTTATTTGTTTTTTTTTAATCTGTTAAACAGTTTTAAAATCTTTTTAAACCAGTTATGAAAATGTTAAGTAAATTTAATCGACCAGGACCACTCATCTCTACTGGAGTGTCGATGAGACACATCACGTAAATATTACGAATTAAATTATATCATTTAGGACAAGCCCAGCAGTAATTATCTTATAATAAAAAAACAACAATATTATGTATGTATTAAGAATTTTAAACCAAAAATAATTTGAGAAAACAATAGAAAGTTTTGAAAATAATAAAATAAAAAAGAAAAATTATTTTAAAAATGGATTTGATATTGTTATTTGTTTATTATGAAATAAAAGTAATACATTCGATGTATTATTTGTGAAATAATAGGATGATGGACAAGTCTGAAATTGGTATGTGATATAAGACGTCATTTGCTGCAAAGTGGAAACGGACGCTGGAAAGGAATAGAAATGTCACGAATAACCAGGTGTTTAATTAAACCGTTTTTTCTGAATTTTTAAATTTTAAAAAAAAATTTTTCACTTGTTCAGACATTCATTTTATTTCCGATTTTTCTAACCTGTTTCTTCTTCTAATAAAGACATTCAGTAAAATATTTATATCAATTTTATTCAACCCTTTCTAATGATACAAATATGTTGACGGTAAAGTTTTATTACAGTTTTAAGCGTTTTTCAACCTATTGGAATTTTACATTAAAATGACGTCGATTTTATTCTGTGATATACTCTTGTATATCGCTAAACTTTTGATAGAATCAAATGTATTTAATATAATAGTAATAGAATGTAAATCCCTTAATGATACCAAATGGCAATAAGATATCGTTAGGTAGGATTTCCGGAATTACCTATCTCTAATGACAAGTGATGTTTAAAAATGACAGATAAATTACACACAACCATAAGTAAAATAACAAACAGATAAAGATTCAATAATATATTATGACCTAATTTTTTATATAAACACAAATGGAGAAGCATGACGATGCAGAAAAATATGCAGTGAATGGTGTAAAATTGCCAATACTAAAAAATGCGAAATACAACGAATCAAACTCTTAAAAACGCAAGCAAAGAACTAAGAAAAATCAATTACGATGTAAAGAATTCTTTAAAAATTAATAAATTTTCTCTTTTGAAAGGACATAAAAAATGCAGTAAATATTGTTAATGGAAGTTATTAATTGTAACCAAGCAACTAGCGGCTCCAAACTCACTTGAAGATTGTGAGAAAGCATGCAACTGCCGTTGTTAGATGGTAAAGTATATATAATATACATACATTTTATATTAAGTAAATAATGGATTCCGGTAAGGGTCTATAGTTTAAAGTTTTGTAGTAAAAAAAAAAATTATACATAGGCGATGAAAATGTTTTTTTGTTTTTTTAATAATATTAAATGAGGAACCATTTTAAGTAAAAATCTACTTATTATTATCCATATAATCAGAAGAAAAACATGTTTTAAATGTGTAAATATGTTAAAAAATAGCATAGAAATGCTACAAAATGAACGCAATCAGACCGGAAGTATGGCCTACCCAAAAACGGAATTGAAGTACGAAATGACACGATTACTTATATTTTATAATTTACTTTACAATGAAAAAAAAGAAGGTAAAAGACATTAAGTTTTGTATTTTTATTGAGATAACTTAAATAAATTATTTTTATAATTCACTACAAAAGTTTGTCTCAGTACTCAATGCTTCACAATCCACGTTTTCGAATGCTTCATGTTGATATTGCGTGTTTTAGACGGAAAATGTATTAAAATGTCTTTAAAAAAAAGTGTGATAATAAGTAGATTTTTAATAGAAATGGTTCCTCATTTAATAATATTTAAAAACAACATAAAACCATTTTCATCGCTTTTACATAATTTTTACTACACAACTTTAAACTAGACCCTTACCCGATTCCAAATCCGACAGTAAATTTTTATTCAAGTAAACGTTGCTTTTAATGGATACCAGTGTTTTGCTAAGAGAAAATTCAATATCTGAATCAATAGTAACGAGTAAGTATCTTATATCTCTGTAAGATCACCATTCGCCGGTGCATAGAGTATCGTTGCCACACCTGGGCTGGTGCATTAACCAATAACTTCTCCCTCTTAGACAAGATGCAAAAAAGAATTTGTAACTTAATTGGTCCTCCATTCTCTGCCAAGCCAGTGTTGCATGTCTGTGCTTATTTTACAAGTACTTCCACTGGGTGTGCTCTGGTGAACTTGCTACACTTGTATCCCTCAACATAAATACCCCTGACTAGCAGCAAAATCACACCCCTTCATTGTAGAAGCCTCCTCATGCCAGAAGATTTTCTACTCTAATAGATTCTTTCTTTGGATTACTTTTTTGGAATTACCTCCGTTTCCCTGACCATACAAACATGCAGAAATCTAAATGTAATGTGAACAACAATCTTGTAGGCATGAAATCCGGTGTCATGTTGGATCTGTAGGATGAGTCGTAACTTAGAAAAAAATTATATATTACACCCCACCTGCTCCCGCCCTTTTTGTTAATATATTCAATTTCAAGCTCTTCAGTCAAGGAAGTTAGATTAATAACGAGCTTCTCTGATTGCACAATTCGTGTCATTGTTATTTAAAAATACTAGATTACAAATAACTTCAGATGTTGAAAGCAGGTTTGATATGCGAAACAATAGTAGCGCAGTTGAAAAATCTCATTGGTTTATTTAAAAATAAGAGTTGGGCCCACGTCATTGCAATCACTCGTCGTGTCTTAAATTACAAGTAATGTGGGAAGGATTTCGGCATGCAAAGAAGAATCCATCTCTTTACCCCTCCCCCGTGTTTGCATCTTTTGTTTTTCATAATAAAATAAGAATGGATCAATTCTTAAGAAGCGTCTGTTCAATCTGCACGTTTAGTGATTAACATGTGATTTCAAAGTTAAGTGTGACAGACAAGGATATCGCATTAAGAAAAAAAAAATCATAAATACTCGAATTTCAACCTAAAAGTTAGGTACATATTCAAGCCGCTTTTCTAAAGCCCCCCACCCTCCGTGTGTGTGTTTTTTTTAATATATATTAAGATGTATTGAAAAAAACTTAAGCATGACAGATCAACCTACCAACAACAAAAAATCCATTCATAAATGCAAGAGTCGAACACAAAACTGTTTATTTCAAGCACCTGGTTACACGGCGTCAAACTTTTCTAAACAAAGATATGAGAAAAGCCAGAATAGACATTCAGCTTCTGTTTATGAATTACAGAGGGGATGTGAGAGGTGGAGGTTTACTAAACACGGACTACTTTTAGATTAAACTTTGTCTTTAAAGTGATAAACTATTGTTTTCTCCAAACTATACAACAAATGCCTTACCGAATCTTGTTTCCCTGATAGTTGGAAAATTGCCTCTGTGGTACCAGTCTTCAAGAATTCTGGAGATAGAACTGATCCTCTAAACTATCGCCCAATTAGTCTACTCCCGATCTTTGCTAAAATCTTTGAATCCTTAATCAATCTAGCGATAGTCAGGCATCTAGTTAATGCTGAACTTCTTTCTGATCATCAATACAGATTCAGACAAGCACGATCTACTGCAGATATCCTAACGGTTATATCTGAACGCATATACCATACACTGGACAAGGCAGATGAAGTTAGGGCGGTAGCGCTTGATATATCCAAGGCCTTTGACAAGGTCTGGCATGAAGGGCTTCTCATAAAACTGCACTCATAGGGTATTACTGAACAAATATTTAATATAATTAAATCCTTCCTAACAAAACGAAAGATCCAGGTTGTACTCGATGGCCGTTCTTCTAAGCAATATGGCATAAATGCTGGTGTACCCCAGGGATCTATTCTTGGACCTCTACTGTTCCTGATTTTCATAAATGACCTCCCTGATGCCATTGCGACTGAGATGGGAATATTTGCTGACGACACCACTCTCTACTCTCGTCATGTGGGCAAAACCAACGTGCACATATCTGAAGCAATGGCTTAATCCTTAGAAAATGACCTCCAGTCTGTACTGGAATGGGGTAAAAAATGGATGGTAACTTTTAATGCCGCAAAGACAAAGCTACTTTCCTTCAATAATTACAAGAAACCTCTTCAACCATCGATTGTCATGGCAAATAACACCCTACCTGAGAGTTCATCATTCAAACTCCTCGGCCTAACTTTCACAGCATGAATTGGAATAAATACATCGAAAACATTGCCAGGGTTGCTGCAAAGAAGGTGGGCTCCCTATACCGTGCCAGTAAACTTCTCACACCTGACATTATCCTATATCTCTACAAAGCCACCATCTGCCCATGCATGGAGTATTGTTACCACATCTGGGCTGGTGCATCATCCGCTAGTCTCTCCCTCTTAGCAACTCTTTTTTGGACCTTGTCTAACTTGATAGGTCCTTCACTATCCACCAAGCTCCAGCCTCTGTCCCATCGCCGCAATGTTGCTTCATTGTGCCTGTTTTACAAGTACTTCAATGGATTGTGCTCTGATGAGCTTGCTGCTCTGGTGCCCCCACAACGTAAATTTACTAGACCAACCCGACAATCTGCCAAATCCCATCCATACACTGTGGATGTCCCCAGATGCTGTAGAGCTTTCTACTCCAAAAGCTTCTTTCCTCGTACTGCTGGACTCTAGAACTTCCTCCCTGCTTCCTGCTTTCCTGACGCTACTGACATACAGAAATTTAAAACCAACGTAAACAGACATCTTGCTGCGCGGCTCCTAATTTAAGTTGAACCCCCCCCCCCTTTCTTTCTCAGTAGCCCCTTACGCCTACAGTGGCAGCCTGCCTTGTTTGGGGTGAACTATAATCTCGTTTCGTCTCTCTGGTACGGCCCTGTCTCGTCTCTCTGGTACGGCCCTGTTTCGTCTCTCTCTCTCTCTCTCTGTATATATGTCTCTCTCTTTCTCTCTCTATATATATATATATGTCTCTCTCTTTCTCTCTCTCTCTGTATATATGTCTCTCTTTCTCTCTCTCTCTGTATATATGTCTCTCTCTCTGTATATATGTCTCTCTCTCTGTATATATGTCTCTCTCTCTCTCTCTGTATATATGTCTCTCTCTTTCTCTCTCTCTGTATATATCTTTATATATATATATATAGAGATATATAATCTTTATCTTTCTTTCCCATCCGTATTTCTTACCTCTCCTTTCTCTGTCTCCATCCATCGGTCTCAGGCATGCACTGATTGTATTTAATTGTTGACTTGTTCAAATGTCTAACAAGGCACTTAATTAACAAAGTCCAATGCATACAAATGATTTGATAGATAAAAGGATTAAATCTCTCTTACATGTAAGCAAGAAAAAAATCCTTTACATTTTATTTTTAATTAAAGTTTGTTCAGATGAGCCTGGCAATGTATTGTTTGGAGTTACATGTTTAAATAAGAAATTTTCCTGATAGAAAGAATGTTAATAAAATATTTGTCATGCAGATCATGTAAGGAAAGAAAAGTCAAATCTTAGGTTCTAAGCTCATATCTTGAATTTAGAATTATAAGTCACTTTTAAATTTACTGGCTGCATCTGCCCGGGAGTAATTTTACTTTTATTTTTGTTTTTGCTTATTGACCCCCCCCCCCTTCTTTTTTGCTTTTTCTCTTAAATTCTTGTAAGGAAATATTAATATTTTTGGAAAGATGATTCAATGAAGGAATATTATGTCATTAAAAAATCGGTTTTGCAATAACATCGATCGAATGTCTTAGAAAATGTTAGAATTTTTAATCCCGTCATCATGTTATTTTTTTTTACTTTTAATGATATATATCATGTGAGAAAAAGACAAACGGAAAAAACAAATTTAGATACAGGAAAAAGCATAAAAAACGAGATTTTACCTGTTTTGTTCGGATCAACGTCTTCAGAAAGATTTTAAATTTATCTGTAAAAACATGAAAAAAAAAAACGTACAACGGTATGATATTGGCACGTGTTAAACTATTTGAAAAAAGAAAGAATAATGAAGTGTGTGCATCAGAGAACGTTAAAATTGGAAAGGGGGGGGGGATGGAAATATGAATGAAATGTTATAAAAATTAAAAAGTTACTTTAACCAGGGTCTCAAATAGCTTAACACATGCCAATAACATCCCGTTGTACGTTCTTTTTCCTCTGTTTTACTGTTATCGAATAAATTTAAAATCTTCACTTTTTCTGAAAATGTTCGTTGAATATATATATATATATATATATTAGTTGAAGTACCAGTCAACACCTTGGTTTCTCAAATCTTTTTCTGCATGGTCAAGTTAAATGTTAAAATTTTTCAAGTTAAAAATTTTTTTTTTTACTTTCCATCACAATAAAATAATTTTAAATGTTCAGGTTTATAATGATGATCGATATCTGCTAGTAAATAACTGAAACGTCAAAAAAACAAAAATTGTCTAGTGTGAGATTCGAGCCCTCAAAGGTGGCATAAAACTGAACTGAAGCACAAACGCTTTAGCCACATGGCAACTGAACAAACAAAAATATTGTCTTTTTAACCTGCTAAGTGTTTATGCGTTCGGCATAGGGATCTTTCTACATAGATCCAAAATAGTTAGATTGTCTAAAATAAATGAACATTTATTTCACGCTTATTTACTTTTCTTAGATTATTATTAGTATACTCGGTTGGGTGGAAAGAGAACATTAAAAATGGCGTAATATTTCATTTTGATCTTATTTTTACGTACATTTTTTATTTTGGATAAAAGGGGTCAAGAACTTCTTACATCGATAAGGACGTCAGATTAATAAATCTGTGGTTAATTTGACTTATACACACATTTAGGCAACTTCGCTTTATATATATCTGCTAGCATGGAGGATAATATCATGAAGGAACATCATTTACACTGACTCCCAAAGGAGGAGATAATGACTGAGAATGATATCCTGACAACAGAATAAATAGTACACTACACCTTCCCCTTACCCAAAGGAGGAAGTAATACCTGGGAGAACGGTCTTATGACAATAGAACCGATACTACACTACCTACCCCCATTAAAAGATAATACAATAATAGATTAAATCAGGGTTTTTTTTTTCATTTGGTTAAAAATATCTAGTCATAAAAACATTTTTTATGGTTACTTTTTGGCTAAGATTAAAGTGTAGTATCTGTTCTCAGCATCCCAACGACATCAGACGTTTTAATATCGACAAAATTACTGCGTATGATATAAGAACATATGGAAAATATGCAAATTGAAAATGTATATTAAAGAATATTAATTTATTAGAAGCTGTTTATGAAGTAAATATGCAAATTAAGAATACCCAAAGCTGATTGGGGTGTTTGCAGATTACTATGTATACGGTATTTCTAAATCTTATGTTGTGTCATAGAATTAAATAAACATAAGCTGTTTTGATGTTAATATAGTTAGGATAGATGAAAAAAAACTTACCTTTGTTTATTTAGATATATTATTGTAGGAAATAACAAAAACAGTCACTTACAGATAGCTGCAACTCATCATTTTGTTTATTAAATCCCTGTGGTTGGATTGGACTTTTTTTCTCTTTTTTTTTTTTTTTTATAAATTTTTTTAAATTTTTTTTTTTTTTAGAAGTATGATAGATATATAACTGTAACGGTATTCACCCAGGGTGGACTGAGCCAAATCCAAATGAGTTCTATCACATCTCATATCAAGACTGTCTACATCTGGCGATCATCAGCTGAGTCCTTGGCATACTTCAGCCATTTTCGGTTCCAGTGTCGAACACCAAAAACACGAGGGCCCGCCACGAGCTCTATATATGTCAACCTAATCACCAAGGATTAATTTTATAATGGATAATTTCTTTCGATATTCACCAATGAAAAAGAGGGAAAGGAAGTCTTGATTTGTATTTTTCGGTTACTTTCTCCTTTCTTTCGATGCCTTTGACTCACCGACATTTTACTCTAAAGAGGGGGTGGGTGGAAAGATAGTTTGGTTTATGTATTTAATAGCGTAAACATTTTGTGCTTGCCCCTGTGGATCAGTCGGTTACCACATAATACTTAGAGGCAGAGGGTGTGGGTTCAAACCTCATTCGGGGCACAATATTTTTTACTCTGATTTTGTCCCATAATGAATTTAAACATTTCAAATTACAATGTTAAACAGATTGTTTAGTTTTACTTTTATCTTTTCTGTAATCTACATAATTTGCAGAAATTAGAACCCTGGGCTTGTTATTAATAATTTTAAAATAGGACCAATCCTAACAAATACATAAATCATCTTGATGTCAATAACATTTCCAAACAGCTGTAAACTAGGAAATTACCAAATACCGTTCTATAGGGACCTCCAAAGCTAACCATAGAATTTACCCCCCCCCCCCTGTATGTAACACGATTTAACTTTAATATATGTTTATATTATTATAACTTTTTTACCATTCAAAAGAAGAAACATAAAATAAACTGCTGCTGATTTTATTTTTTATTTTCAGTATACAAAAATAATGAAAATGAAAAACTTAAAAACGTGTGTACTTTATTTACGCCATAAAACAACGTTCTTATGTAGTAACCAATTGTTATGCGCTAACACCTATGTGTTTAATAAATCTAGCAAAAATCAAGTAATGGTCAGATTTTCCAAAATTTTCGATACTTATGCATTGTTGGACTAAATTATGTTTAACATGCTGTTTTCGTAAAATATATTATGGAAAATACTTTTTCTTACATGATCCCCCCCATCCCCCCTCCCCATTTCATTTTATGAAATCTGAACGAAATATATCCAGGTCGGTCGATATTTTAATGTTATATAAAGCAAGAGTCTTACAAAAAACATCCGATTTACTTTATTATATTTTATGTTGGCGTAATTTGGTAAACTGGTCCGTAAATTCACAACTGAAAAGTGGAAATAAATGCAATATTATTATGTTTTGAAATTTTTTACTACCTTTTCTCAATAAAATATACTGTGATCTATTGCATTGCGAAGAAAAAAAATGTTCTACAAAATAAATAATTTTTCAGACATTTTAATTCATTTAAATGAAGTTATCATTTAGCCAAAGTAGAAGTTTAAACATCTATTTTGAAAATACGCCTTCCCAATTTTAAAAAATATTTTAATATAATATACCCCTAACTGTTATTAATCGTGAAAGACCAACATTGATTTCAACTTAAAAATATTTACTTTCGAATAACATACTTATTTGCTAGTAGTAAGTTAGCATTTTTCGTCATTTCTCTGGAGATACTAAACTATGGAAGCCCAATACATCCGTGATTAGTGAATCAATTGTTAAAGTGAAAGTGACATTTTTACAAACGCATGCGCATGTGGTCTTGTTTACATTCTAAAAAAAAAAAATCTTTGTACGACACGTCGACAAAATATTAAAGTTATATTTTGGAAAAGAACAAAAATGATAACTACTGTTTTATTGAATAAATATTCTTGAAGAACCAACAAATTGTTATTATTGTTTTATTTTAAAAAAAAAAAGAACCAGAATTATAATTTTTTGGAACTTCCTCCCTTCTCCCTGTTTCGCTGACTATATATATATAATCTGAAGCACAAGATCAAGCGACACCATGTCATTTAAAAAAAAAAAAAAGGAAGAAAAAAAAAATTATCCTGATGAAGATTTCTGTGTGAATCGAAAATTTGAATTTAAATAATGTTTATTTAAAAAGAAAAAGCCTCTGCATTTTACTGGTTTAAAAAAACAAAAACCGTTTCAATTACAAAATTTAAATGCATTCTATACAGTGGAACTCTTTACTATAATATATATATATATATATATATATATATATATATATATATATTTCTTAAAATAATAAATTTATATATATATTAATAAATATAGTATTTGTAAATATCAATCATAAAATTATACATTTTAATATTCTTTCCTTAACAAGAGTAAATATTAGTTTAAGCAGGTAAGTTATTTAGGCAATTCTTTCTTTTTTTTTTTTTCTCCAGTAAAAAAAAAAATAATCTGTCTAAAAGATGTGCAACTCAAGGAAAATAAAAATTAAAAATTAAAAAAAGATTTTTAAAAAACCTGTTAATTTTGTCTACAACATAATGAAAGTAATTCTATCAGTTTTGAAGGTACATAACATTTCGCAATGTCTCACATGATAATGCTAATTTTTTGTGTAAACAATACATCCAACTGTAGAAAAAGAAAATTTTGTACTTGTATTGCAAGATAAAGAAGGGTTTCTTTCCAAATTAGTTAATTTAATCTTTAAATAAACTATTTTACTTAAAAACAATTTCCTATAAGTATAAATTTATTTTAAGATTTTCAAAAACGCTAAATGGAACGCCAATGTATGAATTTCTTAAAGCAAAAACCGGTGACGTCAACGATTCTATGGCTGCACTTTGAGGTCCCTACTGTTTTATCTATTCAGAAATGAGTTCATGATAGTAGGGGAGAGGGTAATAAAATGAAATTCCTTGTCCTGTTTAAAATAATTAAAGTAAAAACAAACAAAAAATAAAATCCCATAAAATTTTAAGTTAATGCGAAACTGGCAGATGTTTTTTTTTGTTTTTTTTTTATATATCTATACATTAATTTTCTATTTTGGATGGAGAGTTCTGATTACAATATAAATACATTAAACTGACCCCAAGTAATTTTCTTTTCTGTTTGAGAAGACCAGTTTATTTTAGTATTGCTGTTTGAAATGATATGTATTCTGTATATGATGTTCGTTTCATTTCTGGCAAATGTAAATATTGCAAGATTAAAATAAATTTGTAACGTTTGTTGAAAATTCCTTTCATCTACCTTTTTTTTCTTTGAAAATGTATCTGTATTGGACTCTGAAAGCTGAAACTAATGTTCATTTATTTTCCCTTTGAAAATAGTCTGTGCTAAAATGTAAGCAAATACATCTCTGAAATTTATCATTTCCTATTCTAATAAAAGAAATACTCAATGTTTATATAATACACTTGTCTATCGGAAACCACACAAACGTTTTTTTAATCTTTTCAAAACTGAAACTGTTCAGTATAATGCTATTACTACCAAACAGCAATACCGAAGGAAACGTGGAGGAAAAAGTTGATCAGATTTTAATCAAATTAAATTTTATCAACATTTGTAAGCGGAAAGATTGACTAAAAATATTATATAAACAAGCGGCTATATGGTAGAGTATCCTAATTCCCGGGCCAAACCATGTGCAACACTTTAAAAGGATTTTAATAAGAAGTTAGAAGAAAATATTCTGAAGTATTCGCCTCAGGCGAGAGACCTTTCTTAGGAAAAATTTGGACTTGCTTGCCCGCCAGTATTGAAGACAAATCCATCCTTTTTCGTCTGCTACCCCGGAATTAATATCTGGACCAGTGGATTATCGATATATCCCCAAGTTAAGTAAGGACACCTATCATCTCTCTCTGTATAAATATATTTACATGTTGGCTAAAGGACTGTTTCCCATTCCATGTTAATATACATCGCATCACATCTCATTTAAATAATAACATGTCTATCTCTTATTCGACTTGTCGCAGACCTGTTTCTGAAATAAAACTTCAGTATTATACATCCTTGTTTGTGTTTCCTTCACTGTGCATCATGTTTGTGTTTATCAGTTACCACCCGACAGACACATCACCGTTGCCTAAAATAGCTAAAGCTGTTGTACGGACCAAAAATATAAAGTATCTGTAATCATGAACCCAAGTCATGACAACCATGCAGAACCTTAATGACCTGGAAAGAGTTCTCAAGCAATTTATGTATGCAATTCATGTTTTATTTTGTTATTGTAATGTGAAATTAATCTTGTCACAAAATTTAATGTTTCGACTGCTGTCTTTGTTGCATAATAAAAAAATTAAAAAATTCTGATTATTTTTTTTCTCTTATTTTCTGTAGGATGAAATTGGTGCATTCCTGATAGACAGAGATCCAACATATTTTGGTCCAATTTTAAATTATCTACGACATGGAAAGTTAGTAATAAATAAAGATCTAGCTGAAGAAGGTAAGCCAGTATTTATATATTCGTATTTATTTTTCTGCTTTGTATTTTTTTGTAACTAGTTTTCATGTGTCTGACAATTATTGCTAAAAAAAATTCCTGAAGATGTTTTCATGAAGGATGTATGATGAGAATTTAAAAAGAAAGTTGACGAGGAGAATAAAAAGTGTAAAGATTTCATCAGATTTATATAAAACCCATCAAATGATTTAGAGAGAAGACGGATTTTTTCCATTGCCATAAGGAATGAACCCGTCTTTTACAAACTATTTTAAAATCCTCTGTCCACATCAACAATTCTTGTCAACTTTAACGTTCCTATATATCATTCAACCACAGAAGGGGTTAAATATATTTTTGAGTCCATATTTTCTAAGATCGATATTTAATTATGTTCTGAATAAAATTTCAAACTGCTTACTTTGTTGAAAACAACCCAGACCCAGGTACATTTTGACATTAAAAGAAATCGAAATTTGAGTTCTTAGAAAAAAAGTTACATTAAAATATGTGAGTGCTTAAATGAGGAAGTGACACATACTGTAATTAAAATAGATTTTTTTATTTAAAAACAAGTATACTTTTTAGACTCCAATGATAAAAAATGGATGAAGAATCAAAAATGCCTGTCTTAAAAATAAGTCTAAAAAAGTTATGGGTAAAATGCTATGATACAAGAAGTCAGTAGGAAAAAAATAAGGAATTGACGCAGATGAAACAATATTTTGACCCTTTCTTAAAAAACAAATGAATGTTCTTATGCTATAATTTCAACATGCAATGGAGTGCACTGTACCCTAATCCCTTAGTGACATTTTAAAATTTCTCCCTCTGCATTTTATAATTCTGTCACATATGTTAACCATCAATCTTTTTTCCCCCTCTCTGTGTGCCTATTCCCCCCTCTCTGTGTGCCTATCCCCCCCCCCCTCGCTCTCTTTTCCTGCTCTCCATCTCTGCTCTTACTGCTTTGTGATTTCTTAAGAATAGTGAATAATTGCTTTCTTGTCAGCTGACTGGATTCAATGAATGGGACAAACTATAATAAAAAATAACAAAACATTCAGTACACCAGCAGCAGCAGCGCATCTTGAGTGACACTGGAGACTAACACCAACAACATTGATGCTCGTGTGCGAGTTTCATTATTATTGCTATCAGATATGGATTGTGTGTGTGCTTAACAAACCAGGTTCAAGTTCTATTGTGGCTGTTGTCATTTACACAAATACCCTCGGGGAGGGGGGATAACTCCTCCACCACCAGCTAAAGGAGAAATAAACAGTAGGTAAAATGGATTCTCAAGCCTGGTGAGAGCAATTTGTCTTAAAGAAAACTTCTAAATAAAAATCCACAACTAGTAGGTTTCTGCCACACCTTACAATTTTATCAGTTGCCTGGTGGAGAGAGCGAGTTGTGCTATCCATGATCTTCATTAAACAAATTCATCTGTGGACGTTGTCTTATTGCCCCTTTTTATTCTTTTATTTATTCCTTTTTTATTTATTTTTTTTTATATTTTCTGGATAATCCATACTCTTTTCTTCCTTTTATCAGTTTCTACTGAAAGCTTTCACTTAAATCTAACAAAATAATGATTGGAAATGAAACATTTTTCTGGCAATAATTCACCTTGGAACGGATAAAACATGTAAAAAAAAAATAGGCATATTCTATGGATTCACCGTTTTAATAAATTTTTAAAGTTGATGTATAGTTCTTCCTGTTTTTAGGATCAAAGGTCTGGAAAATTATCTGAAATTTATATTAATGGATAAAACAAACAAGAGTTAATATAATTACATTAGAGATGAGAAAATAAAATGAGTAGTTTTTCAATTAAAAAATGATAAGAATATTAATTTAGTTTCTAGTAATCAGATATGCATGCTAAGATTAAGAAAAACAAAAAAAACTCACAGAATTTAATTCATGTATATATTAGCTGTATCTGCTCAGCGTTACCCGGGAGTCTTTACTTTTTATTTTTTTATTTTAATAGAATTTTGTCTATCACATTTTATTATTGCACTATCATTTGGTCATTAAATATTTAATTGAATCAAATTGTTATAAAACAAATTTTGTTAACTAATGTTTAATTTTCTAAATGAATAAATGCAAAAGTTTTTTCTATCTATCCAAACTATATTAACATAAAAACCGATTAAGCTTATTTATTTCTAATGATATAAGAATATTTTGAAATACCGTATCTTCAAACTCTCTTAAACAAATCTCGATATTGCTCATTTGCATATTTTTCTTTTAAGTTCCTAATAAATTAATATTCTGTAACATACACTTCTAATTTGTATTGCCAAATTTTTTTCTATATATGCAATCGTTTTATTGATAGTACTATTATTATAATTATAAATAAAATTAATTGAAGAGATTTTATAAAAAAGGATAGTGTTTTTTAAAAACTTGTTTAGAATTTAATTTTCAAGGTAAATAATTTACATGAAAACTTCCGGCATTAGTAAAACGTTAAATGTCAATGAGATGTGGAGAAAAGATACAACACTTTGATCTTAGCCAAAAGGCCAAGGAACCATAAAAATTGTTTTTGTGACGAGGCATGTTTAAATGAATGGAAAAAAAAACTTTATTTAATCAGAATATCTTTTAATATAGGTGGGTAGTTCTGTTATCATAAGATCGTCCTCTCAGTAATTACCTCCTCCTTTTTTTTTTGGGGGGGGGGGTAGGGTTGTGTGCGTTCGTCGGGGGGGGGGTCAGTGTAGTATATGTTCATTCATCATAATACCATCCTCTCAGCCTAGCGACCGGAGGGAGTGATTGTCGAAGCATGTTTTATTTTTGTTCAATTTACGCGACTGAAATAGGAAAAGGAGAGGTTTCTTTTGGGTGGGTGGGTGGGGGGGGGGTCCAGATTCTCTCAACAATCGTCTGAAAATACTCCTTTTTATTTGGGGTTAATTCCTATTTCAGTCAAGTAAATTATTTAATGTGAAATGGGTTTCAGCATTACTAATAAACAATTTTGTCTTTTTTAACTAGAAAATTATGAAAGGAAGTCATTTTTCCTTAGCTAGCATATTTCTTTGTTTATAAAGATGGCGACTATATTTTTCCGCACAATTTTCATTTTAGCATTTCACGTGGACAATGAAACTTGCCATTGTTTTTAATGTTATCTAAATAAATAAATGCAAAAAATAATTTCCACCTATTCTAACTATATTGACATTAAAATGGTTTATGCTTATTTAATTCTGTGTAGTATATTTTCATTCGTCATGATACATTCCTCCCAGGCATTATCTCTATTAGGGGGAGGCAGTATAGTATACATTTGTTTCTCAATACCATCCTCCCAGGAATACCATCTCCTTTTTTGTGTGTATGTGGGGGGGGGATGTACTTTCTATTCTGTTGTCATATCATGCTCCCAGGCATTAACTCCTCCTTTGGGGGGGTCAGTGTATGTAGTTCATTCATCATATCATCTCAGCCAAGCCAAAATATGCGACTGGAGTGAGCATATTTTTGCTAGTTATTTATTAAATGATTGGATGCAAATAGTTTCCCAAACTTCCCATACATCAAGATTTGCTAACAATTTGAAAGCCAGAAATAGATTTCTATTCGACAGTGATCTGACGTCTAAGAAGTGTCAAAATTTAAATTGCATTAATACTTTCCAGTTTTTTTTGTTTTTTTTTTTAATTAAAAAAAAAAATTTTTTTTAATTTTATAAATAAGAAGTTAAGAGCCAGAGGTACATGCCTGTAAAAGTGATTATTAAGGGGAAAAAAACATTGATTCACTCAGTTTTAGTATAATAGATTATTATTATAAAGTTCTATCTAAAAGGATATTGAGCTCTTTATCTGCAAGGTCTGTTGTCTTGAATCAGCTCTGTTCTGATTTTGTGAAGTTGATTTTCATCTTATTGTTATCTCAGAAATTTTTTCTAATTGTTATATAAATAAGTCAATTCTTCCCTTCCCATTTCTGGTGAGTCATAATCGTATCCTGGTTGTTATAATATTTTGTATAATTATTTGTTTTAAGTGGTTCACCATTATTCTGTATGTGTAAGGTATTAGAACTAATGGCATTGTTTGTGCTTTACTTATGAAGGCTTCAACTTGTTGGCAATATTAAAATAAAGTAAGCAACTCTTTTGTTCTGCTATTACTAAACATAACCCACCCGTTGAGTGCTTGGGGGTGGGGAGCTTTTCCTAATTCTGTCTAATTTTGAGATTTACTCAAAAGAGCTGCCATATTTGGCAACATGTAAGATGTATTTTTCCCCCCCCAAAAAAAATTATGGTTAAAAAAAATCACTCTCTTATGGCCAAGGGAAATGTTACATTTTTCGAGCAAATCTATTGAACAATATTTTTATATCACTATTACATTTAAGTTCAAACGATAAACTGGTTCCATCACTAGTTTCTTTTTGGATATTGTTGAGTAAAATTGATTTGGATGTGGGATTGAAGAGAAAAAGAATATATTCTGCTCTGTACGGGGATTGAACTCCCAGCCTTTATGATTATGAGACTTTTGTATGCTTATTCCACCCGTCTCTCATATTTTCCTCCTCTCACCATTTGTCTAATTTGCTCTTCATTGCCATCAGTTTATTTCCATTATTTCTGTCACGCATGTGTCGGAAATTATACAGCTTAGTGAGAAGATAAGGCAGATAATTACGTGAGAACAGTTCAAATTTCAGTGTGTGTGTGTGTATGTGGGGGGGGGGAGTTCTATGCTGGGTTCAAATCTTATCAGATCCATTCTGTTCAATTTCGAATTAATACTGTTAAGATGGAATCTACAATCCCCCCCCCTCCCATCTATTTGGTAAACATAGCGACTTGTGTTCAATTAATGACAGACAATGAATTGTTTACAATAGGTTTTGTGTTTCTTTATTAAATACCAAAAAGAGTTATGCCATAAATCTGACCAGTTTTAATAATTTTTACTACAAATTTTTCTTTTTTTTTTCTTTTTCTTTTTTTTTTTAAACACCTTAACATTTGTAATTATTCTTCTGTGTACTTTCTCCAAGCAAACAAGTCTTTGATGAATTGTCAACCTGTTTTATGCCAGGTATGTTGTATATTCATTTCCATGATTAAGTTTGTGGCTTCATTTGAAATCCCATGTTTGGGCAATGGTACCATATTGGATTCATCGTTTTATGCTGGGATGACGTTGATAAATACAAACGACTGACACCCTTTTCTAATATTAATTTACTCTTCCCCAAATCAACAATCACCGTTCAGTTGATTACGCCATTATATTCTTACGTTCTTTAATTAGTTTTTTTATCCATGTGGCCATGAAGAAAAATCCCCTACATTGCCACTCGTAGGCAAGCTTTGTATTTCAACAACGGACTATTTTTAAACTCCCTTTTCTCTAACCATTAACATTATCTTCTCCACCTCACCCTCTTACTCTCTAGCAGGTCCTTTCGCTTGCCTATTATGATAATGGCCCTGTTAAGATATACGTATGTTGCACTTATTTGAATGCATCTACCTTCTACACGCTTCAGTTAATTTTCTTGTCATAAAAGTAACAGATCCATTCTTAAGAGGCGTTTATTCAGTCTGCGTGTCTAATGATGAAAATGCTATTTCAAATGTAAGCATGACAAACAACCGATGGACATACAATTAGACACGTTGTCTAAAATACGATGTGTCTATTCAATCAGTGAGTTTAATGATGAAATTCTAGTTCTAACTGAAGTATGATGAACCAACTGATAAAGGAGCAAAGTGTAGTATCTGTTCTGATACTACACTTCATCTTTTCTGTCTTAGATCAGACTGGTGCTACCAGGTCAGGCTGTCTGAAGATACCAGCTTCTTGACTTAAAATGCACCAAACGATTGGTGTTTTTGTTTGTTTTTTCCTTTCCCTTTGCAAAATTCAATTATGTTCTGCAAAGCTAAAAACAAAAACAATTTTCCTCTAAAAATCTTTAAAAAAAAAAAAACACACCATGAATAAATATTTGAAGATATAAAGAACTTGAAGCATAAAAACTTTTACGAAAGAAAGATTTTGTGAGCTGATTCGGTACAAAGAAAGCAGTGCTAATTATCATAATAATAAAGATTGGAATATATTGTTTTCTTTATTCTTGGGAGTTTAAACATTGTACTATTACGGGAAGAAAGAGTAAGGTGGATGCTTGATCTTGGTAAGTAGCACGGAGGGAGTGTATATAACACAAGGACATGTTGCAACAGGAATTTAATCTCTTCAGAAAATAATAAATTCCCTTTTCATTGTAATGCATTAGTCAATTGTTTTCGCTTGTACAACTGTCTTTTTGTGTTTGACGAGTTGGCTACGTTAATTGTTCTTCTTGTAGCTTTGTAGAGAAACTGTTATTTTCAGTGCTTATCTATTAATCTGAATGAAATTGCTGCCTGCTGTTCCAAATGGAAGAGATTCTTAAAATTGACATTCAATTTGTGTAAGTTGCAGCTTTCAACTAAGATCCTGTGTCTCCTGTCACCACAAAGATTCTAGTGGGAGAGAGAGAGGAAGAGTTACAAGGGGGTGGCTGGGAAGAATTCAGAATATTCAAACATTTACTTTAAAAAAAAATTTTTTTATGTTTCAGTTTGATGTTTTAAATATATAGATCCAATTTCCCTATTGTCGGATTCCATTATAAGGGCAATTACATTAGCAAAAATAGAATTGCAATCTATTTGACTTATTCCATTTTTTTTTTTTTTTTTTTGTTTGTTTGTTCAAACACACTGCTGTAGGAGTTGTAGTCAGAAATAATCGGCCAATTCAGACGAAGAAAACAAATTATGAAAAATGTCCCAAACAAAAAATAATTGTTTAATTTATAAGTCTAGTATCAGAATATATCTACACATCCTTAGATAATGATAGACCCGGTTTATGACAGTTTCATTTTAATTTTCTGGTTTGACTTCAGAGGTGAATGCCACATAAGCTATTTAATGAAATTATGAAAAAGTAAATCAATAAAAAATAATAGCTAAACCACTCCAAATACTGTACTCTTTAAATACCAAAGGAACATAGGATAGTATGTAATTGCCAATTCATTATTGGAATTATATATATATATATATATTTCTGTAAAGATAAGTTATGTTTGTTTGGAGGTTTTTCTTTTACTTTAAGCTTCTCCTTAAAGTCGTCTTATTTTAACGTTGGAGATAATTAAATTGCATAAATCAATAGAAGAATTTTAACTGAGTGTAAATTCAAAGAAACTTTGTGATAAATATAACCTTAATTGGATAAAGAGAGGGTCCAAAAATAACATTTTTATGCATTGGGTCTTCAAGTAAGTGAAGTTACGTCTCTTCAAGCAGAATTACCTACCTTAAGTGATTCTTGAACAATTGGACATGAGCTAGTACTGAGCTCGAGTTACTTTTAAAGCATTTTTAAAAAATAAATTTAACTGTTCTATTTTAAAGAAATTTGAAAATACATAAAAATATACTTAATTTTGGTTTGCCAATTTATTGCTCATAATGTTATGCTAGCCAAGAAAATTTCGATTTTTGGTTACAGCTGTAAAGAGTTGGGCACAATACTGAGTGGGATAAAAAAGGAAATATATACCCACGTTGTCAAATATTTTCTTCATGGTATTACCATGGGCAATCAGTGTGCGTGCGTGCATGTGCACAATGCTTGCAAATAACGGAATAAAGATGCTAATATAACAAAGAAACTGTCCTGAATTGACGTTTAATCACATGACTAGATCAAATGGTGAGCCAGGGTAAGCATAAGTGTGAAAATCCTTATGAAATGGGATAGAAAATTACAAAAGAATTAGTGAAATAGCGAACGTGAAAATAACCAGCGATCAAATAGAAATGAACATTACACCCTCTCGTCCTCGGTACCTAGCTTAAGCTGTTGACAAAGATTGATGTATTTCCGAGATTCACACACGAGAGAAAAGATTCTTAGTTGTGAGCAAAAGTTACTTACAATTAATCTGAGGAGAGTTGAGGAAGGGGGTAAGGATGTCCCCTTACTCCTATTTTCATTTTTCTACTCACGGTTGATATTTTGGAAAGAACAAAAACATTACAGATCTATGTGGTTATTAACAGCAAAATGAATCACATGAGATTCCACTTTTAAAACAAGAATTGACATTTTGGCTCGACAAAGAAAAATAAGATAGCCCTGTGGTTTTCTGATAGAGAATATTGTGATCATTTCCCTTATCCAAACGGAAGTTAAGTTTTTGCTGGGGGGAGACAGGATAGCAGAGAAAGATTTTTTAATTTAAAAAATTTTTTTAGTTAATCTAGTTTTAGCTAAAGACAGTTCAGGCCAATTAGCTCTTTTGAATAAGTTCACTCCAGGCTTGCTCACAGATCGCATGCCTTGACTTCAAGCTGCTGATAATTGAATTCTCTACTTTACAGAATTCTAATTGCTCTTCAAAAAGTACTAACACATATGAACAATCAAACACAGCAACCGACTCAAGGAGATAGATAAATGTTGTACTTAGTAGTCCCCAGTATTCTCGAAACTAATATTAGCTAAAAGACTACCTCAACTCGTCATACGATTACATAGACATTGAAGAACTTATAAACCTGTCAAGTTTATCAACAGCATTTATCATTTTTAGATTCTCTTCCAGCTCACCTTGAATAGCAGTCTACACCTGAGAAGGGAAGACAATGGTTACTACAGCTCTGAACAACAGTTATTCACAGGGTACACAACACACACTGGTCCTATCATTGGACGATTGCTGTCACCAACCCAAAACTCTCATATCTATAACCAAGGGTTATGAGAGCTATGCTCCTCACAGATTTGCCCTGTCGGCGGGGCCACAAATTCACTTACTGCAACCTCATTCAGCAGGATAAAAAAAAAACGCAAACGGGGCCACCTGTAGGTCTGGATCGTGACCTGTGATTTCTTAGAATGGCTCAGCTAGCAGGATCTTGTCCTTTCAGTTTGGCCCTTACTTCAGCTAGACTGGAGATCGAAAAAGCCCGCTCCGATCAATCAGCTGGTCACATCTGTGGATTAAGAGTTATCTCTAATTATCTCTCTTGGACCATTTTGGAGATAAGTGATCTCCCTTGATTCAGGGTTTGACTATATAGACTGAGCTAATAGGAAGTGGAACTCTTCAGTCTCTAAGATGAAAAGAGATTGTTGTAGATATAGACAAACAGGGCAAGCTTTGACAACGTCATGTCCTAGTATCTATAAGTTCATCCTCAACTGTATTATTCAGTCTGATTATACAATCAAAACTTTATTTTTCCTTTTTATTTTCTGCCCAAATAGATACCAGAAGGTCAATCGTGTTGAGAACAAAGATTAGCAATGCTAAAGTGTAGTGTTTTCCAATATTAATGTTCCCACTCCCACTGAAATCTTCTACGAGTACTGTATTCTGAGAGCAATGTATTCTAAAGATATAAATAATTACCCTACCTATAGAATTATATTTGACAACTTTATTCGGCATTAAATAACCCATAGATGGTTGATATGCTGTAAAACAAACCAAACTTCCTCAGATAGGTGGGACTACACGCACGTAGTGGGTATAGAGCTACACTAGAACACACACTGAAATTGGTGAACAAAGTTTAAATTCTATCATACTGATATCATTAGGAAAGGTATGAACCTACAAATTCTCCCCACCTCGTGTTCAATTGTTTGGATGACATGAAATTGCCCCCCAAAAGTGTTATGTCATTAAATAGACAATATGTTCCAATTGACCATGTTTCTCAGTTTTTATTTACATGTTTCAGACTGTTCGGCTCATAGTAACTATATGCACAACAGTTTGGCCATTGTACTCTCGAACAACCATGAGAATAATTTGAAACATTTATTTGTAAATAACACTCTCATCTCAGAAATATCAAATACTAAAAAATACACTGTTTTTCATTTCTGAATTTTTTTCGAATGAACAGTTATTATGTACATTAATTTTCTTATCACTGCTGTCCTCCTTGCTATTTCTAATTCTACTTTCCTGTTTCAAACGATGTGCTCTGCGGCGGCCTTCAGATGAAAAAAATAACACCAATTTCAAATACCTGTAACATTCTCGTCACTCTCAACACAATTGCTTATGTCACACTATGCGTGACTGCTGATTAATTAAAAAATTAATCAACAGTTCATCAGGGTATACAAATGATCACTTAATCAGGAAAAACGGCACTTTAAATGAACAATGCTCCTGAAGAAGGCCGGAGAGCATATTGTCCAAAATGTAGTAGAAATTTAAATAAATAATTTATGTTAAAATTGAAAAATTACACCAAACTTGAAACAGTGTTGATGGCGGATAGAACATTATTTTTTTTATTTTTTACGCATATTTCCTAAAATGGGGTTGGAGAGATTATGTCACAATTTATGAATCTTACTTCCAGAATTTCCACATTTGTTGTGAACCGATATTAGAACTTTGGAAATATGGCGATCAGATAAAGGAGATGTCTGTTATCTTGACTTCATTTGGTGCCACCATTCTCTCACTCCCTCTCAGACAGTTTGCACTGTCAGATTTATTTTCTTTTTGGCTTTTAGTTTTCTCATTTCTCTAAAACGAACTTTCTATTTTCAGATCTAAACTATGATTTCATAATGTGTGTGTATTCTTGGGTTGGCAATTCATAGAATTGGCGCATTGGTATTTTTAGTCCGTTTATAATAATGGAGATTATTTTATACAAATAATAACTTTACATGTCTGCATAGGCAATTTCGTTTTGTTGATTCCATGTATTGACCTTAGAAGAAAGTGTCTGTGATTATTCCAGACCCATCTCCCTCCAAACTCCATTGAACAATGTTCAGGATCCTGAAAATTGATTTTTCTTCTTGCTTAAAAAAGAAAGCTTCTGTCAATCAAAAAATGGTTATTTTAATCCAACTTTTTCTCCAGAAAACCTGCCTTGACAAAGTAAAAAAACAAAAACTTTTCTATTTTGTTATATATCAATTTTCTTTTACACCTGTCTATATATATCTTTCTCACACTCTCTCACTCTCGTTCTCTCTGTCTCTCTCACTCTCGTTCTCTCTGTCTCTCTCACTCTCGTTCTCTCTGTCTCTCGTTGTCTCTGTCTCTCGTTGTCTCTGTCTCTCGTTGTCTCTGTCTCTCGTTGTCTCTGTCTCTCGTTGTCTCTGTCTCTCGTTGTCTCTGTCTCTCGTTGTCTCTGTCTCTCGTTGTCTCTGTCTCTCGTTCTCTCTCGTTCTCTCTCGTTCTCTCTCGTTCTCTCTCGTTCTCTCTCGTTCTCTCTCGTTCTCTCTCGTTCTCTCTCGTTCTCTCTCGTTCTCTCTCGTTCTCTCTCTGTCTCTCGTTCTCTCTCTGTCTCTCGTTCTCTCTCTGTCTCTCTAAAACCCCACCGATGTTTGCTGAAAATCGATTAGAAATCCTGTGTACTCCTGTTCCAAGCTCTGAAACTCTCATTAATATTTTTAATCTTAAATTTAAATTTCTATATTCGTCATGTTATAAATAAAATAATATTTACTTTTTTATGGGCGCCGAGTGTGAAGGTAGACCACACGATATTTTACCCCCTTTGATGAAGCATTATTATTAGATATGTTTATCCAAATATCCTGGGTAATGTAGTTTAAGAATATATATGGTTATAGGGGTCGATCTAAAAAAAACAAAAAACACAGGAGCGTAAGGTTTAATATATAACAAAAATATAAGATAATACAGGTTTAATCTGTTTATAGCCTTTTTCTCAAGCTCATAAAAACTTTCTTTGTTTTATAAATGTATGCCCCCCCCCCTCTCCTCATCCCGTAACTGATGAAGGTACTCCAGTCTGAAACAGTTGACATATTAAGGAGACGTAAAGACTTTTTTTTTTATTGGCTTGTTTTTAATCCCTTAATCTACCACTTCAACTAGATTCCTTGTATTTCTCCAAGATCCCCCTTTGTTTTGTTTAACTCCACCAATAACTTTCCCGGCTGGAAATAATTAGGCCGTATTATTTTTAGAAGGGTTGATTAGGTTTAACGAACTAATTAATTATTGAATTAAGTTTTTTTATATTGTTTTCCTTTCCCTCAATAAGATTTTAATTTCTTTATTTCTTTATCATATTTACGACTTGAATGGCACAAAATTAAGGAGGATATCATTCCTCCACTTTTAATAAGATGAAGAAATTAGATTGCTTACCTCCTCCCCTTTACATAGTACCATGCAGCTGCCTCTCCACCACTTCTGTGTGTGTGTGTGTCTCTCTCTCTCTCTATTCCCCCCCCCTCTCTCTCTCTCTCTCTCTCTGTTCCCCTCTCTCTCTCTGTTCCCCTCTCTCTGTTCCCCTCTCTCTCTCTCTCTGTTCCCCTCTCTCTCTCTCTGTTCCCCTCTCTCTCTCTCTGTTCCCCCCTCTCTCTCTCTGTTCCCCTCTCTCTCTGTTCCCCTCTCTCTCTGTTCCCCTCTCTCTCTCTCCTCTCTCTCTCTCCCTCTCTCTCTCTGTTCCCCCCTCTCTCTCTCTGTTCCCCCTCTCTCTCTCTCTGTTCCCCTCTCTCTCTCTCTCTGTTCCCCTCTCTCTCTCTCTCTGTTCCCCTCTCTCTCTCTCTCTGTTCCCCTCTCTCTCTCTCTCTGTTCCCCTCTCTCTCTCTCTGTTCCCCTCTCTCTCTCTGTTCCCCTCTCTCTCTCTGTTCCCCTCTCTCTCTGTTCCCCTCTCTCTCTCTCTCTATTCCCCTCTCTCTCTCTCTCTATTCCCCTCTCTCTCTCTATTCCCCTCTCTCTCTCTATTCCCCTCTCTCTCTCTTTCCCCTCTCTCTCTCTATTCCCCTCTCTCTCTCTATTTCCCCTCTCTCTCTCTCTATTCCCATCTCTCTCTCTCTCTCTATTCCCCACTTCTCTCTCTCTCTCTCTATTGCCCATCTCTCTCTCCTCTTCTCTATTCCCCCCTCTCTCTCTCTCTCTATTCCCCCTCTCTCTCTCTCTATTTCCCTCTCTCTCTCTCTCTATTCCCCTCTCTCTCTGTGTCCCCTCTCTCTCTCTCTCTGTTCCCCTCTCTCTCTCTGTTCCCCTCTCTCTCTCTCTGTTCCCCCTCCTCTCTCTCTCTCTGTTCCCCTCTCTCTCTCTCTCTCTCTGTTCCCCTCTCTCTCTCTCTGTTCCTCTCTCTCTCTCTCTGTTCCTCTCTCTCTCTCTCTGTTTCCTCTCTCTCTCTCTCTGTTCTTCCTCTCTCTCTCTCTGTTCTTCTCTCTCTCTCTCTGTTCTTCTCTCTCTCTCTCTGTTCCCTCTCTCTCTCTCTGTTCCCTCTCTCTCTCTCTCTCTCTGTTCCCCTCTCTCTCTCTCTCTCTGTTCCCCTCTCTCTCTCTCTCTCTGTTCCCCTCTCTCTCTCTGTTCCCCTCTCTCTCTCTCTGTTCCCCTCTCTCTCTCTCTGTTCCCCTCTCTCTCTCTCTGTTCCCCTCTCTCTCTCTGTTCCCCTCTCTCTCTCTCTGTTCCCCTCTCTCTCTCTGTTCCCCTCTCTCTCTCTCTGTTCCCCTCTCTCTCTCTCTCTGTTTCCCCCCTCTCTCTCTCTCTGTTCCCCCCTCTCCTCTCTCTGTTCCCCCCTCTCTCTCTCTGTTCCCCCCTCTCTCTCTCTGTTCCCCTCTCTCTCTCTGTTCCCCTCTCTCTCTCTGTTCCCCTCTCTCTCTCTGTTCCCCCTCTCTCTCTCTGTTCTCCTCTCTCTCCTCTCTCTGTTCCCCTCTCTCTCTCTCTCTGTTCCCCTCTCTCTCTCTCTCTCTGTTCCCCTCTCTCTCTCTCTCTCTGTTCCCCTCTCTCTCTCTCTCTCTGTTCCCCTCTCTCTCTCTCTGTTCCCCTCTCTCTCTCTCTCTGTTCCCCTCTCTCTCTCTCTCTGTTCCCCTCTCTCTCTCTCTCTGTTCCCCTCTCTCTCTCTCTCTGTTCCCCCTCTCTCTCTCTGTTCCCCTCTCTCTCTGTTCCCC